>NIPM01000152.1:189625-426780 GCA_002738285.1 Holacanthella duospinosa | reverse complement strand
GCAGTGAGTTTGCTACTGAAGGAGATGCATTAAATATTTACTTCGGGAATATTGATGAACTTGGAACGAAAGAAATCATGATGAAGGTAATAATAAAGATTCTTTGACGCAGTAAAATGTACTTAATGCAAAAGGTGAACTAAAACTACAAACAGAAAATTGTGATTAGATGACCNTAGTAACTCCCGTCGCAGTAATTCGATATTGGCTTAGCGGTAATAATTTTAAGTAAATATGTTTATGCTTGATGATTGTGATGTACCAATGAATTCTCCTTATTAAAAGCAAGTTTGGTAGAATTGTAATTCCGCTACCGGTAATTTGNGTTGTGATGTACCAATGAATTCTCCTTATTAAAAGCAAGTTTGGTAGAATTGTAATTCCGCTACCGGTAATTTGATATTAGCTTAACGGTAATTATTTCAAATGAATATGTCTGTGTTTGATGGCAACTATGTAGCAACTCATGCATAATATTAAAATAATAAATTTTCATGTTTTGAATTTCGATTTTGGTAATTCGATATTCATGTAGCGGAAGTAATATTTGTAATCACCATGGTGCTAAAGAGTATCATCTATAGTTTGTATATTAATTGTTTACTAAAATTTTTGTTATATATAATCAAATTCATAATATAAATAAATATACTCAGCGAGGTTGATGAGATGAAGTGAGACAAGACACATGGTATAGAGGTACAGGTTTTGTTTTTCTCTCTCTAGAGTATTGGTGACGATTGTCTCTTATATGGAGATGAGAGTTTGAGAGTGGTTTTGATGTTAATACAAAAACACTCACTTTTCCTGAGGAACTACCCTGGGAGCACTGGAAAACTTATACAAATTGCTACACAAAGGAACTGCGAATTAGTGATACCAGGGGATTTTAACATAGATCTATTAGATAACAAAAACATTAACAAAAAAAAACACATTACTAAATATTATGAAACAGTCAAAGTTAAAACAAGTCAATGAAGAACCTACAAGAATTTCTGAAACAATAAGTTTTTTATTGGATCACATTTATGTTCCTAAATTAGGTTATTATTCTGACTCTGGTATAATTAACGTAGGATTTTCAGATCATGAAATGGTATATAGCGTAAGAGAAAAAAAGAATATCGGTCGTGAGAAGGAATAACCAAGACTTATTAAAGTAAGAATTTGGAAAATGGTTGATTGGGAATCAGTCACTCAAGAGTTAAAATTGGTAAGATTGGTCATGTCTTGATGAAATGTCTGCCCAAATAAGAATGGAAACATTTGATAAAATTAATTTTGATATTTTGGACAAATTTGCACCGCTAAAAAAGTTATACGTAAGAGCAAAATTTAGACCTTGGTTAACACCAGAAATACTCAAACTAAGAAAAAAAACGAGATTTAGCCTATAAAAAATACTTAAAAGCTAAGGACCCAGAACTAAAGGTTATTTATAAGAAACTGAAAAACAGCACCACAAACAAAATAGCTTTGTCAAAGAAAATTTATTTCAGATCCAGATTTGAATATAACAAGAGTGACGTAAAGGCTCTATGGAAAATAATGAATCAACAAACTAATCATAAAAAAAAACAAAAAAATAAATTTATTTCTATGATCAACAACAAAAATAATATATCTTACGATAATGAACAGAAAATTTATGACATATTTGCATAAGAATTTTTTGGTTCAGTATCTTTAGAAAGCCGGAAACAATTAGAACCTCTCAAGACTTTATATTTAATGAAAATATCTCTTTGATAGTAACAGAAGGAATGACTAAATCCGCGAGGAATACCAAATCGGGCACTATCAGTGAGAATGAATTACCTACTTTATATTTAAAGGGTATGATAGGTCAGCTCGCGTTGCCTCTAGCTAAAATATTTCAGAAAATATTTGAATCTAAAATGTTTCCTAATATTTGGAAGACCGCAATAGTGACCCCGCTATATAAAAAAAAAGGGGAAATGAATTCACCAACAAACTACAGACCAATCGCTAATACTAAATTTTTAAGTAAGGTATTCGAAAGGGTCATTAAAACCAAATTGACGGAACATCTCGATGCCAATAACCTTTTAACAGAAGCACAACATGGTTTTAGAACTAACAGGTCGGGTGATACAGCACATAAAGTATTAAACAGTTTTATTCACAAAAATATAGATAATACTAATGGAAAAGTACCTGTAGTCTTTGTGGATTTTAAAAAGGCCTTTGATTCCATAAATCATGACCTACTGATGAATCTACTTAAAACTAGTTTTTTTCATAGACTGAAACATTGTAACACTCATTGAAAGTTACTTAAAAGCTAGGAAATTCAAAATCAAAATCAACGACAAACTTTCGAAAGATTATACAGTAAACACCGGAGTGCCATAAGGATGTATTCTAAGTCCGCTACTTTTTCTCTTTTCGTTAACGATATCCAAAATTTATTCACAGGTATTGGAATAGAAACAATACTATATGCAGATGATTTAGCAATTTACTGCTATGATCAAGACATCAATAAATCATTAGAAATAATTCGCATAGCACTAGAAATTTTTGGAAAATTGGTGTAAAAATACTAGGCTACAGATGAATCATGAAAAAACAGTATTCGTGATTTTAAAAAAATCTCGAGACCACAGTGTAGTACCAGTTGATTCTTTACAATTCAATGATTATAAGATAAAAAGAGTAGACACTTTCAAATATTTAGGTGTTTTCATGGATGAGGCCTTATCATTTGAAAAACATACTATACATGTAGAAAATAAAGTATCAAGAGGATGTGGAAGAATCATGCTCATAAAAAGAGCACTCACTCCTCACTTATACAAAATCTTCTTAAACGCGTATGTACTATCACATATTAATTATCGTTTCAGTATCTGGGCAGGCATACCAAATAAACTACTTTCAATTCAAAGCAAAGTCAACAATAATCTACTTCAATATTTCTATCCTTACACCTGTAAAAAAATACACAAAATCTAAAGTCTACCACAATTCTAAATTTAAAAATTTTGAAAACATTGATTACTATGACTTATACGACTCCTGCTATATTCTCAGTCTTAAAGAGAGATTAGACCTAATAACACTAATAGAAACTTTTAAACTAATTTTTATACAAAACATCACAGATCTTAAATCTTATCTGTTTTTTAAAGAACATACAAGAGAAACTAAAATGAAGTATGCTCTAGCAATACACACTTCCAAATCAAAAACATTTGAGAAATTATTTGTGGCTAGAGCAATTAATCTATGGAATAGATATGTCATTTATAATAAAGAAGAAGTTGAATCTTCTCTGGGTCAATTTATAAAGAATGTTATTGGATGGATAAAAAGTAACAGATCTGATATATAGACAACTTAGACCATACGATTTTCACAAAATCAACTAAGAAAATCAGGATAGGAAAATTCTCAGTAAACCCCCAAATTTCGGTAATTAACAACAACAAGGGAAAAAACACAATAAAAAAAGAAACAAAAGTCAAAGTGCTAGTAACAACTAAAACTACTACAAATTTATCTAATTAAGTTAATTAAGTTAATTTTAATTTAATTAATTTAAATGATGTTATAGACACGTAAATAACCTAATAAAAAAAAAAATGATCTGACATTTAATGCAATACCAATTGTACTACAGAGTCGACTGACTAAAGGATGTCTCAGATATAATGAGACTAAGTTAAAATACTAAAATGAATGAGCCGAGTTTAGAGCATAAGGTTCGAACTTTAGTTCGAACGGTCACTGCATATTTAGAGATTCGGGATTCGAACTTTTTCTGCAAAGGTTCGAACCATTTTACTAAATATAATCTTAGCTGAAATTTACTGCACTAGTAGGGAATGATTTCCATTCAAAAAATTGTGGTAAGCTATTTCAAAACTGTCACTAATTAATTTTTTTTTCTATTGTTTTCTCGATTCACATAACAAAGCAATTAGTTCTAATGTGTCATGGGTTCCGGAAGCAGCTCAGTGGTTACGGGAAATACAGAAAATTCACCAAATTTCTTAAACCTACCTGAAATCCCACAATCATTGTGGAATCATTTTGATCGAATTAAAGACGCCGTATGTAAAGTTTTCCATTGTAAAACTGTTTTGAAAACCAATGGATCAACTACTTGGCTACAAAGGCACTTAAAAACTTTTCATCATATGGTTTTGAAAAAACTGACATCAGTTACTTACTATACCACCAATTAGCGTAGAATCGGAAAGAGCGTTTTCTTCGGCAAGATACATCTGCAACATAATTCGTCCAAATTCGAACGACGAAATTTTAAGTGAACTTTGCTTTCTTCGCTCACATTTTCAACTGGTGGAGTAGAAAATGGTATATGCCAAGCTTCAATAAAATTTTGTAATTCCTTTGTTAAAGGGGGTTCATATGATAATTTCTTTATTAAAGAAAAAGTGCGACCAAAGGTTCGAACTAAGGTTTGAACCTTTAGCATCGAAGTTCAAAAAAGTTCGAGGTTCGAACCTAGGGATTTTCTTTGAACCTTTATGCTCTAGCCGGGTTCCGAATTTTTTCCTCCATTTTATATGAATTGAAAGATATACTCTTGTATTTAGAAAAAAAACATACATTCTCACGGAAATCCTAGTCTCAAAAAATGTCGCGTAAAACCAAAGGATTTCGCTACCCGGGTAGTTCACTAGTACAAAAATGTGCTGGGANGTCTCAAAAAATGTCGCGTAAAACCAAAGGATTTCGCTACCCGGGTAGTTCACTAGTACAAAAATGTGCTGGGAGGTCAAATTATATTACTTCCCAACATTTTGTTTCTGGAGGTAAACCAAAATTCTGCTATTTATCGAATTCTGGCAATTTAATGATGGATCCACCAGTCATCACCAGTAATTCTATTTTAATGTGTACTTGTACAGATGTTCTGTCCTAACTGTTCCCAAAACTTGATTTTTTTCAATAATTGAATTCAGCATTTATCATTATTCAGTATTAATGTACACGTCAACAAAATTGGTATAAAGACTTAAACATTACTTCCATCTCGTTAATACCGTTATTGTAAAACAAAACTAATTGGATTAAAAACAAGTATCCTCAACAATATTTGAAACTTTCTTTGTCGTTTTTTTCATTGACCGGAGTCGATTACTACCCTACTTAAAATATTCCCACTAATTTGCAAAAAAAGATGTGAATAAAAATTCCAGTCAATATGTATTTTTTCAAAATACTGACATCTCCTTCAAGCATGTACGCCTTCATAACTTCAAATTAGTTTGTTCAAATTAGTTGAAGGTATTTTTTAAAGTTTATTCGACTTATTGCTTTCGCCCAATCAAGAGGGTAGGGACTTTATCTGGAAATCCCGCAGACTTGCTTTTCAGTATTTCTGCTGCCTCGAACCATGCGCCGCTCTTGTTACGTGCACGTGTACACAGCCTTTTCAGGCGTCTGGTAGCGTGGATCTACTACTATGCATACTTTACCTACTTTACATGAGAAGGAAGAANTAGCGTGGATCTACTACTATGCATACTTTACCTACTTTACATGAGAAGGAAGAAGATATTGACATTTGTCTTACTCTGTTGGGAAACCTTATCGGCATCTTTGAACATCATGGCATGGCTACAAACTCCTAATCACGAAGATACAGGCAGTCTGGCTCCATTCCTTGTCAAAGTGCTTAAGGACTGAAAAACCAACAGAAACAGCTCTTGTACCAGTGCTAGATTGTTAGTCTAGCTCAAGAAATGGCACCGATCCAAGACCAGTAACCATTGCACACTGCTTAGCCCGAACAACACAATAGAAAATATTTCCTCGGGCCACCCTAGGCTGGTTAATTCGTTGAAGATATGAATTTTCGAGTACGGTTGGAGCAAAACCCACTTACATCTGTAGTACCAAACACGAGAAAATTTTGCAACCTTTTAATCACCCTTTTTTCTCGATTGATTGGAGTATATCTTTACCAGTGCAGTACATCATCAAACNTTTGCAACCTTTTAATCACCCTTTTTTCTCGATTGATTGGAGTATATCTTTACCAGTGCAGTACATCATCAAACACCGGATTATTTCAAATCAAGAAACAAAAATGAATCTAAACTTAACTTAAACATGACAACTAATTTTGCAAACTCACAGGCATTCGTTTTCTTTTGATTTTTCAAAATCTCCAATATAAACTCCCATTGTGTTTATCATACTTATGCTTCCACTTATGATATATTCTTTTGCTTTCATAATGTTGACATCAATGCTCTCGAGATGGACCACCATAAGGAGAAACTATATTGTAATAAAAATACATAGTTGAAAATTTTTATATTATTTTAAATGTGCATTTTTGAACAATCAGTGCACTAATTTCATACTTTATTTCTGTGTTTATTCGATAATTCCTTCCAATTAAGTACAGTCTCATTTTCTCTCAATTTAAGTCTGTTAATTTTCAATTCCATAAACCACTGAACTTCTCGAATTTCTTCGCCACTTACAATGGAATATGTTACAACCCACAACATCCAAAATTGAGAATTTACTTTTGATTCCAAATCCACAAAATTGTATTTTAACTTCATTTGTTTGCTTTATAAAGAATAAAAATTAAATATAATTTAGGCTAAAGGGATAATTTTGCCATTACTTATCCTTGTCAAGATTCCCATAGATCATTGTTTTCTGNTTCGCCACTTACAATGGAATATGTTACAACCCACAACATCCAAAATTGAGAATTTACTTTTGATTCCAAATCCACTAAATTGTATTTTAACTTCATTTGTTTGCTTTATAAAGAATAAAAATTAAATATAATTTAGGCTAAAGGGATAATTTTGCCATTACTTATTCTTGTCAAGATTCCCATAGATCATTGTTTTCTGTGATAAATTATTCAGTAGTAGATCATCCATATAACCAAATCCCAAGTAAGATTCCGACTGGAAAATTAAAATAAAAGTGATGCAAGTATCAATGTAAATGTATTTAGTTTGATACTCAGCAGTTTTTTAAAGAGATACCGTGAACTGCTATCGATTTGCCTTATAGAAGCTTAGTAATTTCAAAATGGTTTCAGTTATTTGTTTTGTCTCTCCTTGTGAAGGAATTCTACAAAGTGCAGTGTAAATTTTAGGATTCCGTGGAAGAGAATTTTGTCGAATTATTCTTTAGTGAAAAAAGTAATTCGTATTTAAATATGCGCTCTATACACGTAAAAAGAATAAATTTTTAAGGGGTAAGTGTTAATAGTTTTAGAATATCTACGGAAAAGGTGACATCCAAAAGAATTTACGGTTCTGCGATCACTACAAAAGTAATTATATTTTCCATGTGGTCAATTATTGAGAGATTCTTTTGAGACAATAGACTACGAGGTTGCCGTATCAAAATAGTTTTGAAAGTTTGAATTTTCAACTTAAGTATAACTGCTATTATAGTAATCATAGAGGTATTATTGTAAGGGGCAATTTAACATGGCAGTTGTCCTTTTTCCTGCAAACAGCATGTGCCAAAAATTCCACCCATAACGTCCAGCAGCACATAAAGACATTGACCACCAAACACTTGATGATTGACCATGTGACAAAATAAAGCAAAAATAATTGATCCTATAATGTCGAAATTTTATCAACATTTTTCAAAATATTTATAGAAATATCGATCATCTTACCGGATAAGGTATGAAGTCAATTGCTTGTCTGAAATTGAAAGTAAGCCTCGTGCCAGATTGTATAAGAGAAAGAAATTCTATTCCGACTATCCATGAAGTAATGATTTTGCCAGCGGTATTTTGGATCATAATATTCGAACGTCTATAGGATTCATCTCTAATACTATTCCATATATCAATCAACTCTATAGTATTGTTTTCCGCATCAACTGTTATGGCGCTATTGTTGTGAAACAGAAAATTTGAAACATGTTGCAAATATATTAGAATAATTGGTTTCTACTTCTGACGACGTGGAGCGACTGCGCAATGTGTCAAACATTTTAAGCCAAAATTTGACAATGTCTTGTAGTAATAAAATATGTGTTTGGTTAGTGACCATTGGTCACTAACCAAAGGTTCAAACATATCCTTAAGCATTACCTAAAAGTTTTTTTTAATTGCGTGTATTTTTAATACATATAGTTGATTCAATTTGGAGCAAATACGGTCGTAATAAATTTCTGGCTTTAATGAACTAAAAATATTCCGACACGTTGCAGACATATAAGAATTTGAATTCTAAATTACTTGGCGGAAAAAATTCTTTCTAGTAAATTAAAACCAAATTGTCGTTTTCCTCAAATTAAAAAAACGGAATAGTATATAGGAAAACCTTTTGAATAGCTTAGACTACGAACACGTAGAGAGTATCCCCAACCTAAGGAAATGTTTTGGTTTATACCATTCTAAATGTCTTCTACGATATTTATATCTTAAACTATCAATGACAATTCGACCATTCCCTCTAGAAATTATTTTCCACAACATATTAAAGCACACCAATTGTGTAAAAATTTTATCTTTGAATATAGTGGACTCTGAGAGTACGACTCGTACCAACCCTTTCGCGTTCCCTGAATTTTATGAAAATTGACTCCTGAAACTGGATTTGTGGACATGTAGCTAGTTGTTTATTTTTACCGACAGATATGATAATGTTGAAAACACGCAGGTGATCTAAGAGTGGAATCAGTTCGGACCAATTTGACTAAATATTTTCCACCCTCTAGCTAAAACAAAAAATGATAAGAAAACAATCAGAAGAACTTCCATATAATCTTATATTTTTTGTCGTTTCAGCCCAGAAAGACAAACTTGTTCATTTCCTACATTGTACAACCGGGAAAAGTAATTCTGGTAAATTTCTGCTAAGACGGTTTTAATTCGTGTGCACCCACCAATGTCCCTTGATGTTAGTGTTGTCACTCTGCACTGCCGTCCAGACCTCCACTCTTGCACTTACACGATGTATTCTATCAGATGTGAAAAACTTATGACAATTTTTACTCTATAATAAGTTTCGCATTCCCACAGGATTTAAAACAACCACTCATGAATTCTAAAATTTTTAACTTTGAAAACTGTACCTACCAAATTTTTTTGGGGTATGTAGAGTTTTGAAATTTTTTCAACTTATGGTTATTGATCATGAAACTTTCATTAGAAAAAATGAATAGAAATACATAGGATACAAAATTTATAAAAGCTTCTATGTCGAAAGTTTTGGTGAAGTGGTATAAAATAACCTTCAATTTAAAGAAAGATGAATGTAGCTGTAAACCTACTTTCATACATTTTTCTAACTCAATGCGAAGTTTGAAATAATTAATTGCAATATACTTCCCACTTACGTCACATGTTAAAACACTTTGACATTAAAAATCCCTATGTTACTTTCCACGTGGGGAGGCGTTGTGAAACATTTGAATATGGTTCTAAGTATGGTTTTAAGGTTCAATATTCTAAGTAAATTTTTGAATCTCGAAGCAATTGCAATGATTTTTGGCGGGCCCAAATTCGGGTAAAACCCTAAAGGAACCTTTGAAGACATAAATTTTGTTAAATTAAATAAAAATTATACCAACAATTTCTAAGTATTGGGTACTACTTTAGTCAGGTTTTGCTTCGAATCAATAAAAATCGCTCTTCCTCAAAAATCAAAGGCAACAAGTGCGCCTCTTGTCATGTCTTTTTCAATTCTGCTTTGTTGATGTTACATAAATACTACAACAGAAAAATGTGTGAACAAAATAGACTAAATTCTGATACAAAGCAACAGAACAAGCAAGTGTTTGTCAAAAGCAGAGGTGTCACTTCGGCCCTCCGCCACCTCTACTGCTATCATTGTCCGCGGTACCGCTACTTTTAGAAGCAATTTCTCAGGTAGTGATACCGCTGCCGCTACCAAGGTCTCTGCTAGCACTACTCACTATGGGGCCAAATTAATAATTTTAAAACATGGTGAAGTTATTGAACGTGTTGGCTGTCATGTATTCAGGGATGATAAGTAGAATGCCATTTGTTAAAAATTTCAAGCCAAATTTTTTAAAAACCGAAAAAAGTCCAAAAACCCGAAATTCAGATTTTTCTGCGTTTGGTCCAATTTACACGGAGGTTCTTGTAACTGTTCAACAGACATAGTCGAAACTCAAAATAATGACTTTGCAAAAAAATATTTTGAAAATCGGTGCAGAAATGACGTCACTACATCAATTTTAGCTATTTTACAAAGATCAGCTTGAAGGTCAGTTGCAGGTCAAGATCGAAATTCTAGCAAAACCACTGAAGTATGAAATCAAAGATATAGTCGTGAGTTACAAATTCATTGAAACTGAAGAACCACAATTGTGGGACTCAAAAGAAGTTTTTTCTGAAGTGTTTTCTGCTAAAAAATCTTTCCCGCTTCCGCTACTGCAATCAAGGCCTCCGCTACCGCTACCGCAAAATTGAAAAAAAAATTCCCCGCTATCGCTATCTCTACCATGGTCTTTGCTACCGCTNCCGCTACCGCTACCGCAAAATTGAAAAAAAAATTCCCCGCTATCGCTATCTCTACCATGGTCTTTGCTACCGCTTCTGCTACTTCGATAACAAATTTCACCGCTACCGCTTCCGCTACTACTTCCGCTACCGCTTCCGNCGCTACCGCTTCTGCTACTTCGATAACAAATTTCACCGCTACCGCTTCCGCTACTACTTCCGCTACCGCTTCCGCTACTACTTCCGCTACCACTTTCGCTACCGCTACTTTTCTGCTACCAAAAGTAGCAGCGCTAATGTTGCACCTGTGATCAGAAGCGTTTTGTTATGCAGCCGCATCTTTGTAATTAGATATTTGGTCGCGTGATAAGCATATTACAAAGAAGAAAAACCGTAGTTTCGATCGGGGTTGTCCCCGAAGTTTGCTTGAAATGCGTAGTGTATTGCTTGGATTACACAATTTCTTACATTGATTCATAGTGGTAATCGATAGTCGTAACCCATCTCACGTTGTCAAAAGTTAATGAAGTTGACTCGACTCAAGTTCAAACATTGTAGCGAGCTAGTATTGCATTCGCTAAACTTATTTCGCGTTTTGGTTCGTTTGGTATTGTAGTCGTGAGTACTTTTATATGAATAACGAAATGATTATACAGTAGAATTACAGTAGAATTAAGTGGACCAACAATTTTTTATTGTCTTTAAAGGAGACTACGCATAGGAATTTTAATGCAAGTCGTAGCAAGTAAAATATTCTTTGGTGCTTAGAATCGGTGACGAAAAACGCTGTCCAAATGAGTTTTACATTCTCCAAAGGATACCAACAAAAAACCTTTTATTCTACCGCGCTTTAGCTCCACGTTTTCAAGAATAATACATACTTACAGATTTATTTCGCTAAAGTACACATTATAATNACCGCGCTTTAGCTCCACGTTTTCAAGAATAATACATACTTACAGATTTATTTCGCTAAAGTACACATTATAATGTACTTCGGTATTTCCAATCCACATTTGATGCTAAGGAAATACAAATAAATATTATTAGACCACTATAGTGAAGCACAAGAATAAACGATATTGACCACTGTATTGAAGTATTGAAGTACAAGAATAAACTTTTGCTGTAATAGAACGGTTACCAATGATCGTTAACAAAATACAGATAATATTTAAGACAATACAAACTAGCATTGTTAATCCTTAAAGCTTAAATTTCTTCAATAAATATGTTAACACCAGAAACAGTGCAGGAGAAATAGAAATACCAGAAAAAGATGAAACAGGTGGTTCCATTTTAATTTTTTACAGGCAAAACCTTGCATGTCCTTGCTGTCAAANACAGGTGGTTCCATTTTAATTTTTTACAGGCAAAACCTTGCATGTCCTTGCTGTCAAACATTCTTGGAATAAATTAAATTAGGAATTTGGGCTTGTGCTGCAAGAGTTGGAAAACATTCACTATCAATATGGCACTAGCCATGGCGAGCGTTTGACATCAACCTTACGACAGTTTTCTAATGGGAAGATTGGTATGGTTGTATGGCGGATTGGCGATAATGCCGTCAATAGTTAACTCTAATAATTAAGTTAGGTAAGAAACAAGATATATTTACCTCAAAATAATTCCATCCATCNCGTCAATAGTTAACTCTAATAATTAAGTTAGGTAAGAAACAAGATATATTTACCTCAAAATAATTCCATCCATCAAAATGCATTCAAAAGCTCTATAACTTTCTCTATGTATCGCTAACGACATACTAAAGCCAAATAAACTTTGTGTAATATCATCCCCTTCTAAATTGAAATTTCGCGACACAGTTTGAATAAGCCAAATTGAAAAATGTGATACTCATCATTCTGATTTTGAAACTTATCATTCTTATTCTACTTTATTATTTTTTTTGGAAGTTTATTTGACTTATTGGCCTTCGCCCAATCAAGAGGGTAGGAACTTTATCTGGAAATCCGCAGACTTGCTTTTCGGTATTTCTGCTGCCTCGAACCAGGCCTCGCTCTTTTCACGTGCACGTGTACACAACCTTTTCAGGCGTCTGGTAGCGTGGATCTACTACTACACATACTTTACCTACTTTACATGAAAAGGGGGGTGAGCTATTGACATTTATANCATACTTTACCTACTTTACATGAAAAGGGGGGTGAGCTATTGACATTTATATTACTCTATTGGGAAACCTTATCGGCATCTTTGAATATCATGGCATGGCTCCAGACTCCTAATCACGAAGATATAGGCAGTCTGGCTCCATTCCTTGTCAAAGTGCTTAAGGACTGAAAATCCAACAGAAACAGCTCTTGTACCAGTGCTAGGTTGTTAGTCTAGCTCATGGAATGGCACCGATCCAAAACCGGTACCCATAGCACACTGGTTAGCCCGAACAACACAATAGGAAAATGTGCCGTGCGGCCACCCTGGGCTGGTTTTATTCTACATTTATCATTTTTTAACTCTACTACAATGTTTACCATTGTCCCCTTTACTTAATGTAAGTATTTATCTTTCTACCAAACCAAATAACTTTCAATCTAAACCAAAACTAAAATGTTAACTAGATATCTAATTACCTGCACTTTCTGTAACGTACAGGCAAAAAAAATATGAAAAAATATTGAATTGATTTGAATACATTATTTATTTATGAACCTGAATCACCAAAAATAGTGGTCAATTTCATTTATGATCCCTAATTTAATTTGTGGTGTGAATTATTAGTTTGAAGGAAATTACAAACAGACCGAGTTTAGAACAAAGTATGCAAATCACTTGACTTCTTCACTTTAATCTCTACCATGTAATTAAAAATGAGATGTATTACCCGATAGTCTAGATTAGCCGATACTTTTTTATTATTATTACTAAACATTCAATTCTTGAAAGTACCAGAGAATATCAAATAATAAATTCGATGAAATACTGAGACAATTGGTTAGGTTTCAACTGAAATTCGACAGCCTTCCGAGACACATTGATTGAGATATTAATNAAATACTGAGACAATTGGTTAGGTTTCAACTGAAATTCGACAGCCTTCCGAGACACATTGATTGAGATATTAATTTCCCAGCCACCCCTCAATTCTAACTTTTCCTTGTACTCCACACCATTTATAACGTTGGCAGTAGCGTAAAATTGTTGTGCGAATTCGCTGAAAAATTAATTGAGCAGAGATAAGAGGTGACCTAAAATTAAGCTATTTCAACCAAGGCAAATCGACACTAGACCCTCCGCTGTTTTAGACCATTTGTAGATCTCACACAAAAAAGTCCAAAAAGAAATAGACTTAAATTAAATGCGAATTTTAAAAATTAGTTAAAAATTTAAAAATTTAATGGAATATTTTAGCAGTTAAAAAAACTATGTTCAATATTTTCATAAAACTATTACACAAAAACAATTTAAATAAGAAATAAATTCACAACTTTCAAAATATACANTACACAAAAACAATTTAAATAAGAAATAAATTCACAACTTTCAAAATATACAAAACAAATTAGTAGAATTGTTCCATAATTTCAAAAATAATTGAAAACTTAACGAAAAAAATATATTAATATAAAATGACGTCTTAATTCATAAAAAGGAAAATAAAATTACAAAGGTATATGCTAATTGAATAATAACAATTATTGGAATTTGCTTTTTTTTTTTCTTTTTGTGTTCTTTTTTTGAGTTTTTTTTCATTATTTTTTAGCTGAAATCCCCAGTACAAATTAGCGGGATCGGCGGTAATGAAGTTCTCAGCACAGGGACAGTAATTTAACTAAAATTAGAATCTGGTTTGTTTCGTTTGTTCAATTTAGATTGAAATATGTCTATTAAATTTTCTGAATTTNAAAACAAATTAGTAGAATTGTTCCATAATTTCAAAAATAATTGAAAACTTAACGAAAAAAATATATTAATATAAGATGACGTCTTAATTCATAAAAAGGAAAATAAAATTATAAAGGTATATGCTAATTGAATAATAACAATTATTGGAATTTTTTTTTTCTTTTTGTGTTCTTTTTTTGAGTTTTTTTTTCATTATTTTTTAGCTGAAATCCCCAGTACAAATTAGCGGGATCGGCGGTAATGAAGTTCCCAACACAGGGACAGTAATTTGACTAAAATTAGAATCTGGTTTGTTTCGTTTGTTCAATTTAGATTGAAATATGTCTATTAAATTTTCTGAATTTNAACTAAAATTAGAATCTGGTTTGTTTCGTTTGTTCAATTTAGATTGAAATATGTCTATTAAATTTTCTGAATTTTTGGAATGCTATGGGAACCTGAGGTATTTCATGTTCTACTATGCATTTGATGAATTTTTTTACTAGAAATATTCAGACGGGGAGCGGCGCCAATATTATAATTACTTTAATAATTATAAGAATATTTTTTGTTAAAATTATGCTGCGAGCTTTGGCTCGCAGCATAATTTTAGCTACCCCTATCAATTTGGATTCAATGTGCGACAGTGTCTGATAATCCAGCTTGCTGGAAAGCTGTTGTGACGGATATACCTTCACGTGACAAAGCACTGTAACCGAAACAAATTAAGCTAAACGGTAAATTTGGAAACCTGTGGAGGCCAAATAGATATGCCGTTATTCACTGGTATATCTATTTTTCTACCAAATTTGAAAATAATATAGCAGCTTCACCAGTTAATTTCATGCTAACTTTAGTGACATAATGAGATCAAACGTCAATTTTTAGAATACTATTTACCATTTTAACATCGTTTGGCAACATGTATCGAATATCTATCTTTCGAATTTTGGGACAATCCAACAAGCTTGTTTCTCCATTTAATGGTAACATTGGTGACCTCTAGAATTCAAATATNCGAATTTTGGGACAATCCAACAAGCTTGTTTCTCCATTTAATGGTAACATTGGTGACCTCTAGAATTCAAATATCAATTCTTGTAATGTTGGATGAGGTTTATACATTGCTCATTGACATATTATTATCTTTCGACCGAATCTGACTTAAATATAACAAGTTTTTCTGTCCTCTAAATTTAGTCATAACGGTAACATCTGGAACTGCTAAAATAAGCTGACAACTGACTCTGATGTCTTGTGTAGGCAAGTTCGGTTCAGGTTAAAAATAATTTTTTTATTACTAAGGCAACATTTCAGATGGACTCAGTGTAAACATTACTTATCTTTCACTTAAATTAAAACTAATTACGCTAAATATGTTCAGTAGAAATATTTTATTTTAATTTGTGTATCAATTGTGAACCACTACAAAAAGTAATGTTCCGTTGGCGACATTTTAAGTTGGATACAGCAATGTGCTCTCACCATTTTGAGGTGTATCTCATAGTTGGTTCTATAATGGTCAAACGTTAGGTTTGTTTGCGCATTATTTGTGCGGTATTGTGTTTTCTACTTATCGTCTTTTGTACCATTTGTATTTAAAATTCAAAAGGATTAACGCTTCCCGTTTGTTCAGCAATCCGTTAAATTTAAAATTTACCATATTCGTTACTCATTCGTTTGTGGTTGTAATGGAATGCGAACCATATTATTCATAACGCTGAGTACAAATTGGGTTTACCTTTTTTGCTTTACTGACAACCGACTTTTCGGAATATTCTGTTAATCCAATATTAAATCCATTCTCACAGTTCAAATCTGTGATCTTAACCGCTGTCCATGTTTTACTAAAAAATGCCGGCATCAGCACTGCAAATTGTACTTGTTTGTCCTCTTTAACATTTCCACTCGCATATTGTGTGTGATTTTGTTGTCGTGTAATATCAACTTTTTTTTTTAGAAACCCCCATCGTTCTTCGGAGATTTGAAAACGTAACCTAGCACAATACTTTTAGAAATAATGTGAAACGGCTGCAATAAGTAAAACTCACCTATAGTTTTCAAGTTCTCCTTTGTATGCATTCTTCCATTCCGTTACAGCTAGATCTTTATTCCCTTTGAAATTGTCCTTTATGTATACCAAGTGAATAATAAACTAAATAAACCCAATAAATTATGTTAATGATAAAATAATAGAGATCTAGTTGCCGGTTTGGTCAAACTATGAAATCAGTTGAATCTAAAACCAAAAAAAAATACTGTAGGTGTTGCTGATGCAAACAAAAAGCTTACCTGGTGCTCTTTACATTTATTTTAGTACAACCTTACAGTCGATTGTCCCATAGTAATTGTCGGCAAATATTTTTTATAGTGAGCATCTTCAATAGGATGCTCCGACGTGAGAATATTGATTGTCATGTGTCTTAAATTAGAAATGAGGACCAACTCGTTGCAACCGCTTAAAGCTAAAGTCAATAGATTGTGCGCAATTGAGATTTGCAAAAGTATGAATGATAGTAGGAAGATATACCAATGGTATGAAGATAGCGAACAAAACCAAAATGGAGAATAATTAATCAAAAATGCAGAAGGTGAATATTGTGGATAAAAGGATTGGATGTGGATTCCACAAGGTTNCGAATTTTGGGACAATCCAACAAGCTTGTTTCTCCATTTAATGGTAACATTGGTGACCTCTAGAATTCAAATATAAATTCTTGTAATGTTGGATGAGGTTTATACATTGCTCATTGACATATTTTTATCTTTCAACCGAATCTGACTTAAAAATAACAAGTTTTTCTGTCCTCTAAATTTAGTCATAACGGTAACATCTGGAACTGCTAAAATAAGCTGACAACTGACTCTGATGTCTTGTGTAGGCAAGTTCGGTTCAGGTTAAAAATAATTTTTTTATTACTAAGGCAACATTCCAGATGGACTCAGTGTAAACATTACTTATCTTTCACTTAAATTAAAACTAATTACGCTAAATATGTTCAGTAGAAATATTTTGTTTTAATTTGTGTATCAATTGTGAACCACTACAAAAAGTAATGTTCCGTTGGCGACATTTTAAGTTGGAAACAGCAATGTGCTCTCACCATTTTGAGGTGTATCTCATAGTTGGTTCTATAATGGTCAAACGTTACGTTTGTTTGCGCATTATTTGTGCGGTATTGTGTTTTCTACTTATCGTCTTTTGTACCATTTGTGTTTAAAATTCAAAAGAATTAACGCTTCCCGTTTGTTCAGCAATCCGCCATCTTAAAATTTACCATATTCGTTACTCTTCATTCGTTTGTGGTTGTAATGGAATGCGAACCATATTATTCATAACGCTGAGTACAAATTGGGTTTACCTTTTGTGCTTTACTGACAACCGACTTTTCGGAATATTCTGTTAATCCAATATTAAATCCATTACTCTCACAGTTCAAATCTGTGATCTTAACCGCAATCCATGTTTTACTAGAAAATCCCGGTATCATCAGCACTGCAAATTCTACTTGTTTGTCCTCTTTAACATTTCCACTCGCATATTGTGTGTGATTTTGTTGTCGTGTAATATCAACTTTTTTTTTTAGAAACCCCCATCGTTCTTCGGAGATTTGGAAATGTAACCTAGCACAATACTTTTAGAAATAATGTGAAACGACTGCAGTAAGTAAAATTCACCTATCGTTTTCACGTTCTCCTTTGTATGCATTCTTCCATTCCGTTACAGCTAGAACTTCATTCCCTTTGAAATCGTCCTCTATGTATACCAAGTGAATAATAAACTAAATAAACCCAATAAATTATGTTAATGATAAAATAATAGAGATCTAGTTGCCGGTTTGGTCAAACTATGAAATCAGTTGAATCTAAAACCAAAAAAAAATGCTGCAGGCGTTGCTGATACAAACAAAAAGCTTACCTGGTGCTCTTTACATTTATTTTAGTACAACCTTACAGTCGATTGTCCCATAGTAATTGTCGGCAAATATTTTTTATAGTGAGCATCTTCAATAGGATGCTCCGACGTGAGAATATTGATTGTCATGTGTCTTAAATTAGAAATGAGGACCAACTCGTTGCAACCGCTTAAAGCTAAAGTCAATAGATTGTTCGCAATTGAGATTTGCAAAAGTATGAATGATAGCAGGAAGAAATACCAATGGTATGAAGATAGCGAACAAAACCAAAACGGAGAATAATTAATCAAAAATGCAGAAGGTGAATATTGTGGATAAAAGGATTGGATGTGGATTCCACAAGGTTGCAAGAAATTCAAATTTGCGTATGATGGTGAATGTAAGTGAAAACATTGGCNTGCAAGAAATTCAAATTTGCGTATGATGGTGAATGTAAGTGAAAACATTGGCAACTTAAGCGAAACGGAGAAAGACCGAGTCAAATGCCAAGTACAGAAAACAGAAACAAAATTAAATAGCCGGAAAATTGAAAAATAAGTGGAATGATGAGAAAGAAATAACCAAATAGCGAGGGTGAAAATCAAATACTCACATTTGTGCATGTTACTAGGAATGTTAGTAAAGTAGATAACCGATCCATTTTTGTAATATTTGTCAATGGTAAAAGTCCTCCAAATCTAATCAGTGAAAGTAATGTCTGGATCGTACTCCTATTTGTCAATGGTAAAAGTCGTTTGAATAAAATCTCAATAGTCACAATTGACACAAAAAGGTTTAGTTTAATTTAATAACATAAGTATTCGCACTTGGCAAATAAAAGGGTTTATACAAGGGCAATACAGATCGAACAAAATTTGCACGTTTTTTATGGTTTCACTGATCAGAAATTTCTCAAATTTTCGATGATTAGCCACAAAGTAATAGGCAATTTGAAAACCACAATCAAAAATTTTTTAATATACACTGTTAGTGTAAGGCCATAATTAGTAAAATAACTGAAGAAAGCATAAACATATTCTTAAGGTCACATCACATTAGAGTTTTAAGTGATCCAATGCTTTTTCAATCTAAAATATTATTGTAGTACGCACAAACGGCATATTAGCTGAAACCTAAAAGAAAAAAAAAGATTTAAAGAAACTTAATTATTTGTATTATTTGAGTTAACTAATGGCACTTTGAAAAATTTGCACTAAGTGGCGTCCATTCTNGAAACTTAATTATTTGTATTATTTGAGTTAACTAATGGCACTTTGAAAAATTTGCACTAAGTGGCGTCCATTCTAAATTAATGGTGTCACAAAAAATTTCAAATGTCAAAATTGGTCAAATTCTTACTTAATAATTGTCACCAATAACGTGTCGAACAGGCTCGCCTACACTCGATCAATTTACATGGAATTCGCTTAGTNGAAACTTAATTATTTGTATTATTTGAGTTAACTAATGGCACTTTGAAAAATTTGCACTAAGTGGCGTCCATTCTGAATTAATGGTGTCACAAAAAATTTCAAATGTCAAAATTGGTCAAATTCTTATTTAATAATTGTCACCAATAACGTGTCGAACAGGCTCGCCTACACTCGATCAATTTACATGGAATTCGCTTAGTNCTTAATAATTGTCACCAATAACGTGTCGAACAGGCTCGCCTACACTCGATCAATTTACATGGAATTCGCTTAGTAAATGAGCATGCCTTTTTGACATGAAAATTCAACATAAGTAATTGTCAATGTGAAAAAACATGTTCGTTCAATGGAACGCATACCATGTAAATTGCTTAAACCTGGTTATATGTTATATCGGAGGAACTATTAGGTATGAAGTTTAAAAATTTGAGCACTTATAAAATTTTACCGTCGCCATTTAGATGTTAAACACATACTGTTGTTGGAAGGAAAGTGACCTTTCTCCACTTTCCTCGCGTCCCTCTCTTCCATTGTCCAGGCGACAGACGCCCTCTCGAGCCGTCTGAAGTCTGGTTCCCATGCCTTAAAAAATCCAGCTTCTTCACACTCCTGGAAATCTGTGATTTCCAGGAGGGCGTAAAACTGCCTCCCCAGCTCTCGTCCCGTCAACATCTCTCCCAAGACAGTCAATTCGAATTCCCTTTTTCCCATTTACGTCCCGTGATTATTTAACCTCTGACCACACCCTGCCTTTGATAATTCCCCGAACCCTATCCTAAACCCTATCCCCACCATCCCTATTTCCGTCTAACACTGTGCAAATACAATGGGCTTGTAAAAGTTCACCTGCATGTTGACATCCAACATACTATGCTATCTGTTCATGTAAACGTAAGCGGCACAAATATGATCCCCACGTACAATACTCACTGCGCATATAAACGTACAATCTGCGTNCATGTAAACGTAAGCGGCACAAATATGATCCCCACGTACAATACTCACTGCGCATATAAACGTACAATCTGCGTATAAATGTTCACTGCGTTTCTATAATACAGTACTGCGCATATAAGAATCCGGTTATCTTGCAAACTTTTTCTCTATGCTGTTCCAAAGCTGTAATTTGCAAAGCAATCTTAGCTGTTTTTTAATCACAACTNTTGCAAACTTTTTCTCTATGCTGTTCCAAAGCTGTAATTTGCAAAGCAATCTTAGCTGTTTTTTAATCACAACTTCCAACCTGCAATTTTTGAATTTGGTCAAATACAAAGATAAGATGTTCGATATTATTTAAACATTTCTATTTATGTAAATTCCATATTACTAATTTATTTCAGCTTATGGGTGACCATGTTCAGTGCGCAATATGCGTTTGCAGTGGACTATTACCTAGACGCCTTCATCTACAGTACCCATTGTACATCTGCTTAGGACGCTGACATGCCTAGTATGCATTTTATGTGTGCAATGCACGTTTTCAAGCTCAGTACATGCATGTGCGAAGATGCTAACTTGCAAAGTGGGCACATCCATGTAAATTACGCATTGGGACTGCGCAGCCGATGTTTATAAAGGCATACCATTCATCCTCAAATTTCATGCATCAGAAAGGTACGAAGTTGCAGAGATGTAAGTGCAATAGCTAAAAAACAGTTGATAAGTCAGTATCCACCCTCAAGAAATAACTATATCCCTTATCAATCAATATCAATTTGAATTAAGTAATTATTTTTCAATATCCTTCGTTTAATTATTATCATTTCATGAAATCCGCGACATTTTTCGAAGGTAAAATTGTAAGGAAGTAATAGAATTGATTATTTTCAAAGCATTTGGAATAAGTTTGACATGCATTTCCTTCCATAACAGTTGTGGTATGAGCTGTAACTCACTAGTAAAACTCCTTTCATTACTTTTAAACATTGGGATTACGTGATGCTGCTGTACTTCTCCGAGTCAACTTCACTCTACATTTCATAATTAACAATGTACAACCAACCTAACGTCATGAAACTTTACTAACAACCTATCCAACCAGAAAACAAACTACGTAGTTTGCATGGAAAATTAATTTGAACAAAAATTTAACTATTTCAGACATCATCGTATTGTTTCATGCCCTCGCTGTGTTACTGAATGAAGTTTTGAACTAAAGAAAAGAAAAAGNTTCAGACATCATCGTATTGTTTCATGCCCTCGCTGTGTTACTGAATGAAGTTTTGAACTAAAGAAAAGAAAAAGCAACGTCTACAAAACTCACGTATGAATNGTTTCATGCCCTCGCTGTGTTACTGAATGAAGTTTTGAACTAAAGAAAAGAAAAAGTAACGTCTACAAAACTCACGTAGGAACTTCAGAATATATTGCATCCGACAGAGTATTTCAAGAAAATACATTATTGTTTACTACACCGTCCACCAAATATACGCAATGGANATTTCAGAATATATTGCATCCGACAGAGTATTTCAAGAAAATACATTATTGTTTACTACACCGTCCACCAAATATCACTGCGCAATGGAAAAGGTCTAGTGTAAAAAGTAATGAGAAAAAAACGCGAATTGTTGCATCAGCTATCCGATTTTGGTCGGAGTATGATTCTGAAGTGGTGTTTGTGTTGGTAAAACTTTCTCCATTGCGTAGTGATATTTGGTGGACGGTGTACTTGCCATGTTTAAAAGATTCAAGATCGGAACAGTATCAGAAAATATAAGATATACTTTTTAGCAGAAAAATTTTCAAATTGGAGAACTCATTATAATTTATAACAGAAATCAATCAACGCCAGTAGCCCCCAGTTGTTTATTATCTTTGTTTTTAGAAATGAAATTTTTTTACCTGTGCAGGATGTGATTCTCGTATAGTGAATACTAACAGCAGTATAGTTGTTAACCATGGCTTCATGATAAATTGTGGAAACACTGTTTGCGAGTTGAAAGTAGTGACTTTCCTACAGTAATGTTGAAGAGAAACTGAGCTATGCTTAATGACGAGAGTTTTCGACGCAATCGTGTAGAATCGCATTGAGCATGGGCAGTGATTAACAATGGGAGAATTTAGGTATTACTAGAGCGAGCTAACTGCAAAGAGTTATGCAGCTAATCGTGTTTCAGGGTCATAAAGTTTTCCCCCAGTAAATTAAATTATTCATTGAATAACTTTTTTCCAACTGTAGAATTCAATCTTAAATTTTGGTTCATAAGTATAGTTTCNTGATTAACAATGGGAGAATTTAGGTATTACTAGAGCGAGCTAACTGCAAAGAGTTATGCAGCTAATCGTGTTTCAAGGTCATAAAGTTTTCCCCCAGTAAATTAAATTATTCATTGAATAACTTTTTTCCAACTGTAGAATTCAATCTTAAATTTTGGTTCATAAGTATAGTTTCGTAGTTGTTTCCCAAAATACTTGATTTAAATATGAGTTGAAAGAAAGTTTAAAAATGTAAATAATTTGAAAAAATTTCGTACCATGGAGAAGTGTATTAGTTGAAATGACGCTAGTTTTGTTTAACTTTTACATTCGATATTATTTGATATCATGGCTAACCAATAGGAATTAGGTAATTTAGTAATAAGAAATCCTGCAAGTAAGAATTTAGCACACATTCAAAAAGTTCTAACTGTAAAAGCCATACATAAATATTTATACGTTGGATGCCTACTGTTCCATTGCTGTTTACTCCTTACCTCATTCACTTGTGCTAGTTCTGGACAGCAGGGTGTAAAAAGCACAATAATAAAAGCCAAAATATCTACAAACCGTGAAATAAACTTTTATTAAATATGGGCTATCAATATATCCTTCTCCAATTGATGTAACCATTTGGCAATAGTAAAGTAGCTTGATCACCCAACAAAGCCCCTACTATTCAAGTTTATTCCTGGTTGCTGCCAATTTTGACATTTGTTTTAAATATTTTGCATCAGGTAACGTAAACTGATAATTCCTCGTCAAATGGTAACATAGATGAACTTCGCGAAATGACAGAGTTTCAAGAAATTCTGTTTGTTGTCATATGTTTAAAGTTTTTATTTTGTTTCTATTACCATCCAATAGTTTTATTCATAGAATTGCGCGTAATTACAACGGAAGAATTACTTCCAGTCTGTAAAGTTATACAAAAGAAGTTATTTTTTCAGATAAAAATAAAAGTTGAATGAATACTCATATTACCGGAGAACAAAGCGGGAAAGGTAAGTAAGNGTAATTACAACGGAAGAATTACTTCCAGTCTGTAAAGTTATACAAAAGAAGTTATTTTTTCAGATAAAAATAAAAGTTGAATGAATACTCATATTACCGGAGAACAAAGCGGGAAAGGTAAGTTTGGTNAAAGTTATACAAAAGAAGTTATTTTTTCAGATAAAAATAAAAGTTGAATGAATACTCATATTACCGGAGAACAAAGCGGGAAAGGTAAGTAAGGCAGGCATAAACAATGCTGGAGATTGGAAGATATTTTCACTTCTCCCTTTCCACCCTTCAAATTTAAATTTCTTTTTTCTTATTGCTGGAGGATGAAAGGGGCTTACTTTTTTAATTTAAATTGCTCTGGATGTTAAGCGAAGCATACTCTTAGTTTTAACGACTGTAATTTCATATTTAAATGTAATCGGAATTTAATAAAAGGAGTTTGAAACACAAAATATAAATATTACATAAAAAAATTAGATGGGAGCCTTTTGCGAGCCAGAACCATGGCTCCGGATCATACTCCCAAATATCAAGGAACCAGACCCAGTTACTCTTGAGCTGGCTCCCTGGAATTTGGAAGCCATGGAGAACACTAGCTACACATCACGATGGAAGGAAGAATAAACTTAACTTGCTCCAGTTAAACAAGTCAGTATTGGCTATAATTCTTCATTATTTTTACCAGTATTGGTACTAGAAATATTTATTTTGGAATACTATAACCGCCATGAAATATTGGTAACGAAGTTATTTCACTGCAATATTCATCAGATTCTGATAAAGGTATGACAAAACAGCACGTCCGAAATTAGTTCCAACTGACACACAAACTTACAATTAGTTCTTCTGCTGAATGAATTCAGAAAAATTGTCTTGTCTTTTTTGTTATATCCTTATCTCTTTCCGGAATACAATGCCTCCAGGCTACTGCTATTAGTTCCTTTTCCTAAAATTCCTAACGAGACTTTGTTTATTATTGAAAGAAAATAGTGGTTTACCACTGTTTACGGTGAAAGACATAAGTCTAGAGAGTATTTCTCCAAATTGCTTTTTCAATTTTAGCCGTTAATGTGACTCTTTTGTTATCCGAATTAAGGTACGAAAACTACTTAACAAATTCTACTTAGAGTCATGAGTGCAAAAATAGTCCATAAGAGTTTGAACAAGTTTCTAGTTTAGTTGTTATGTTTATTTTATAGTTAAAATTTTATTCATAATTAGTTATTATGAAGCAGATATTTGTATTACAATTCTTTTTTTTCTTAGTGATGATTACTTTGTAGTTCGCCCTTGAGTTATGATTTCTAGTATAATTATGGGTGTCTCTATGTGTTTAAGTATTAGTCGTCCAGTATTCCTCTCACTGGTGAGGCGGAAGTCCAATTGGTCTGGGCCGGAAGAGATTTTTGTTGTAACAATAATGTTTTTATTGTTAAAATAAAGTCAAAATTATTATTACATTAAGCAAAGTTGAGTTAGAGTAGAGTTTTTGCTTTATTTTATAGTTTTTTTCAGTTAAAGTTTTGTCAGTTAGAGCTTTTTGGTCAGCTGTCGGTCAAATAATAAGGTAGTGGAATTGGAGAAGGAATGGCACCAATATAATGTTAGTTTGTTTAGCTGATTTTTTTAAGTTAAAGTTTTTAAGTTGAAGTTTCTAAGTTTTTAGTTTTTTTTCTCTTAATTGTTTTATTTAACTAATTCGTCATTCTTTTTTAGATAAATAAAATTTTTGTTAATACCTTTATTGAAAAAGTTGTTACTCTTAATAAACCTTAAACGTAAAAAAGAAACGACCACAATGACAGAAGACCGAATTGTTACGTTGTATATGTTCTATTAACCTCAAAATCTTTTTTTAATCTCTAAGAAATTGAACCAAACGAATAATTTCGAAGTCTCATAACTCTACGCGAGGGCAATCGTTCCCAAGATTTAAGAAAATCCGCCCCCTATTCATTAAGACCTATTTCTTCGGACTAAACTCATCAGCCAACTTCACTTTTCCTTCTTGTCATCCATAAATGTGTTCCATCACTCTTGCATACCCTGCACGAAGGCATAATTCTTTCACTACCAATACACAGTTGGCTATGAACAAAAATAATTTTATTGAACTAAACAATTAGATTACTTAAAATTTACAAANTACCAATACACAGTTGGCTATGAACAAAAATAATTTTATTGAACTAAACAATTAGATTACTTAAAATTTACAAACCATATGAAAATTAAATTAGAAACTAGATTAATCAATTGATTATTATAGATTTTTTAAGTTAATTTTAAGGCATGTAATGGAGCACTTAGCAGATTAAAATGACATTNGAATTGATTATTATAGATTTTTTAAGTTAATTTTAAGGCATGTAATGGAGCACTTAGCAGATTAAAATGACATTTATTAAATACGTCAACACCATTTACACATTTGAAAACTTTTATTCACTTCTGGAAAGAGCATGCTTTTACTAACAATATGGATAACCGTGAAAATCGGGTATAAGACCACAGTTTACGAGTCGAAAATCTGGATGTTATTACCACATCCTCCTCCAATCATAAATACATTAGTCTTGGTCCAAACAGATAAAAAATAGTCATGTCCAATAACGGAGTTGGTGTTATGTAACGAAATTTTATAGCCGATTACGGCATTGAGCTATGTGATTAATTATTTCATGCAATTGTTAAATTTCTTATTTCTAGAGCGATACGAAGTTGCCCCTCTAATTTCTCAGCCTCCTTCACCGTACTTTCTGCAACTTTTCTCATCTCTGAATTCTTGTTGAGCGAAAAATACTTAAGTGCTTCTTTTTCCATTTCCATTATTTTCTTCAGTTTTGTAAGGGCTAACTCCATATCATCAAAAGTGACAAGATGACTTTGAATTTTTTGTAAATCTTCTCCAAGAATACGAACATAGTTTGCAAAAGCAAGTCGATGGAGAAGTATGGCTGAAATATTGTAATCCAATTAAACAAATTATTTTCCCAACAAATAACAATGTACTAAACTACTGTACACGTAGTATTATACATTGAATTATTCGAACATAAATAAATATTTAAAATTTATAAAAAATTTGCGAAAATTTCTGCCATTCAAAACTTTTATAATGCGGCTTAAAATTTAAAAATTACGTTATTCGCCACATTGTAATATGAAAAATTTCATTCATTTGTTATTACTTATTAGAAAACAAATATTTTCAAAATAAAATTCAAATTTTTTAGATTACCTCTTTCGGGATTGAGCCCTGGGCGAATTACATCCAAAACTGAGAGAAGATACTCCATAATTTCTTCATGATGCTTAAAATCTGGAGTAGCAAGGGGAGGAGCGTAAATTTGACAATACTGTCGACATAGTTCCTTAGCAGCAGTCACAATAGCCCAGTAATTCGGATGAACTTTTTTCTCAAATGTCTTAACTTTTGCCCAACGATGAGAACAAATATCCAATTCTGTTTCATTTATTGGAATACGACGAGTAATTGAAAGAATTTCTTCATCCATTTTCTTCAGATCAGATTTTTTCATTTTCTCCTTACAACCTTTGTTTTGACAGGCCCATTCCCATTTATCAAAATTTTTGTACACCTGTGCAGTGGGATTAACTGGTACGATTGAAGGTGTGTTACATTTTGTACATATGATAGTAGAGAGATTTGTNACAATAGCCCAGTAATTCGGATGAACTTTTTTCTCAAATGTCTTAACTTTTGCCCAACGATGAGAACAAATATCTAATTCTGTTTCATTTATTGGAATACGACGAGTAATTGAAAGAATTTCTTCATCCATTTTCTTCAGATCAGATTTTTTTATTTTCTCCTTACAACCTTTGTTTTGACAGGCCCATTCCCATTTATCAAAATTTTTGTACGCCTGTGCAGTGGGATTAACTGGTACGATTGAAGGTGTGTTACATTTTGTACATATGATAGTAGAGAGATTTGTCCCCATTTCGAACGGATCTGAGCACAATGGGNTCCCCATTTCGAACGGATCTGAGCACAATGGGCATTTGCACAATATGGACGTTGGAGTCGAATTATCATCCTGTTGAGCAGCACAAGTGAATATTGTAAAAAAAATGTGTTAGCTATTAAAGTAAATTATCTAAACCAATATTGTTTGTCTAATTTTTTTCAAAAAGTTATCATTAACACACGTCAAGTAAAAAGTTGGTATTAACAAATTTGTCGTGCAATTAGATAGTGGGTACCACTTTGAAGTGATTTTTTTTTGCAAAGTGAAGCAGAATGTGCTCAAATTTAACTAAAGTGATAAATGTGTTTTGTAGCCCCCTCCGCAACTTTGGTACTTACACATAAATGCATTTTTATAGCTTATGTAGGCCATACCAATGAAACATCCTTCCTAAGAGCATAACTTTTACTATTCTCCAATGTTTATTGAACAATTTCAAATTTCGCTCACTTTCGTTTGTCGCCGTAAAAAGATAGGTTACTCCATTTTTTATGGATGATTGATTTGCATAGTTTGTATATTGTTGCATAGTTACCTCTCTTTGTTGTAGAGTTGCCTGACGCTCAGCCACTCCTCCATAAGGATTGGCGGTAAATCGCTCTCTGTAAAACCGTGTGAGTGGTTCTCCTTTCTTGATGTCAACCGCTGCATTGACTCGTAGCTTATTCGATGGCGGGAATTCAATTTCTACTCCACAGTTGGGCACACATGAGTGTACCATGAGAGAAGCATAGTCGTAGAGGCCTAGACCCAATCTCTGATCATTTATTGAATGAGCTTGTCCCTCTGCATGGTAAATACTTAACCCAATAGAGTTGAGTTTCATAATGTGAAAGATTTCACGGTAAATTTCCAATGTCACGGACGAATCTATTTTTAGTAATCGCATCTCAGCTTGGAGTTGGAAGTTCTTCAAGCTATCGACCATCCGCACTTTCCTAGTATCGATTTTTGGTGATAAATTTGAAGAAAGTTGGAAAACTCTAGCAAATTTTGAAGGTGCACGAGTTTTTAGCATTGTTATTCGATATGCGAGAGCGGAGAATGGACCAATCCGATCAAATGGAGCTTTACATCGACATTCGTTATTCATATGTTCTGGCACCTAGAATATTTAAATGTTTTCTTTTTAAGATTTATGTAGCATTAGAAAAGTTTTATCCCATTCGGGCGAGAACCAATATCTATATAATTTGTTAATGTTTATTGAGCAAAATTTCAGCCAATTGGTCAGATTCATATAGCTAAGTTATATTTCCATCCGACCGCATGCCCATCCAATAATTTTAAAAACAAAGTCTTCTGAACACTAAAATGGAGTACTAAATATCAATTGTACAGTATAGGTAACAAATCCCACTATATTTTACTCAAATTTCTCTGAAACTGGTAAATGCTAGGGTTGCCCCGAAACGAATAAAATTACGTTTCGGCCGAAACAAGGGGGNAATTTCTCTGAAACTGGTAAATGCTAGGGTTGCCCCGAAACGAATAAAATTACGTTTCGGCCGAAACAAGGGGGGGGGGTAATCCGTTTCGGCGAGGCCGAATCTTTGGCCGAAGCGGCGGCCGAAACAGCCGAATCGTCCGTGTGACGTATCTATCGAGTCGGCTTGCCAAGAATATAACAGTCGTCAGAGTTTAGATATTTTTTAAGAATAAAACTGTCGTAAAATTTTTTCATTATTTTTTTGTTTCGGAAAGTAACTTTTGTTTTCGTATTTTAATTTAACTTAATTACGATAAACTCACTACTAAACTATGGACTCACTACTAAACCATTCCCATATTTTTTACCACCTGTTATATAACAAGTGGGATCACAGTATGCGCATGCTAGATAACACCATTTTTATTGAACGACAGGAAACGTCTGAAAAAACTAGCAATAGATCAGATGACGAAAAAACCCTGGCGGTACTAAATCGTAATCTGCCTCTCATATGGCTGGGTGCATTATTGTCGGTTAGTAGTAATAACAGCCGGTTAGAAAAAAATTAATTATTGGTTATATTTTAGTCGGAGAAAATTAACTTTAACCACAGATTAATTGGCGGAGGGATACTTGACATTTGAAATCACTATGAAGCCGCTAGATCGAGCGGTCATCGAGATAATTAAGACTGAAGTTGGAACTTGTTGGCTTTTAATCGACGGTTAACTAACCGAGTATGGACTCATTACATTAGACTGAGTATTGAACGCGGTTCTAGGTTTATAGCTGTCTGCACCCTGATCGGTTAGGTAACCGTCGATTGAAATACCAACTAGTCCTAACTTCAAACTTAATTATNCTAGATAACACCATTTTTATTGAACGACAGGAAACGTCTGAAAAAACTAGCAATAGATCAGATGACGAAAAAACGCTGGCGGTACTAAATCGTAATCTGCCTCTCATATGGCTGGGTGCATTATTGTCGGTTAGTAATAACAGCCGGTTAGAAAAAAATTAATTATTGGTTATATTTTAGTCGGAGAAAATTAACTTTAACCACAGATTAATTGGCGGAGGGATACTTGACATTTGAAATCACTATGAAGCCGCTAGATCGAGCGGTCATCGAGATAATTAAGACTGAAGTTGGAACTTGTTGGCTTTTAATCGACGGTTCACTAACCGAGTATGGACTCATTACATTAGACTCTGAGTATTGAACGCGGTTCTAGGTTTATGGCTGTCTGCACCCTGATCGGTTAGGTAACCGTCGATTGAAATACCAACTAGTCCTAACTTCAAACTTAATTATNAGCTGTCTGCACCCTGATCGGTTAGGTAACCGTCGATTGAAATACCAACTAGTCCTAACTTCAAACTTAATTATCTTGATGACCGATCTATCAAGCGGCATTGTAGTGATTACAAGTGAGATTACAAGTGACAAGCATCCTTCCGACAATTAATCTGTGGTTAAAGTTAATTCTCCAATTTTCTCCAATTAAAATATAATGATTAAATTTTCTCTAACCGACCATGGTACCTAGCCATTAATGTTAAAACTAGATTTAATGTTACCCAGCTAGCTCACCTCAGTCCATTTGTTGTAATTTCACCCCAAGAACAAATAAAATTGAGGTAACTGAAAACGATTTGATTAAATTACTCGGAGTCTAGCCAGTTACCAATGTTTCGGCCGAAACGCCGAATCGAAGCAACAAAGATTCGGCCTACGCCGAAACACGTAAAAGTACGTGATTCGGAGGCAAAAGATTCGGTAGCCGAAGCTTCGGGGCAACGCTAGTAAATGTGAGCCAAATTTTCACGAATTTTAGGCACGAAAAGCAAAAACTGGATGGAGTTAAGTTTTCCCATCTCACCAAGTAGTGTAGAAAACTCGTATCACTTGGTCATATGCGTTTCGCCAACAAATTCGCCAACACTCGATTCACCCTCTTCAATTGCAGAGAAAGTACTTTTTTCCAGTTAACTCTTTGCAGGAACACATTGTAGAAGTTTTACAAGCAATATTTTGAACTGAAGAATTTTTTTGTTTTGTAGAATGACAAATTTTTCAAAGTAATTATGGCAATCAATGCATCTTGTATTACCTTAGCACATTCCTTTGAACACACGAGCCAATCACAATTAGAGCATTTACGTAGTCCATGGCGTGGAGTAATCCGGTAACATCCAACACAGGGGTACACGTTTCCTGCTAAAAATAAAAATAAAAATTGTTTATATAAAACTGCTAGATTTTTAATTTGTATTTAAAAAAAAAGTAATACTTTTAAACAAACTAGCCTCAAAAAAAGGAAAAAAATTTTTACTTTATAAATATTCCAAAAGCTTAAAACTTATATCAAAGTTCCTCCCATGAATGATTAGTTACATTAAAAAAGTTCCAAAAAAATATACATATTTGTTCTAATATAAAAATTCTACTCAAACACTGCTAAAGTATACTCTGAGTTAGGAAAACTTGTGACCATGGTCAATAATTTGCTTTAACTTATGTGCATGTTTTAGAAAAAGTGAATCTCTATGCATACTTCAATTACCAGAGAACATGCATTATAAGATCGACTCGGTTGTTAGACCTAAAAATTTTCGTATCGTTTGCTACAATTAATCTAGCATAGATATGAAACATGTTAAATGATGTATCAACCAAACACTGAAACATTTTTTTTTATAGTTTTACGTTTTTTACTCAAAAATATAGGAAAATACGTGTTATTCCTTACTANCTCTGAGTTAGGAAAACTTGTGACCATGGTCAATAATTTGCTTTAACTTATGTGTATGTTTTAGAAAAAGTGAATCTCTATGCATACTTCAATTACCAGAGAACATGCATTATAAGATCGACTCGGTTGTTAGACCTAAAAATTTTCGTATCGTTTGCTACAATTAATCTAGCATAGATATGAAACATGTTAAATGATGTATCAACCAAACACTGAAACATTTTTTTTTATAGTTTTACGTTTTTTACTCAAAAATATAGGAAAATACGTGTTATTCCTTACTAGTGACTTCATTTCACGAGATCTTATTATCAATCACACAAAATTTGTAAAAGATCAAAAAAATAGCATCCGTCTAAATCCATTTTATAAGACCACCAGCCTAATGTAATATCCAATGTTAGACCACACACTTATAACACTAGAATTTTTCGATGGGGGGTTTATAACCGTAGTGTTCCTAACTAAAGACAGAGTCTGATATTTACCTACGTTATCACTACAGTTTACAAGTACTCATGATTAGGTTAGAAGAATGAATGGATAGTTGGTCTCACCAATGAGCTGCTCTGCATACATTGGTGCAGTGACAAGTGCATCTTCCGTCCAAATGACTGTTCCTGCAGAAATATCTCTAGCAGCTACGAGATGCTTTCCAAAAACATCGTTTTGTGCAATTTTGACGAAATTACTGGGGGAGGTTTCTTTGACAATTGAAACAGGGCGTGGTGTTGAATTCGAGGGAATTTTTGAATTAAGATTTTCTAAGCACTTCTCACAGAAAAATTCAGTCAGTTCACATGCTCGACATCGAGGTCCGTTAGATTTTCCAGATTTTTGTTTTCGTTGATTCTATAAGCAGGAAAAATCAATCTATTAATATGTTAAAATGTAATGAAATCTTGAGTTTTAATACATATGACCCAAGCCCGAATGATTCTGTTGTGATAATTCTAAATACCCAAAACATATATCACCTAGAACTTGCATTCATAGATAATTTGTTTAGTTTTCAAGAAAATATATTTGATTTTTATAAATTAAAAATGCACATTTGTGTTTTTATTTGTAGCAAATAGTAAATATTTTCCTTACAATTTTAATTTGTAACTCAATATTTTTTTACATAGTCACTCTGTCAAACGTCTTTCATCCCATAGATATGAGAACTTCAAACAATCTGGATCAACATTGTATAAGTTGATTCTTGAAATGTAACTTTGAATCAAAAAAGTTTCATCCAGACAACATACGTTTATTTCATTAAAAACTCAAATTATTCTAACACTACAAAAACTTCCATCAAAAAACCCCAATGCCAAACACCAAAAATAACAGACTATAAAGCAAACTTCAAACAAACCGTCTTCATGGGCTTTAACTCTAATTTGGGTCAAATAGAATGAGTCAACCAGTTATCTCCGAGTGGCCTCGACTATATAACTTCAATAATTCTATAAAATCAGATTTGAGTCTATTTTATTTTGACATAAGTGACGAGATTAAGTAATTCAATCCATTCCCAGTATAAACAAAATTGAACTAAATGTAACATTTATTCTCGGAGAAATTCGAGTATAAACTACAGAATTTTCATTTAAATAGAATCGATTTTTTTTTAGTAATATTCACTTTCAAATTATCAGGTTTTGGAGCAAGTATGCTACCATAAGCTGACAGTATCTTGTTAACCCAAATAAATTTTTTACAAATAATCCAATCTAAATAATATTCCGTGCTCGTTTGATAGTACGATAATGGGGCTTCATCTAAGATTTGAGCTAGATGTCAAAGTTTGTTATAGTTCTAAAAATGAGGGTCATCTTATATCTATTTCTGCATCCTCTTTCTCCACTTCCATGTTAATTATTATTTTTGTTTCCATTTGCAATAGGGCATGGAGAGTTGGCTAGGATCCTGTTTTGTCGAATCGATTGAAGTCAGAGACTGTACCCTGTGGAGTGAGATCATCGAGGTCACCTAATACCAACAAATAAAAATAATTTGTTTAATGGAAATTAATGTATCATCTTACCAAGGACATGAGTTGATATTTAAACATTTAATTATTGCTTGTTTAAATACATTTGATTTTAGAAAAATAAATTAAATTTTCTAAAACGGCTACTAGTGGGAAGCTGTTTCTTATTCTAATTGAAAATTATCTGAGCGTTATTTGAAGTTAATATACAATTATATTGTAATATATTAGTATCAGCGGTAATAGCTAGTAGTAATATAAGATCGTTCCGGGACCTTTTGTCACACGAAAGTTCGTCGAAGAACATTCGTTAAAGAATATTTGTTACAGAAAGTCCGTCAGACGTAAAGTTCGTCAGACGGAATATTCGTTACAACAAGTATTCGTGACAGAAACTTTATGAAATCGAATATTCGTCACATGGATAGTCTTTCGCATCAAATACTCACCATGGGAAGGTCCGCTTCAAATATTAAAAAGCTGTTGGTGAAATGCAATATATTAGATAGCATATTCTAATCATTGTAAAATAAACTCAAAGGCTTTTTCATTTGAAAAAGTAGCAGTGACTTATCTCAACCCAAGGAAAAGAAGAATTCTGTTCATCATTTCTCGGAGTTTTCGAATAAATCTTAACTGGCAAGGTAATTAAAATAATATTATCACAATACCCACTTCTTATTCAGTTCATAAATATTATTTGATCCAGATTGTCTTGGTTGCTGTTACCAAATCTAAGCGGGGAAAGGACAGACTTACGTATGAAGGAAACACTTAAGTGTTTCACAAAGCAGATGCTAAAATAAATATTTGGAAATGCTCGCAGCACGATTCAAAATGTCTTGACACTCTTCACACTTCAAAGATTCACCCCAAACATGGCAACACTGTAAAATTTTTGTAAAACTACAACAATCACAACCATGCTCAAAAACCCGCTGAAATTGAAAAGTTTCATTGTAAAACTTAAGGGTTTAGCATCAGCACCCACTGAATCAACTACTAATGTCACAGCTACAGCCCTGATAAGAGACACTTGGTTCTCTAACAATGTTCGAGTCAATGAAACGAAATGTTCAAAATGTAAGACATGTAAAACTTTTAGCTCCAATCTCAACAACTGACTTAAGTGCTTCCACATGATTTTACTAGGTAAAAAACTAATCTACCGATACAGATAACTTAATGTCACTAAACACTAATGTTATTAGTTAAAAGCTGTTTTAATTGTAACTCAAATTTTAGAGTTTTGCGCTTTGGTATACAAGCTTCATTCGGCTGTTTCGGGTTTAGGATCAAATAGCTTTTAAATTATTTAGAAATTGTTTTTTTATCAATATAATTATCATTATGATTTATTTGAGTTTGATGAAGTTATTTATTCATTTTAAATATGTCTAGCAAAGTTTCTGTCACGGAATTACCCTGTGACAAACATTCCGTATATGGTGAAGATTCCATGTGACGAACATTTTCTGTGTCTAACTTTCCGTGTGACGAAATTTCTTGTCGAACTTTCCGTGACAAGCTTTCTGTAGCAAATCGTCATAGAGCCATATAAGATAATAGAGTTAACCAATATTAACTAACAGTGTGGGAAATATATTTTCCTCAAACGAGAAGTAACTTTTGTTCCATAACTTTTGCTAGAAAAAGTTTTCGACTAATAATTTTTCTTTATTTAGTCGGTTGGTATTTTTTCGACGACTGATATTGTATTGTGCAGGAACATTGAAAAGTAATGCAGCTAGTTTAAAATATCAAGTAACTTAAGTTCAAAAGTTGAAACATTTGCGAGTTATTGAAATTCAATTTTTTAAGAATTATACACTACAGATTACAGTGAAGTATGAGAGTTTCAATTAAATCCAATTCAAATTTATTGAACATGTTAGCCGCAGCCTAATCCACCCACACTTAGCTACACTTAAACTAGTTTAGTTAACTTTATTTAAGAGATGTTGAGGATCATAGGTCCAGCTCAGAAGAGACAAGCAATAAATAAAGTTTGAGAATTTGAAAGAAAAATGTTCCCGGTGAAACAATCTACACTCTGGTATATTTGTACCTAGAATTTGCAAAACCCAAATCGATTCGTCCCGCCATCTATAGCTACGCAAGCATCAAAAAAACAACAATGAAACCACAATTCTTTGGCGACTGGCACACAAGTATTGACATATATACTGACATACAGACAGATAGACATTACATACTGACACACAGATAGACATTACATACTGACACGCAGATATACATATAAATATAGGAAGTTAACAATACCATTCTACTATTCACATTCTGAAATAAGTTTTTTCCATTCAAGTACAATATTCAAATAAAGTGTCATATCATGTATTCTACAACTAAATTTTGTGAGAAAAACAATCTTAGTTATAAAATATTCTTGTTAAAATTGCGTTAAATTGATTTGAATCCCATAAAATCCTTGTGTAAACTTTTGTATCAGGAAAAATGAAGCTAAAATTCAGCAAAAGTTTGGAAAACTAATAAACAATAATGAGAATAATTTTTAGCTTAAATTTATATTCAATCATTACCACATCTACAGATGTGGTAATGATCTATCAGATCCCGAGGTTTTTAGATAATAGACAGATTTTGCAAAAGTGAGTAAGACGTAAATACTAACGGATAACGGATGAACTTACGTAAATGCTCCTCTGTTTTAACGGATAATTCCCGTTTACGTGAAAATTTCTCTTACGGAAGACGTAAAAATCCTTACCCCGCGTAAACGTCAAAACTCATAACCCTAATTTTGCACGGTAAACTCATATAAATTAAAATTTGAATTTCAAGCCCTAAATCTTTAACAATTCTACAAATATGTTGTTTTTGAAAATCACTTCTAACCTGCAGGGAAAGAAGACTGGTGTACTTCCGACTGTCACGGCAAGATAAAAGAACCTACATATTTAATAATCGGTTTTATATTTAATAATTTCATCTAACCTAGACAAAAAACCCTTGTCAGCACTTTATAGTTGCATAGAACATAATACATTTCAATCTTGTTTGCAACATAACTTTTGGCAAAATCTGCAACTAAACCAGTACTACGTTAAAATCTTACCTTAACATCAATGAGAAATTTGCAATAACTATACACTTTGGGTTTTATGACATTACCGTAAGCGTTAACGAAGCTCCCGTTAGCATTCTTCTTACGTCAACGTTATATTCACTTTTGCATAATCTGTCTAATGTATCTCGGATTAAATCTGCAAAGTTTCAACTTAGTCCGTTCAGTTATGAAACAAATGGTAAATAGACATTTATGTACATGCCCTCAAATATAAAGTTTTATTCAGAAAAAAAAATTTTCAATAATGAAAGAACATTCAAAAAATGATTGTTGGAGTACAGCAAGTTCCATAATAAACTATACTGTAACTTTCTTCTTCTTTCCCCAAGAATGTCCAAGGTAACTTAATGCACGCAGAGAAACAAATAGTGAACGGATCTTAGCCAAAACGATACAAATCGACAACAGCTGAGAAGTTATGGATCGGGTTGGACAATCAGATTTGTTGCATGTTGGCTAAGTTCCCTCCACTTTTTGATTCTTCGCTCGCTTTAAGTTACCTTGGCTATTTTTGGGAAAAATCGAAGAAACTACAGTACACTTTAATGTAACATGATTAACATACTGTAACATGATTACCAAAATTTCATTTTGAAGCGTCAGGTAACATTTATGAAATTTACCAATTAGAATTTTGACAACTTTTTCTAGAAGAAATTTGAAACTTTCAAATTTAGCCAAACATACTGGTGTCTCCATAAGTTTTTAAAACTGAGGCAGAATTTGAACATTGGAAATAATACCTTGTGGCATCTTTATGAAATATCCGATATTATATATNAAAAATTTGACACCTTTTTCTAGAAGAAGTTTGAAACTTTCAAATTTAGCCAAACATACTGGTGTCTCCATAAGTTTTTAAAACTGAGGCAGAATTTGAACATTGGAAATAATACCTTGTGGCATCTTTATGAAATATCCGATATTATATATAAGAACTGTTATTTTTGAAAAGAGAATGAAAACAGTAATAAAATAGAAATAATTGAAGGTGCCAGTGGAAAAAGTACAACCTTCAGGTTTGGCGATTTTGACATTCAAATTAATGATGTAAAAAAATTAGTGTAAGTTATCAAACCCAATTATTTTTATTCAAAAACCCAAGTGAAGTTCTGTGTGAACTCCCAATCTACCGATACAGTACATCTCGTCTCTCTAGCCCCACCAATCATGGGAAAGAGGTTCATAGGCCATCGTCAATTAATTTTGCATTTGCAAAGACATGCTAACACTATAAATTGGAACCAAGCCATTATCGATGACTAATCACGATTATCGATTTCAACCGATCAACACCCTTAACCTCGCTAAGAAAAACATCTTACTTCATACTCCATTATCTGCCTAGTAAGTATATTTGAATCGTCAAGCATATTCAAATTGTAGTAGTTTAGTACCTGATTTTTTATGAGTTGATTGAATCCAACACATTTTGCAATAATTCCCTATAAAAACCCACCAATAAAAGACCAAAATGCATATCAGCTAATATATTTGGCCTTGATAATGGAGATTCTCATCATTTTGCAAAACACAATCAGCCCATCCTAGACATAATTTCTAATTTAGATTTATTTGATGAGTTGTATATTGACTTTTGGGAAAAATTCCCTTAGCTTTCATTAAACATACCACTCATCCCTGATATCCTATGATGCCGAATCGCATTAAAACGCATGATTGGGATTAAGCATACTAAAGATTTTATAGAAATGCGTTGCGATTTTTAAATTGAATTTCAGTTTAGATACAATGAGGGTTTTTCTGAATTGTAAATTGAAAATTTTATCTTGTTTAAAAAAATCTTTTGTTGTTGGAATATAATTGGAGTCCAGTGAAGATGACTGATTTATCATGTCTGCACCTTATTTGTAGCTTACTTTATTTTCATGGACAAAATTTGACAGTAATCCTAAATTAAAATAAAATAATGTCACTGTCAATTCAATGGTTGAAAACCCTATCTTCTAAATCCTAATTCTCCATGATGCTTAAAAAAGTTGTGGTAATCTTGTATAAACCAACTACGGAATTTTCCAACCGATTTTGATAAACAGCTGTTTTGTGCTCATGAGATGCTTGGGTATAGTTCTAAGTTAAGAAAAGAAACGAATATCTTATAAACATTCAAATAATTTTAATTTAAACGTTTTTATCGGAAATATGTACAACTCAGGAATTTTTTAAATTGTTTCCCAAATTCACTCAATTTATCAAAAGAAATAGAACATATTGATATATAACTGATTCTAGGAGCATTGTTCAAGGATCTAAGTGATCCTAAATCCACGAGTATTGGTCTTAAACCTACAGATGATGCTCTTACATAAAGGTGTCCTGCTCTTATACAGTATCTATCTAGGATAAGGCAGGGATGCCATTTATGCTATGCTATTTAACAATTATTGCAACTTTTAAAAAGCATAAGATTTATAGGCATCTAGTTGAAAGGAATGATAATTAGTATGCTTACGTTAATCAGGATAAGCTGAGATAACTGAACTTGAAATAGAGAAGGATAGGCTTGAAACCCATTTTTTAAGTTGCTCCTATTTTCTAATCTTACTTTCTAGTAAATCGCACGAGCTCATAAAAATGCGTAGTTTTAGAAAGTAAGGCGCAGTTGATTTTTAAATAAAGATTATTTCATTCCGCCATTACATATTCAGATATTAAATCAATTTGTCCCATTCACTTGGCTGAAGAATGTAGTGAACCCATAAAATATGATAATTTAGTTGAGAAACATTTCTTTTTTGAAAAAAGTGTAAAAGCTTTGGATATACAGAGAGAGTTTTTAAGGGTGTTACGGGGATACCCCACACTTCACTTTTTCACTATCAAGTGTGGGGTATCCCCGTAACACCCTTAAAAACTCTCTCTGTACATTTTGTGGGAGGCCGCATGATCGGTTTGGTTAATGTTTTGAAGAAGTGAAGGAGGTAGAGTACAAGAGCGGAAATAATTAGAGGTAAAATTATCTGGGACATGAAATGTCAAAATGGATACTATCTGAGGAAAGATATGGACGGAATGAGACTGGGGAGAGCGATAGACCGTCCTGGAAATCGAAGATTTCTAGTTGGATGATGATGAAGAGAAAAGTAAAGTAAAGGTAAAATTAAATCTCTATTATCACTACAACAGAGGTTATGATACAAGTTCGTATATAAATAACATTTCAATTCCTTGCTCGAACATCAAATCAAAAGAGCAATTTATTTTTCTAACACTTAGCTCCAAAAATTCAAAAATATATTACTCGTCTTCACTTTATAACAACAAATTTAAAAAATGGAAAGCAGAATATGAAAACAAATGCAAACGTAAATTACTCGAAGTGATTTACGCCGTATTAAATAATCGGCAGATTATTTTACGATTTGAGGATTTTCCATTAACGATCACCCACGACGCATTTGTTTGCAAAAAAAAGAAGGGAAACGAAACTTTATTTTTCAAAGTTTGTTTAAAATGATTAAAATTAAATATTTTAAACAAGGTTCGAAATAAGCTGCCAACTTTGCCCAAGAGTAAAAAAATTGACGGCTGATTTTTTCAACTAGTATTTTGAATATGAACTAATGGATGAATAAATATTATTTCAATTGGTCATTGAACTTGATTCAAAAGTATAACCTGGGCTTAGTTTGGTATATACAATATTTGCAATATGTTTCGAAATGCAGTATATTTGATTTGCCAAAATGAGCTACTGTTTATTTAAGACACAATCTTACTAGATCTAGCAGTTCTCCTGCATCTTGGTGTTGCTAGAGTTTCTGATATCTCCTTCACTGTAGAAGTGTATCATAAAATAATATTTGACGAATTTGCTCAAAAAAATATCAGAATTTGTNGACGAATTTGCTCAAAAAAATATCAGAATTTGTTTGTAATGAATTTACAGGAATGAAATAATTTATAAAAATGTGAACATCTTTTAGTATTTACATAAACTTGAATGAAGGATTTTGAAATTGTGTGAGCAAATATTGAACAATAACCTAGTAACTATAATATAATTTTGAATAAAACGATTTTTTTTAGCATAGTGATAGTTGTCACGATATTTACCAATTAGAACCTTAGCGGTAGAGACTATATTTCCAACAGCTTTTAGTTATAAAATGGTTTTAGGATCATTACATACTAAAAATAGTCTAGTAATGTTCACATGGAAGTACCTGGATGTTGAATATCTGTATACACAATTTACTAGATAATGACGTACCTGCATAATTATTCCTTTGTCAATAAAATGCAATAATTCTGTGGAGACAATGAAGTAGACCAGAGAAGCGGGGATAAATTCACAAGTAGTCTGCTACAAACCCGGGAAGACAACTTCAACTTCTGAACACAATTCCTTCAACTTGTAGTTTTTAGAGGATAAACCGAAACATTTGAAAGGGGGATTATCTACTATATATATCAAAAGTATAATGGGAAGTTAGAAATAGAGCTAGTAGAAAGTAAAAGAGAGATGTTCTGTTGTAGAGATTGGGGAAACAGCATCACAGTCACAAAAGTTCAGATAACCAATCTGATTCATAAAAGCTGATGATAGTTTCAGACAGCGGTGTTATCTGTGTTCTTTATATTCGATATTGGAAAATTGAATTTGCTTCACATACTGCACCATTGCATTACAATTAATATGTTTGATACAAGATTTTTAACTATTGTCCTTACAGCAACATTCTAATAAGCTTTGCTTTCTCCCCTCTAAGCCATAGTTCTAAATGCGATTCAATAGAAGGTCCCTTGATCTCGACTTGTTTCAACTTTGTCATATAATATAAGCCTTACCTACAGAGAGATCAGAACAATTAGAATTACTTTTAATTAATTACATCAATTGCAATAACAAATTACATGATGGCAAATGGTAATTGAATTACATTTGAACCACTATAANATAAAGTGATGTTATATAGAAATTAAAATACTTTTTTAAATTAATCAAATTATTTTTTGCGATGTAATCATCTTAGTTCATACAAATTTTATTAAACTTTACCTCCAAGTGCGTAAACCTACTGATGGTATGAGCAGTTTGATGATTTAATTCAATTACCAAGCCAATGAGTCGAGATTAAACCAAGAGAAGATGATCTGATGAGCGTGATTTCGTTGTAATAAATGATTGAAATGAAACAAGTAATCGATTGTTTGATTGGGTTGTCGGTTGTTAGAGTACGCGCGCAAATCTCTGGAGAGACAAGAATGAAAGAGAGAAGTAGGAACACCACATTTTTTTGGCATATGCTTTAATACTTAATTCTGGTGGACCCTGTACATTACCAACTCTACCAAATATTTCGCATTAATAAGCACATTTTACCCAACATTTTAAAATTTCTTTTTGGTTATAAAAAATAAATGATCAAAAAATGAATTAGCAATGGTATTTACAATTCCAAAAAATGTTCACTCTAGGCGATAGGGACTGACTATTGGGAGATTCGAAGTTAACGTATAAACGTTAACGATAACGCTATTGACCGACTTTCCATTATGCGGTTACGATAACGTTCGAAGTTGAAAAATGAGTTCCAAATTTTACGTCGTTACGGTACTTTACGGAGAACACCCCTAAGCAATTGAGTTTGTTTTTCTCTTCTCTTTTAGTATATTTTAAAGAAAATGTTTCATTAGAAGTCAGTTGTTGTCACAATGAGGTCGTAAAAAGTAAATACACCGACGATTATTACTATTTATTGTTAATCAGTTATATTGTAGTTATTGGTTGATTAATTAACGAATTAATTAATCAGTAACTACAATAATAATAACACATTTATTTAATTTTTATTATTATTCACTATTCACTTTTTATTCACTCCATTCTAAATGTTAAAATGAAATTTATCGAATATCAGAACTCTCTATTGTTGTTTAGTAAACCATTCAAGAATTTTGTCATATTCATTAAAAATAATTAAGGCATTTAATATATTTAACTCGACATAATTGAGCACAACTAAATTTGTGTAAAGTTATTACATGCGAAACTTAATTTAGTCAGAAACATCGAAGTAAAAAATTTTTTTCGTTGTAATTAAAAACAAGTAAATCAAGTAAACGTTACCCAATCACAATTACAAGTAATCGATAATGTAATTGGGTAATCGCTGACAATACGGAGGTAATGGTAAATTTTATAATTGAACCAAAATTATAAAATTAAGTTGGGATTGGTAGTTGAATCAAAATTTTGTTGTATTTTTCTTTCCTTTGTTACTAATTCAAGTGCCCGAACATCATTCGATCTAAAAGCTAATTTTAAAATTATCACTAGTTAGCTAACGAAGAAAATTAGGGAAACATTGTATGGTTGACCATTCGACAAAGTAAAGCTATAAATAAACTCAACTTCTTAACCTTTAGTCAGATTTCTCAACTAATCTAGTGAGTTGTCAATCAAATCTGTAATCAGGTTGTGAATTATAAAGAGTAATTATTATAATTTATCGTAAGTTCCTAAATTTCGGTTATGTTTAATTTCATAAAAATCAGAATAGCGACCAAGCGACGACATAAGAAATTGGTCGCAAGAGAAAGGGGTCTAAACTTTTTTTAAACCTTTTGGCACCTTGTTTAATTTCGTCGCAGGTGGTACACCAGTGACCGAGGAATCACAGCAAACAAAGTTGTAGAATTATTACCACAGTATTGTTACCTTTTCAATTGTGATGTGGTCATGTGTGTAGAATTTTCTATTTTTGAGTCATGGAAACGGTACATGAGGCACCAAGTATTGTCTTTTTAACCGTTCTTGGAAGTCTTCATAACGATTCAGATCCATGGATGGTATAAAAAAAAATCAAGAGAATTTACGAAAACTACCAAAGTTAGTCTAAGGACGAGCTACCTTAGCTTTTGGTAATGTCTACCCCAAACTGGTCTCTGACAATTTGGATTGAGAATACCATTAGTGACAACCTGCCTTACGATTAGGGATACCGCTAGTTAGGGCAGGTGTAAGTATTAGTGATCCCTCAATTGAAAGTGTAAGTGAAGAAAAAGTGTGATAATAAATTAACAATTTTCATTCGGAATATCGATAGGATTAATCGGAAGTCTCACTACCACTTTACAGTCACTTAGGGGGCATTGGGTATGTACACGTCAGTGTCTGAGAACTTTATCTCCTTTCCTGTACTTTTAAAAATTGTATAAACACTAAAAAGCAGGCACGCAAGTGTGTCTTTAGTAGAGATATTCTCAATTAACAGATTCATTCCCGACCATGTCTTATGTATTTGATGTATGAGGCATAATTTCACCAATGATCGGCTGCAGTTATGCGGTTACGATAACGTTCGAAGTTGAAAAATGAGTTCCAAATTTTACGACGTTACGGTACTTTACGAATTTTAGAAATTCTGGATTGTTGATATTGGTGCCTATACTTGCAACCGCAGGCAAATATCTAACTTTCCTACTCTCTTGTCATTATCCAATTATTCAAAAAATAAGAAATATATTCAAATATATATTAATCAAAATCATTGAACTATTTTGAATTGCATTTGGATCACAAATTCAGATCTCTATATTTCATCCTAAAAGTATTAACCTTGTAATCGTTATCATCCTTTTTAGTTTTATGTTGCATTATGTTTTTTTGAATATCTATGCTTTTGAAATACCTGAACTATGCATATAGACTGAATTGAAGTTATTGCAATTTGCAAAACATGTAAAAAATTTGAAATAAAAAATTATTTACAATGTTGAGAAACTTATTTATTTGGCTCATCTTCCACCGATTTTTGGCTAAGTTGCACTTTAAGCCATTATGTGGTTGAAACATTTATTTGGGTAATTACATATAGCTTATTTAAGTATAAGTTTGTTTCGCAGGCACACCCGGTGTAAAAATTGTTGATTTAAAGTTTTCATCTCCGTCATGCTTTTTACTATTTTATCATGGATTGTAACAATTACAAAGACAAAAAAAGGTAAAATTTAGGCAACGGCAGCTTATATTCTCTAGCTTATTTCGTTTTAGGTCTCTATCTTATATTTAAAAATTTCGCGAAAACTTTCAAAAACTTAAGACATACAGGGTTAGTAAGAGCATCAGCGACCACTGCCTAAATCCATCCCGTAAAAAGCTAAACACAGTTTTAATACTTTCAATAATGTTTAATTAATCTTTCTACTTTTATCAGCTTTGGCAGCTATACGATTCCTTTTATCAGAATTATTGCGTGTTTTCTGCTCGTTGTCCGATTGTCTATTTGTTTTATTGATTCTACCGCTGCTGCATCTACTACCGTTGCAGATGTTTTCCAACAAGATCAAAATAATTTAATAAGTTTGTCACTATTTCATATAAATTTTGTTCTTTTATATTTAATTTAGAATTTTATGTCACTGACTGTAACCGGTAACGAGTCTCTGCCGCGCATCACTTTTTTTTCTCGCCAAGCTCATACATGCACAACCAAATCACACCACACGCCCCTACTAAAAAGTGAATGAAAGTTAATAAAACATAGAGAACCTTCACCCAGGTTTATATATATTTACTTCTAAAAATTATTTAATTTTCTTAAATTCGGAATGAATTTAGACACCAAGTATAAGGAGAGGATCCTCTTGAAGTTCATTTTCAACTTCGATAGGCATTGATATTTCAAATTCTTCATTGTACAGGCCATCATTTGAATTCTCAACAGTCTCATGATACAAGTATTCTTTAAGAGTTTCTTCTTCTTCATCATATTCTGCGACTTGCATCGACACCACCTCATATTTTGAACCCATTAAATAGCTCATGAGTGTCCCGTCATTGTCGGAGTAGTTGATGTTCCTATTTGAGTTTAAGTGAGAGTGTTTTCTTTCCGTATGTTTTTTAAGATGATGAATTTGTCTAAACTCTTCTCCACAAAAATTGCACTTGAAAGGTCTTTCTCCTGTGTGGATGAGCAAATGTGTAGTGACATTATGTTTTTGCCGAAATTTCTTCCCACATATACCACATGAGAATGGTCTCTCATCGCGGTGTACCATCATGTGACGATTGAGGATATCTTTTGCAGTGAACATTTTACCACATTCAAGACAAGGTCCGTATATTTTTTCCTTCAATGTTCGCACACGATCTATTTTGTGTGTTTTTTGTACATGAGGTTCACGTGATATGTGTACAGGTATTGGCAATAGGTCTGGTATTTTTCGTGCTGAAACTTTAACACGACGGTTAACAGGTTTCGACTTAGGAAGGAGTGGAGTTTTCTCGAGACTTGACTTTTCAAGCATGTATATCTACGAAGCAATAATTGAAAGTTTGAGTAATTAATTAGGACAATAGGGGACCGAGGCAGTAACCGTATGTACTGATACATTAAATTAGCTTAAGACAAAAATACCATTGTGTACGTTTCGTCGAGTTTCTCGTGAATGTTACAGTTTGAGAATTTACTAAATTTCAACCGCTAGAAAAGTCTTTTAGCGTTTGAGTTTATTCTCCTTAAGCCAAAGCGCAATTTTCACTTGTAGTTTCTTCCTAAGTATATGTCATGCGTTTTTGGGAAAAGAAGTTTTTTTTTTTTTACAAAAATGGTCTTAAATTTGTGTCTTGCATATCTGCAATTTCTACTCCGACACCAGCTCTGCAAAAAATTTTTTAGAAATTCTGGATATGCGCAGAATAAAAAAATACCTTTTCCAAAAAATACAACTAGTAGATTCTCAAGTGAATTATGGCTTGATTCTCTAGTATCTAACTAATCTGAAAATTCTAACATTAGTTTCTTATTCAAATTTTTATTGACGATCTCGCGCATTCAAAAAATTTCTAAAGGAGGTTTTTTCAAGCACTAAATTGTTTGTTTTTACTTGAATTTTTACCTTTCCTGGATGTTTCATAAGATAGTGTCTCTTGAAATTTCGTTTGTGTTTTAATTCCTGCCCACAGAGGTCACAGATAATTGAATCGTCAGATTCTACTATATCTTCATAAATTTTAGGTGTAGCGAGTCCAGCAGCTTCTACCTCTTCCCGTCCATGTTGTTTGAGCACATGTTTTTGGAGAGTGTCTCTCCTTTTGCTCTTATACTCGCATACAAAACAGGGAAATTTACGAACGCCGATGTGTTCATACTTTATATGTCGTCTGAGACTATCTTTACTAGAAAATTTTTTTGAACAAACAGTACACGTTCTGATTTCGCTCTTCTTTGGTTTCGGATTTTCAAGAGAAATTTTAGGAATAGAACAAATTGCACCAAAAATTTGAACACTTGTTTCGTAAAGCTCTTCATCTATTCGTTTTATCACCACCAATGGACACCTATGTAAGAACAAGAAATACATGAATTCACACTGAATGGGTTTGAGTATGCGGTCCTTAGATGATAATACTCACCTTTTATCCGAAAGTGTTTGATGCCCAAGTCTAGTATCTTTTGTTGTTGTCTTGTGCTTGGACTTATGTTTGAGAAATTGGACGGGAGAGTTTAGAAGGACGGCACATAAGCCACATTTGTACCAAATAGTTTTTGCTCTAACAGGTAGTATTCCATCACTAATTTGATCCCTATAATCAACAACCAGAATTATTATAAACAAAATGAAAGTTAGTTTGGTAGATTCTTGCTAGAGATGTAACCTTGTAAAANGTAGATTCTTGCTAGAGATGTAACCTTGTAAAAAAAATTAATTCTTAAATGGGTTAATTGTTTTAACTCTCAAATTATTTCTGGCTCAGTGTTCGGTAAAATTCATAAGAAATTTGATATTTTGGAAGAGAACCTCATCCGATGAATTGTCAGAGAGGGTTTTTAAATTTTTGAATATCGTAACAAGAATATGTAGATTATGTCACACCGTGATGCTTGCTACGTTTTGTGGCATCGNTAGTATTCCATCACTAATTTGATCCCTATAATCAACAACCAGAATTATTATAAACAAAATGAAAGTTAGTTTGGCAGATTCTTGCTAGAGATGTAACCTTATAAAAAAATTAATTCTTAAATAGGTTAATTGTTTTAACTCTCAGCTTATTTCTGGCTCAGTGTTCGGTAAAATTCATAAGAAATTTGATCTTTTGGAAGAGAACCTCATCCGATGAATTGTCAGAGAGGGTTTTAAAATTTTTGAATATCGTAACAAGAATATGTAGATTATGTCACACCGTGATGCTTGCTACGTTTTGTGGCATCGNTAAATTTTTGAATATCGTAACAAGAATATGTAGATTATGTCACACCGTGATGCTTGCTACGTTTTGTGGCATCGTCAACTGAATCATATACCGTCGGAATCAGAAATTGGTTGGATTTTTTTAATTTAAAAAAATTCAACCAAAAAGTAGTCACAAAAACCGTATTTCATATACTTCACAATTTGACGAATAAAGAGGTCTCCCATGTCAGACAGAAATTGCCTAACGTGTCAATGTGCCCACAACTACCGTAACGAGCGCTCAGAATGAAATTCTAAGAAAAATTATTAAAGCACTGATGATCAAGACACATCTTCCCGTATCTCATTCTTGGTTCTACAATATTACAATTATCATACCGTATAATATACAAGGGTATGATGAAGTAAAATTTTATAAGTATTAAATAAATCCTGACACTTGCATTATTTAAATTTACTTATTCTTCAGCAAATGGGGAGCAGTAATCTTAATATTGGAAAATTCCGCGGTTATCGTTTCGTTTAGAAGTTTTACAGTTTTTGTCGTCGTAACAAATCACCGAGTTCTATAAACAAAGTCCATAAAATGTTAAAATATCTAGATATTAAGACCAAATCAACAATCAGCTACTCATTCCATTTTAGCTTACCTTTGTAATGAATGGTGGAAGTCATCGTCAACAGAATCAAATGGTTCCACCTCTATCTCCATGATTTCTATCATGTTCCCTTTATATTTCTAGTGCAACGTCTTGAAAAAAAAAAGTTAACAAACGTGAGAAATGGGTCAAAAATGAGTAAAACTTTAGGAAAACAGCTGGGTTGGTTGCACGACTAACTATTGGGCGTACAGAAAAATGCTTACCACAGAGAAACCCCATCAAAAAGGAACTGAATTATTGTGAGTTTATTTTNATTGGGCGTACAGAAAAATGCTTACCACAGAGAAACCCCATCAAAAAGGAACTGAATTATTGTGAGTTTATTTTCGTGTTAGTTTAACTAAATCATAATTACTACTAATTTTTCATCTAATGAAAATTTATTTTGATTAAATTTTATTTTTATTTTGACTTAACAGTCTTTTCTTCATCAACTATTAGATAAGCTGTTGTCCCAAAAGTGAGACTTTGCTATTCTAAGGTAGAAATTAAATTAAGATAGTNTGCTATTCTAAGGTAGAAATTAAATTAAGATAGTTATTGGATAGTATTGGAAGGTTATATTTATAAATTTGAAATTTTTTTATAACATGAGAGAATTATAATAAGATCATTACTCAATTCCAAAATTCCAATTCCAAAAATTAAATAGAAATTTAAAATTTAAAATATAACCTCAAATTCTAAATTCAGTTCTTAAAATTTAAAATTTAAAACTTTCAAAAATTTTGGCCATATTGAAGAGCGATTTTTCACAAGTAATTCGTAGATTTTCTCCTTGAAAATTAGCAATTACCTCATGCTCTGTTGGATTTTGAAGTTTTGAAATAATTATTGATTTCAACCAAAGTGGTTTGAACGATTTATATGTTTAATTTCAACGACTTCTAGATTACGACTGATAGACATATTTTTAACTGCTTGTTTAGTTCGACCAGGATTCCGTGTCGTAACTTACTTCAAATTAATTGTGTTAAAAATCTAAAATACATAGTCAGAGGATTACATATCGTGAGAGGCAGAATATGTGGAACACTTTTTTGTTTGTGATATTCTCAATTTCCTCGCCTTCTGCCCTCCAAATTCGAAATGTGAAGGACGCGCTTATATTTCTTGCCAACCACCTTGGGTGAGCNTTCTCAATTTCCTCGCCTTCTGCCCTCCAAATTCGAAATGTGAAGGACGAGCTTACATTTCTTGCCAATCACCTTGGGTGAGATTAGCATAGCTGGGCATGACAATTTTCATTAGAAACCGGCAAAAATAAATTTACAGAATTAATTCCGGAGATTTAAGTTTAGTTTTAAACATTACAAAATGTACTTTTCCATAGACAAGTGAAAGTTGCGCGTGGTTGACGGTCGAAGTTACTTTTGTCGTTTCTTATTTTGGGCATAAATGCGCCAAAGAATGTGATGAAAACATGTGGATTATGGCATTATTCCTCTGAAATTTATTGATAAGAGCTTAAAAAAATTCGAATTGTATAGTCCAACCAGTGCATTTGGGACGACTGGAAGTTACTTTTGACCCATGCTATTTGCTGGAGAAAGCGTTATTCCAAAAATTATTGTCTATTAAACTCCATAAACCAATTTTTTTTAGATTAATACTGTTTACATGTTTCAGAAAACTTATGCGAAAGTAGAGAGGGGATTTTTTTTGATCAAGTGTCTGCGACAACTAGAAAAAAGTTATGATTTTTTGAAAACTGTAATTTCAGAACATTCTTTTGGGACAATGTACATGAGAAGTAAAGGTCCCAAACGAATGTTCCAAAATTAAAATTTTCAAAAAATTGTAACTTTTTCTCCGGAATTAATTCTGTAAATTTATTTTTGCCGGTTTTAAATGATAATTGTCATGCCCAGCTATGCTTGCTCACCCAAGGTGGCTGGCAAGAAATATAAGCGCGTCTTTCACATTTCGAATTTGGAGGGCAGAAGGCGAGAAAATTAAGAATATCACAAACAATAAAGTGTACCACATATTCTGCCTCTTACGATAGTAATGTTTTGTGCACCGAATTGATGCAATGAAAACTTTGTGAAATTCAGAAATATTGTTTAAACAAAAAACTAGCTCTACTTTCGTATTCAATTGAAAATAACTAAAAACCATTCACCTAGACCTCCAATAACTGCTAACATCTAACTAATCCACTTTCGCATAGAAAATTATGTCTTTAGTCCTTTATCATTAGCTTTTTTTTTTGCAGAAAAAGTTGGATTTTAATATTTGCACATCTTTTCGAGTTGCGCAGAAAAGTTGATCCGAAAATAAACCGTTGCAAACGGGTATAAATCATGTTCTTTAACGCATAAAACGTATAGAGGAAGGTGAACGGTGGGGAGAACGATTGATCTGTAGGGTGGGATTGGTTGGTAGCGAGGATGATTTGGAGGTCGAGAGTGAGGTTGGGTGGTAAGGAGTGCATTGACGCCACGGAACGACATTGGGTGGTAGGGTAAGTGCTTGAGTGGCAGGGATTGCTTTGGGACGGTAGGAACTGTATTGAGGCGGTAGCGAGGGTGCTTGTGCGGTAGGAAGTGCATAGTGGCGATAGGNTAGGAACTGTATTGAGGCGGTAGCGAGGGTGCTTGTGCGGTAGGAAGTGCATAGTGGCGATAGGGATTACATTGCTGTGGTAGAGATTGCGTTGAGAAGGTAGGGAGTTGGGGCGGTAGAGCAGTATAGTGATATGGGTTGCATCGGGGCGATATTGGGTAATCTCACCGCTTTACTCTCGGGTCGGGTAATGCACGGGCTAGTGTAATTTTGGGGGTCAGGTAATGCTCTGGGTAAGGTAATGTCGGCAATAAGATTATACTCTGGGTAGGATAATGCCTGGGGTAAGGGAATCTTGGGGTCACGTAATATCTGGGATAGGGTAATGCATGGGGTAGCGTATTGTCGCGAATAAGTTAATGCCCTGGTTATGCCGATTTCTGGGTAAGGTGGGGTTATACAGTGCTTGGGTACCGCATGTGGTATAGTAAAGTTAGGGACAATGTAACGCACGGGGTAGAGTAATGTCCGGAGTAGGATAATGTCCGGGGTGGGGTAATCCAGGGGTAGGTTAATGCTATAGTATAGTAATGCCAGGGACGCGTAAACTCGGAGGAAAAGTAATGCAATTGGAAGGGAATGTCGGCGTAGGGTAATACCTAGGGTAGGTTAATGCCTGGGGCAGGATAATGTCTTGAGTAAGTTATTGCACGGGGTATGGTGATGACGGGGTTGTGTTGTGTAAAATGTCCGGGATAGGGTGATGTTGGAGTAAGGTAATGCCTGGGGAAATATATTGCCTGTTGTCGAGTCACCCCTGTGGTAGGAAAATGTAGTACCATGGGTAGGGTTTGAGGCATGGACTATTCCGTAGTGAATTCCGTTTCTAGTGCATGGCTATCTATTAGTGAAAACCTCATCTCAATCCGACAATTTGTTTTTCAGATAGAAAATGGCCGGACGGACACCTATTATGCGTTTGTAACACATGATACAATCCAATAAAAAATTATTGGAACATATTTTCAGTTTTACATTTTCACCTTTCCAGGTGAAACCATCCGACAAATTAATCACCATGTTATAATTTTCGTACCTCCAAATACAGTTCATTTAATGATACCACAATTACGGTTGTAATAGTAAAGCCCATCAAGGCTGTTGAGCATTTGAATCTTTCAAGTTAATCAAATGACTCAAGAGATGATCGGTAATAGCGTCAAAATGTTGTCCATAAAGGTATGGCTGGACGATATTAATTTCCCAAATAATCGCTAAATATTCCCATTGCGGAGTAGCTTAATTCCTTTTCCACGACTCTCGGAACGGGAGTCGTACGCTATATTTATTTACCATCCTGTTTTTGGTAAAGTATGGACCCGATACCGTAACGACAAGCGTCAGTGTGCATGAAAGTTGGACCGTCTTCGTCGGATGCAGTAACTATAGCAGAACAAAGCTTCTCCTTGAGCTCTAGGAACGGTTTTTCAGTTTCATGTGTCCACCTGAACTGAAACCTTTTCTATCAAGCTGATGCAGTGGATCGGCGATTTCCGAAAAATCCGAAATAAACCTACCGCAATACGAGCATAAAGCAACAAATGAACGAACATCCGAAATGTAATATGGCACAGGAAACGAGAAAACGGTACTAATTTTTGCCGGATTTGGTATAATTGGATATAAAATTTCCGTAAAGCTTTAAGAACAAGGTTTACTCGNGGATTTGGTATAATTGGATATAAAATTTCCGTAAAGCTTTAAGAACAAGGTTTACTCGTTCTACATGTAACTCATGTTTTTCCCAAAAACGATAATATCTAAATAAATCAGACAAACTAATAATTTCAATGAACCCANTAAAGCAACAAATGAACGAACATCCGAAATGTAATATGGCACAGGAAACGAGAAAACGGTACTAATTTTTGCCGAATTTTGTATAATTGGATATAAAATTTCCGTAAAGCTTTAAGAACAAGGTTTACTCGTTCTAAATGTAACTCATGTTTTTCCCAAAAACGATAATATCTAAATAAATCAGACAAACTAATAATTTCAATGAACCCAAACTGGAATCAATCAATCGTTAGAACGTTGCTGGAGCCTTATACAAACCAAAGAGCATAAAGTGGAAGTTGAACAAACCATCCGGAGTAAGAAATGGAGCTTTTGGAGCATTTTTGAATAAATTTCGACCTGGTAATATGCTTAATCATAATCCATTGTGAAAAAAATTTACGCATCTGTCGAGAGCGTCGTTTATACGCGGTTTGCTAGGCCAATTTGGCTGAAAATTACTCTTGGCGTGAACGAAAAATAATTATTTGGCACAAATGCATACAGCTGATGGAAATAATGAGATTGCTGTTGTTTTGAAAAATAGTTAGGAATCGGTGGCGTCGGAGAAGTTGGTAAGTACTGCTGTTGTGGAGATGGAAAACGATTAGAGGTTGAGGTTTCTTAGCTCTCGGAGTCCAGTTGCCAGTGGAATCTCCCCGACTGTTTTGATTTAAACATTCCCGATTCCTATAAGCAGTATCCTTCGGACAGAACCAAACTACTTGACCCATTTCGTGACAATAATTACAAATTGGTTTACCAGTTGTAACTCGAGAATACGGTGGAGACACTGGATTTTGGAAACTTGGAGTTTGTCCTATACAATTTTTTCGAAATCGATTTAGTTTTGTTTGAAATGATATTAAAGCAGGTGGAATGAAATTTATAGGGCTAGACCTTCTTGAAACCACATTTTTCGCATGAACTTCCGAATATCGCAGAAGACAAATCAAAAAATCAACAGGAGACTGGATTTCTCCAAGAATCCAAACTTTTTTAAACTGCCGGCAAGCAACAATTAGCCGATTAACCTTATCCTCTTCTGTCATTCAAGGATTAAGTAGCCTCGTTATTATTCTAATTATTTTTTCGTTACAAACGTTTCAGGATTATCGTCATAATAAAAACGAAATTACGATAGTTCGATACAACGTAAAATTGGACCAAAAAATTTCTGCAAATTCAGACATACAGAACATTATTTTTCCTGACGTGACGTTTTAGGTTTATCAATATACCCNAATAAAAACGAAATTACGATAGTTCGATACAACGTAAAATTGGACCAAAAATTTCTGCAAATTCAGACATACAGAACATTATTTTTCCTGACGTGACGTTTTAGGTTTATCAATATACCCTTTTACTCGAGATCAAATTTACTCGTACCTAGGTTTTGCGTAGCCTCCCAAAATTTGATCGAAATTATTAAGGGCTTGATAAATGGAAACGCTCAAAATTGAGAAACCATTCTTCAAAGGCTCGATTAAATCTTTTGGATCGGAAGATCAATTAAATCGCCGAGCAAATTGGATAGCCTCGAGAATTTTGACGGGTGGAATTGTATAACCAAAACCAGATTGAAACAAGAGGAGCTTAAGCTTGAAAAGTGGCAAACAAAGCTTCAGTTATCCGTAAATTATCGGCAAAGGTAGGTAATTCGATATGACAGGATGAATCCGTCNCGCGAGATCAAATTTACTCGTACCTAGGTTTTGCGTAGCCGCCCAAAATTTGTTCGAAATTATTAAGGGCTTGATCAATGGAAACGCTCAAAATTGAGAAAGCATTTTTCAAAGGCTCGATTAAATCTTTTGGATCGGAAGATCAATTAAATCGCCGAGCAAATTGGACAGCCTCGAGAATTTTGACGGGTGGAATTGTATAACCAAAACCAGATTGAAACAAGAGGAGCTTAAGCTTGAAAAGTGGCAAACAAAGCTTCAGTTATCCGTAAATTATCGGCAAAGGTAGGTAATTCGATATGACAGGATGAATCCGTCTGTGAAATTTCCGCATTTTTAGATTTTAAGGAAAATCTGAGCAGAACCGTGGGTTTGTTATGGGTAAAATAACTGGATCGGAAGGACTATCGGGAAAATCTGTCTGTGTATTCCCACTTGTTACATTAAAGTGAACAAAAAGGCAAGCATAATTAAACAGGCAAAGGTATTTATTTGAATTTTGTACCATCTAAGAAATGTATTACAGTATTGGACAAAGTTATGAAATGCACGAGGGGTAATACTTGCAAATGTCCTTTGTCGGCAAGTGTCAAATGCGAAGAGTAAAAATTTTGGCATAGTTACGGGTTCCAATGTAGAGGGAAAAAAAAAATTTTTTTTTACACTGTTACATCCTTATCTAAAATGGTGGTCTGGTGTATAATAGTGTAAACGCCTATTGAAAGCAAAAAATTTTTCTCGAAATCCAACTTTTTGAATATAGCAAATTTATTCTATGCAAAAATTACACTTTTCACCAGTTTAATTAAAAACTCATTCTTGTTCGACCCAACGAGTACATCGTATGCCTCTACACTCTGTACCTTCAATGCAGATTCAGGATGATAACAACACAGGTAATCACTTTGTGACAATTAAATCAGATTTTCACGAAAAATTTTATGATAGTGATAATCTGATTTTTGTTCCACCAAAATCATTCAGTCATTCCTGTTCCAAAAATATGTCAACAATAAAATAAAATAGCAGAAAGGAAGTTTTTCAGTAGTCTTTATTTGTGGATACTTAAGAAAGCTTCAGTGGAAAGTAAGATCGCACTTCCTTTCACTTTTGGAAATAGCTGTTCATTCCAGTTTTATAGGAAGGTCAGAATTTCTGTTTTTACACACGAATCCTCAAAAATGAAAAACCTGAAATTTTATTAGAGAAATTCAATATTCTCCAAGGGGTTGATGGATTCAGAAAGTTTGTCCCTTTATGTTAGAACCTGAAACTAAAGTAAATTCTTTAGTCTGATAATTATAATAACTATAATTACATTATAATATATATATATAAATATATATATATAAATAATATAAGTATATATAAAAATAATAAATTATATATTAATTATATAAAAATAATAAATTATATATTAATTATATAATAATAATTATTATTATTTGGTTATTTGAAATTATTTTTGTTGAATGTAAATAGTAGCAAGCAAGTTTTCATCGTGACAAAGAGGAATGAACAATTTTTTAATCCAAAGTAGGCTGGCCATATTAGTTAAGAATATAAATATAAATTGAAGTATTCCGACGAAAACCAATATCCTGCAATTGAATACGCTAGAGGAAGGAAAGCAACTTTTCAGACTAGTTAATTTTGAAAATTAAAAAATCTTTCTTTCTGTGAAAGTAGAGTGTAACTAGATTATATTTACAATAAATTCTACAGACTGAGTCATTTGAATCAAATTTGAATCGTTCTCGAATTTCTTAAAATAACCTTCGTATTCAATTCTTCTTTCTATGCTTCCTTCTTACTTTTAACTTATATTATGATATTTCTACTTGGAATTGCACTCAGCATTCTGGATTTGGCTTCATCTAGTAGCCTGAAAATACTTAATATTATAAAATTAATTTATTTGTTGTTTTTTNGCCTGAAAATACTTAATATTATAAAATTAATTTATTTGTTGTTTTTTTTATAATAACAAGTAAATTTTTCGTTGATTGAAATCCAAATTGGTTCTGTTTGAAGAAATTACATTTGTACTTTCCAGAAAATNTAAGTAAATTTTTCGTTGATTGAAATCCAAATTGGTTCTGTTTGAAGAAATTACATTTGTACTTTCCAGAAAATCCCATGTTCAGCTTTTGATATAGCTTTGGGAATTTTTTTTTCAACATTTGTCCTCTAATTTTTGTTGCTTGTTTTCAGTGTGATCTTCGTGTCTCGTTTTAAAATTATGCTCAAATGCACAAATTTTATTTAATCATTTGTATCAAACAAGGACAGAAATTTAAGATCTCATACCTTGAAATGCAGTATGCAACAGGAAGTGGGTAAGGAGTTTCGAAATATATGAGATTCGTGAGTTAATTAGTTCGTGCTAAGCTTAATTTAATTGCTATTGCATAAAGTACAATAGTCAAACATGAAACCTGAAACAAAAAAAANGTTCGTGCTAAGCTTAATTTAATTGCTATTGCATAAAGTACAATAGTCAAACATGAAACCTGAAACAAAAAAAAATGTATGAATTTTAGCAATTTTTCCTACCCTAATCAACCAGTATCAGGATGATTTCCTTCCTCTGATTAGTGAAGGGTTTGGAGATATTTTTTGAAAGGAAACATTGCAATATGATGTAAATTTCTAGGAAGTGTTTCATTAGAGAANGGGGTTTGGAGATATTTTTTGAAAGGAAACATTGCAATATGATGTAAATTTCTAGGAAGTGTTTCATTAGAGAATCTATACTTGTTAGGTTGATTATTTGACAGTTTCGCATGTCTTGAAGAATAATAAACATAAAGCAAGAACATAATATAAAAATTGTGAGATTTAAAAGTATATGAACTAGTGTTTTCAGCCAGCCGACTTCTGCCAGACTTGTAAACTCAAAAACCTACTAAACACATTAACACAAAAGCAATCGTTTTGTTTTCATATCAAATTAAAAACTTTTTTTAATACTTTAAATAATGGTAGGTGAGATTCTCCTTTGCATATTACTTAGTTCGTTTTATGTGATTTCGTATATCATTAAAACAGAAAAAGATAGGAGAAAACACAACTATATACCTGGTAAGTACATAAATTTTTAAACTAATTATTAATTGGTGACTATTTCTGTAAATATAACATTTAGGTCCTTATGAATTTCCAATAATTGGCAGTTTCGTACAGCTACTATTTACAACTGGCTTGACTGGTCAACACTACGAAAAATTCCACCGTATTTGTACAAAGTATGGACGTATTGTATTTAGCAAGGCTGGGCTTTTAAATTTAGGTAAGAGAATTTGTTTAAAAAAATAAGTAATATTTTAATAATTAATTCTGAATAATGCCAATTTTCAGCAATTTCAGAGGATATTGACGTTGTTAAAGAAGTATTAACTTCTGCAGATTGGTCACATCGATATCCCGATCATCAGAGTTTTCGAGAATATACATTTTTTAAGAACTTAGGTAAGATTTGTGTTTGCTTAGCTGTATTATGTATTAATTAAACTAGTGGATGGAAATAATACCACTGCACTGGTATTATAATGACTAAGTAGCTGAGTGTTATACAGTGCACTTTCGTTACAAAAATTTTGTTTTGAAACCGAAAAATTTGGCTTTATAACCATCTAGTTTTTATAATTCCTTTTCCTTCCATACTAAATGTGTTACGGTCGGTTCAAACACAAACAATACTCAAGTATAATAACATTGTTGGTATCAAGTATCAAGTCAGGTCTTATAATCGAATTACAAATGTGGTGTAAATTTGTTTATATGTGTTATCCAAACAAAGTGTAGAGAATTTGATGGGACGGAGATAAGAGTAGGAGAATAAGCAAAATAAGATATTTAATTACAATTCTTACCCAATGAGTTAAGGACACAATAATCGATTCTAGGATTATCAATAATTATTTTTCTAGGATTAATGTGGAATGAAGGAGAGTCGCATAAAGAAATGCGTAAATTTACGATCCGTACTCTTCGGACTTTTGGGTTTGGTGAACCAAAAGCTGCAGAAAAATTTATTCAAAACGAAATATTGGATTTGATAAAATTTATTGACGCTCAGCGTTTAACTAATCGAAACAGAGGTGAAATCTCAATACACTACTTGTTCAAAATCCCTACATTCAATATCCTGTGGAGAGTGATGTCAGGTCAGAGGTTTTCTTATGACGATGAAGCGATTAATAAATTGATCACTGCGGTAGATGACCTTTCTCGTATGAACTTTGGGTTGGATCCTGAATGGGGCTTTCCATGTATCCGCTTTATCCCTGGGTGCTCACCATCAAGATCAAAAGCACCAAGTATTGCCATATGTCATAACTTTTTTCTTGTAAGTATTTTGTTGGCAATTGAATCTCACAGTTTTAGAATTCAACATAATTTTCAGAACATTCTGAAAGAGAGAAGAGAGAAAGCAAGTTATAAGGAAATTCAAACCGATTATATGGATTACTTTCTCTATAAAATTGATCAAGAAATTGGTAACCCGGAGTCATTGTATACAGAAGAACAGTTTCAAATCACATGTCGGGATTTACTTTTTGGGTAAGTACCAGTTTGAATATATACAGTAACATTCTTTAATAGTGGTAAATGCTTTTTCCGGCATGCTTCCTAAAAAAAAATATTGTGAGGACGGGTGAGTTGTACGCCGCTGTTGTTCCCTATTCGGACGTCAAAAAACTACAAAAGTAAATTTCGTTTCTTTAAATGCCACAATACCAGAGTGTATTTGCAAGGCTCATAGCTTGAAAATAGTGTACAAGTAAGAATAATTTTGCATATTGTATACATTTTTGCGAAATGTTGCATAAATCTTTCAGATTGTGCGTAACTTTGATACAATATATGCATATCATTTACTGTTAAGTAATATCAATGTTTAAATATTACACTACGATAAAAGTTCAAAACTAGCATTGGCTACAAATTAAAAGAATTTATGATGAAAATAATGGATAAATGTGTTAATTATGCATATATACTCTTTAAATTTGAAGTACCTTGTCGTAAAATAATCGCATAATTCCAAATTTTCAACTCAAAACTTAGTTGTGAAACATCTCATCATAAAATTAATTTTCTTAATTTACACTTGTAACGTCGAGTTTACTTCACTCATTGCTCTACATTTCGACATTTACTTTATCAACAGGTTTTATTTTAAATTATAATGGAGTGATTTGTAAGTAATTGTGTGAGTCATCAAATAAATTTTTAATATATTTGGGTTTTTTTCTAAGGTATTTTAGTAATAAAGCCCAATTCAACTTAAACCAATGGTTAAAAAAACAATGTAATATTTCTTAAAAAATATTATTTTATGAATCTGCTGAAGGTATTGAATAATATACATCAAATATTCGAGCCTAAAATAGTCTTACTAAATCAAACGATTTAATTAAGTACATCCTGGTTTAAATGATCATATTAATTCAATTTAATTATCTTTAATCTTAATTTCGTATCATAACTACTTTCTGCACATTACTGTCCATCTGACTTGTCTTTTAACAATATTCCACTAACTCTGAACAAAAATGTTAATCATGTTTAACATATTAAATGAGTAAATCAGACTAAGATGCTTATAAATAAAGAAGAGTCGCCAAAGATGAAGCGGCGCAATTCTGAATGAAAAATATGGTTTATTGTGCATCGGAGAGAAATCGCCACTATTCAGCGTCTTTTTTTTGCCATTAGTTAAGAATGCCAATGTACAAATGTCATTAATCCATTTTTACTTGGAGGTAGAAAACAAACGCTTCACATCTTCAAATACTATTAAGCTCATAAGACAATATTTTGAAGACGAAACAAATCCTTTTATAATTGTAGCGGAATATAACGGAAATTTTGTTATGGGAAATTTTTTGTGCTTGTGAGAAAGTAGTAAGGCTTTTTTACAAAACCGGATATTATTATTTATATTCATTAATGGTAAATTTCCTTAACAGACTTTGGAAATTGGTAACAACGCCACCTTGAATGAATCTCAGCCGAATTACCACAAACTTTTGCAAATATTTATAACATACGAACATTTAATTTTATTTAAAGCTTTTAATTTTATTTAAAATGTTAAAGAATGAATTTTTCATTAAGAAAGAATTTCATAAAAACTTGAAAAAAAACGTATTTTAATGCAAACTAGTGCATTTTGAAAATATACAAATATAGCAAAAGAAGTTGACGCCATTTGCTTAAATTTACGTCAAGGATTCGTCGAGATCCAGATTATAGAGTAGACAACCATGGATGAAAAGTGGAAGTGTAAAAAAGTATAAAAAAGTGCAAAAAAGTTCAAAAAGTGCATTTGGTTGGCCTTAGTGGTGAAGATTCATGCAGGTGTACAGTTATTCTGGGAAGCGGTAAAGGCAGCCATTTTCAAAGAACGATTGTGCAGCAGAGCAAAGAGTGACTTTGTTTAAATCTACATATGAATTTTATACTGTATAATCTTATCTATAAAAAGTAGTCTCCTACGTTCCTTGAAACTAACTTTTAAATTGTTTAATATTCAAACTACATATTATATGTTGAATAAGTTTACCTAGAAACTATTTATCTTGTTTTGTCTTCTTTGAGTGAGACGTTACATAACTTTGAAATATCTATTTTCCAGTGGGTTGGACACGGTTTCAAACACCGTCGAGTTTGCCATCCTTTATATGATTAAATATCCAGAAGTGCAACATAAAGTCCAAGCTGAAATTGACCAAGTTATTGGCACCAATCGAAATCCGACTGTTGCAGATAGGTCAAAGTAAGCTGTATTATATAGTTTTTACCCAACCAATTCATCTTCTATTAATTTCTTGTTTTTTTTAGCTTGCGATACACAGAAGCTGTAATGTTAGAAACATTTCGGTAAAATATTCTTCTTTTACAAAATCAAATTGAAATCAAATCGATATGTGCTGTAAATATATATTGAATTTAGCTATGCGAATATTGTTCCTTTGAATGCAAGAACTGGTAAATATATTAAAATTAAACTATTTTGACAATCTCTTTAACAATTTTACAAAAAATTATTAATTTTACAGCGTCCTGCAATACAACTCTTGGAGGATACAATGTCAAAAAAGTAATGACATTTATTTCTATTTTCATTCAAACTTTACAATTAAATAAATTTATCTCCGAAAATCGACAGATTAGGATTTATATGAGTTAATCGTAATGCTTATATTTGCTAGGATACAATTTGTATTCTGAATATTACAATCGTCCATATGAGCAAACACATTTGGGGTGACCCAGAAATTTTTAGACCTGAAAGATTTCTTGATCAAAAGAACAATATCATCAACAGTCACAATATTTTCCCATTCGGTGGTGGTATGTAAATCATATTGAAGTAATCTGAACTAACATGACAATTTCAAGCTAAAGTGAACATTATTGCACGAATTCTAGGTAAAAGACATTGTCCTGGTTACACAATGGCCAAGGTCATTTGGTCTGCATTCTTCATCGCGTTACTTCATCGATACAACTTGCAAGCTTCTCCAGAACACCCCGAACTATGTATAATCCCTGAGCCTGGGGTTGCAAACAGACCAAAGCCTTTTTACTCTTGTATCAATCTACGCAAGTGCGATGGGAATGCCTGAGATAGGTTTTGTGGTTACTTTAGTGTTTGTGTATTTTACTACCATCATCCTTCCAGAAACTGTACTTTCCTAAAGTAGCACTGTATCAATTATACATTCGTAGACTTACTGAGAGCTAAAGTTTTCCCAAAAATAACATTGTATATGTTGATCAAACATGCTCTGACGCTGTATAAGCGTGTTTTGTATTCAATACTGTTACTTTATATTTGACACCGCTATAGTACGACTAGAGCGTGAGTTTACTAGATTGTGTGCTTTAGGGAATTGTGTAGTTATATTTTACAACTGTCGGCAATATATTAATAAAATCTACCAAAATGCCTAAAGGTCGCTAATTTTTTAAAATATCTAGGTATAAGTATAGCATCTTCGTTTGTTCCACTTTATCCCGGCATAGCAAACACTTTCATCCATTTATGGTAGCTGAAGGATTTTGAAATAGTGATTTCATACTGTTTGAAATTAAGTAATTGAAGACCTCCTCGGAATAATAAAATATCAGGATTTGGCAAACTTTTTACTTAATTTTTTGGTTGTTGATACAAACAACCTCTGTTTGTAAACAACTAAAAAGTCATTTTTCTCAATTTTTGACGAAAAAATGGCGTCATTAGATTCTTTCTTGGTGGAAACAAAAAATATTTTACCTCATGTTAAATTCATTTCATTGACTCTATCTTCAAAATAAGTCTTTGACTCCATCCTATCAATGATGCTCTTCAAAGTGACTCTGTTTCCTATTTGATGATTAGCAGTTGATGGATTGAATTGAATTTAATGTAATTTATTTAGGTGTCACAAGAATCATTTTAGATACAAAAATGTTAATATACTTAGACACCCCCATAAGGGACTAAATCTAAAGAGTTAAAAATTAATATTAGTATGTTTATAGTCATACCCCGAGTTTTTAAATTCTACACAGGCTGTGTACAACGTTATGTAGAAACTTTTATGTATATTTATGACCCTATAGTCTGTAGAATTCATTCGACAAACCTGGCGAATATTTTCTTTAGAAAACATTAGCCAGGAATTGGAAAATGAAAAAAAAAATTCTTCACTTTTCTAAACTCAATAACACCTATCAACTTCGAACCCACCACAACTCGATAGAACTCATTTACCTTAACACTTACACCATACTTCCTATGACTGAGCTCAGATAGTAAAATACCAATTGTTATTTCTCATACAAAAGTAACTTGACGAATCGGAAAATATTGTAGATTTGACGCCGTTGTTCATTTAGTTAATTGACTCAAGGGATCAGAAACTTTGACTATATTACGAACAAGATATTCAATATTGCTTTACTATGGAAATTTTTTTTCTAATAAACACTAAAATTCTATCTTAAATTCTTACCAAAAATGGCAAAAATCTAGCTAAAGATAACAAAAAATTGAAAAACAATGTTTAGGCCATAAATCCTTTTCGATTAAAAAAAATACTCAAAATCTTTATAAAAGAATAAAAAGTCTTGTCAAAAATAAAAATTTTGCTAAAAATAACAAAAAATAATTTTTTTACTGTTTATAAAATTCAAAAAATAAACTATTTTATATTTCAATGATTATACAACTAAAGTCGGTATAATAGAACTTACTAACATATGCAAAACTTGAAATTAGCTCTAGCTTTTAGTAGCATTTGAAAAATATTTTAAGAAATAATGTTAAAAAAAAATGTTAAAAAAATTCTGCGAAATTTTTTCGTAAAACTTTTTTTATTTCTAAAAACTTGAAAATCTTCTGAAATCGTTTCCTTAATCGTCATGAAATTTCGGTAATCTGATAATAAATAAGACCCGAGAGATGCATGTTGGTTAGCAAGATTTAAGAAAGAATCCGTAGTATAATTATTTCTGGTCAAGTTCAATCTTACGAAAAGAGTTGCAAACTTATGCCAATAGCGACAATACTTGTTAATTTTTTTTTTTACAATTTAGTCAATGTACTGTTTATCCAGATAATGATTGGAGAAAGTAACAAACAATATAATGCCATATGCGGAGATTTTCTTTGAATTTGTCTAATTTGTTCTGCATAAAAAATCATTCACACTTCCTGTAGAATTGATTCTGGCAGGTTGGCTCAGTATAATATTTTATGCATAGAGTTTGCTGAATTTTCTCTAGCGGTTTTTCTTAGACAGAATTTGTGCGTAATCAATAGTACACAACCAGTTCAATAGAAATGTCTATGTATGCCCTATGTAGAATCATTTCGTCAGGAATCATTTTAGACAAGATTTCTACAGAATATAAAAACTCGGGACATGACTTTAGAGTTGAAACAGATATTAATTATCAACTTAGGTGTAACTTACATAGTACTTTTAGTTTTTCATAGATAGTAACACAGGAAGTGAATATTGCAGTTAAACAAATAAACTATCTACAATATATTTAAGTTTTATATCAAATTTCACAAAAACTCAAAATTCCAAAGTCACAGTCATATATAGTGGTATTGGTTCATTCGATCGATCATAACATACTTTGCCGCTTTTTCTTTAAATAGGTTAAAGGATAATGGTATACCTCTATTATGAATTGCAAAAGTGTTCCATATTTGAATTACTCTATAAACAATGGATGAGCATTGTAGCGATTCAGGATCTGCTGGTATGACTACGCTGGGTATTTTTAGTGATATTTTACCACACATAGTTGAAGGTTTGGAGGTAAGCTCATTATGAGAAATAAAATACCTCGGAAACGCTTATAATTAGAAAATTTATAGAAATTAAATTCTTAACTAAAGATGCAAGTATAACGTCCATACTAGTCTTATGCCGTACCAATTATTGATGAACATTCATATTTTTCTCTTAAACTCTATTTGCAATTCGGTTCGCCATATACAAAATTGTGTAATTGGCAGGTGAGCTAGTTGCTGAGTATGTGGGAGATTTGCCCAAATGTGAAGTATGGGATTATGGGTTGGGGATGAAGTACGGTTATCCCCGTTACATCCTAATTGGTTCGCTCTGTATATAGTCTTTGAGACAATAGAAATTGCAGTTGTTTCAGCAACCAAAACAAATAATATGAAATAACACCACAAATCCTGCCAGACGAAAAGACGGACGGACACACGAACAATCGTATAAATCACATCACATCTTCACTGTTCGCGGTTAATAATTAAAATTTACAAATTATATCTAGCTCATTTCCCACAGTGAAAAATGACAGAAAACGGATGAAATTCTGTANGCAACCAAAACAAATAATATGAAATAACACCACAAATCCTGCCAGACGAAAAGACGGACGGACACACGAACAATTGTATAAATCACATCACATCTTCACTGTTCGCGGTTAACAATTAAAATTTACAAATTATATCTAGCTCATTTCCCACAGTGAAAAATGACAGAAAACGGATGAAATTCTGTANCAATTAAAATTTACAAATTATATCTAGCTCATTTCCCACAGTGAAAAATGACAGAAAACGGATGAAATTCTGTACGTTTGTTACCTTAGTGAATTTAAATTTATTCAACAATTTCAATATTTCCACATTAATTACACTGCTAATACATTTAATCTCTGTACATGGATTTCAACAATTGGTAAGTTGCACAACTGTAGAAATGTTTAGTGATAATAAACCACAAAACCCTGGTCAGCTAGTTAAGAATGTTAGTGGCGTCAAAATCAGTTCTCAAGGTGATGAAAAATTGAAAATAAATTATGTTTCAAGATTCCAGACGTCGAGATAGTAAAAAAATACCAATAAAAAAGCAGAGTAAAATTCATCTGTCAAACGCTTTGATAAAAATCCCATCTATTAGTTTATGTCCTTTCGTGTCTACATTTTGCACAGTGTATAAAAATATTGAATAATTCTAGACATCAACAATAACTAACTAGGCGTTAGTGCTAGAACAGCTGCTATGTCATGTATGTAGTATGTGCTGGAGCAGTTGGAATGAAAAAAATTGTTAGAGGATAGAGAGTATGACATATTGTTTAAGAAGATGAACTTATATAAAAGGAAAAAAAAATTGGTCCCAAATGAGATGGCTTTTTTTTTNGACATATTGTTTAAGAAGATGAACTTATATAAAAGGAAAAAAAAATTGGTCCCAAATGAGATGGCTTTTTTTTTCACTTTTTCTAAGTTACTTTCTCCTCATCTGCTGAGTTGAGTTGCACGCACATTCTTTTTTTTTNCTTTTTTTTTCACTTTTTCTAAGTTACTTTCTCCTCATCTGCTGAGTTGAGTTGCACGCACATTCTTTTTTTTTAGACGGATTGTAAATAAATCACTTAGAATTTTCTCCTTCTATGTTCCTATTTCTTCTTCGACAAGCTTTGGATGACAATGGAATGACTGGCAGAGAAAAAAATTATATGACACGTCCTCCACTCGTCCCTAGGAGATGACATTAGGCATATGGATGAGGAGTGAAAGTGAACAAGAGCATTCTGACTTTCTCCAATTTATTTCTCTCGACTAAAGTTCATACAAGGTGTCCAAAGATTTAAGGAACCAATATTCTTCGCTTTAATCATTGTAGGTCCTCACTGATAATGTCGTGTTAAACTAATAAGAAATGCTAGAAAAGTCGGGAAATCAAAAAAATTAAAAAATTGGAACAGTTGTACAGTGGTACTAAGGTTCATAACACACCCAACCTTCTTTTAGTAGGTCAACGAACACACAACCTTCCTTGACCTTCCATTTCTCTCACTCACCATATCATAACATAGGTTTGTTCGGTGTACTTTTTAGTGAGTGTGGATGTGAAAAAACCAGTAATACAGACCGTCCATACTTATTAGAGTCAATGAAATTTCAAGAATAATGAATGAATGGAAATATCAAATTGATTGAAATTTACACAAAAGGTGAGTCAAGTTAACAGAGATAATATTCCTAGAGTATTTTGAAGTGAAGAAATTTGTNTTAATGAATGGGAATATCAAATTGATTGAAATTTACACAAAAGGTGAGTCAAGTTAACAGAGATTATATTCCTAGAGTATTTTGAAGTGAAGAAATTTGTGAAGAAATTAAAATATTCATGGTGAAAGTTGCCATTTTTAATAGTCTTTTTCTATTTTATTCTATTTTCTAAAATTATTTTCTAATATTAGGCTAAATCAAGCGAGCTGCAAAACAAACAATTTTATAGATCCGCACTTAACCCGAGATTTTCAAATAGTATCTATATAACACATTTTGCTATTAAAGTGGCCTAGTTTTGTATTTGCTTTCTCCCAATCCAATTCAATAGCACTTTCAACCTTATCTAGCCTATAATTTTCATCACAAGCAGTGGACATTCGTAGAACAAAGTTTTAAAAACATTTTGATTTGAATTTTGGTCAGAAAAATGGGTTAGATAATTCATAACTTCAAAATGAAACCTAAGGTTATTCTTTTTCCAACGTTCAAACGAAATTAATTTAAATTTTACAAAAATAATTTTAAAACAAATTATTAGGAACAATTCAGGTCTATTTTTAACCTTCTGTATGAAGCTACACTGTTAGTAAAGTTTTATACAAATATCGGCGCAATAGGTTCATCTGCACGCCAGTTATCACTCAATAACATACATTCTCTTCCCCAGATCACCCTATTCACTTTGCAGATTGACTCAAATACTTTTCCCTTGACCTCGTGATGAAACCCAAGTGCTGAAATTTATCTGCAACGTTACTAGGAGTGCCGCTACACACAGGAAGTTAAAAATAGACCTTGTTGCCAATAATTTATTGATATTTTTAATTATTTTTGTAAAATATGGGGTTTGAGCGTTGGAGAAAGTATAACACTTAAGCTTAATTTTTAAAGTTATGAAATATTTAGCTTATTTTTCTTACATAAATTCAATTCAAAATGTTTGTGAGGCTTTGTTCTATAAATGTAATCTGTTTTTAATCAATATTATTCGCTATATGGGGTTGAAAACGCTATTGTAGAGGGTTGGGAGAGAGTAAAAACAAAACTTTGCGCAAATTATGCCAATTCAATGTCAAATATCATTTGCAAATGTCGAGTTAAGTAAATGCCAATTATATAGAATTGATTGATTTGCAGCTCGCTTGATGAAGCCTAACATTAGGAAATGCATGGTGACTCTATTAATTATGGAAACTTTCACCATGAGTTATTTTACTTTCTCCACAGATTCCTTCTTTTTCAAAATTTCTATATCAAAAATTTATTAAGGAATCTTATTTTTGTTAATTTGATTGACATTCTGTTTAAATTTCACTGAATTTTATTCCTCCATTCGTTAGATTATTCATAATACTTCAGTGACTCTAATAAATATGGACGGTTTGTATGTTGAAATGATTATTGTGAAATCAGTCGAATTCTTCGACTTTTGCATAATCCATTTCCAACATCCATTTGTTAAATATTTCACCGAGTTTAACTTTGCACGACTCGAAATGGTACTCAAGTGAGCAAATCAGCTAAACCAAAAATTTATAGAAAGATTAAGAGGTATACCGATGGACAGGTGTATGTTAAAATAAAATTGAATTATTGTAAACACTAATTCGAATATCTTGTAGTTAATATAGTGAGCTAAATCGTCAATTAAGTAAGCCTATAATTAGGTTGTCAATTCTGCAACAAATAGCAATTTGGCACTTTATGATATTTGTTGTATTAGTGGCTTAGGAAGGTCGCAAATGACAGAGTAGTGAACAAGTGACGAGATAATACATTTGTTAAAATAAAAAACGTTGACTTTCTCCGAGTTGTAAAATCATTGGCTACGCTGTATATTTCACCTCAATTTTACCTGGAGCTAAAAGCAAAATTCTGAAGAATACAGTTGGGAAAGTTCATGTTATGCATAGACAATGAGATCATGTTATGTAAATACTAGAACCACAATCCCATGAAACAAATTCTAGAAGTTACGATTTTCCGTTCAGTTTGAAGAAAAAAAATTGATTACAGTGGAATTCGTTTAATATCACTCCTTCTTCTGTCACATGTCTCTTTGTATCACCAATTTAAAAATTCCCGGCGGATGCCCATGCACTTAAGGGTAAGAATAGGTCGCCTTATGTCACTTCGCCTAATGTCATTTTTGATCTTGAGTCACCCATTCCAACCCNAATTGATTATTTCTACACCTTAAAAAGATTATTTCAACAATTCTTCGGGGAAAAATTTTTATGAAAATTTCCACTCACTTTTGAGTTAATCAATTTGTAGCTATTTTTAAAATTTGATTGACTGTAATTATGATGTAATTTACAAATGGAGCTGACTAGAGAGATGTTACAATTGNTGATCTTGAGTCACCCATTCCAACCCCACACATGGAAGTTACTTCTTTTATTGGCAACTTTCGTGCCATAGTTTGAATTACATTGATTTTTTTTCTTAATTTCTTTCCAAATTGTATACATTCAACTTACACCCTAATATAATGGGGAAAGAAACATTTTCCTAACGAGAAATTCTAACCGAGAAATTAACTTTCAAAATTAAAGATAGATCAAGTATCACAGAATCCTTTCTCAATATTGAAAGGCACCTATCCGAAACTTTCAAAAGTTCGTTTGTATATAGAGCCACTAAGATTTGAAACATTTTTATTCTACTAAACAGAGATAATCTTATTTTAGTAAATAATTTCAACAAATTTAAAGACAGGTCAGCGAAATTTGTAATCAAACATAGACTCAACGATTTCACCACCAATCGCTAACAAACAAAAATCAAAAAATTAAAAAGTGGATTTTGAGCTTTGAGTAATAGATTAAGTCTAATACTTATAACATCTTTAGAATCTACTTAACCACAATATACTTTTTTTTTTTTTGTTTTTTCTTTCCGTGATCCAATCACTTATTTTTATAGTTAGTCCTGCTTGCGGAGGTGTGTCGGTAAATTACCATTTTGTATTAGAAATGATACCTTTGATGCTTGAATAAAATGTAAATCAATCAATCAATCAATCCTGTTGTGTGCAGAAAAAAATTACTATATGTTAAAGACCAAAATTAAAAAAGTTGCCAATATCGCATTATGTCACCTTCACTTTATATCACCAAAAATTTGGGCTCCCTTGGGGGTGACATTAAACGAATTCCACTGTATTTCTTCACCTTAAAAAGATTATTTCAACAATTCTTCGGGGAAAAATTTTTATGAAAATTTGCACTCACTTTTGAGTTAATCAATTTGTAGGTATTTTTAAAATTTGATTGACTGTAATTATGATGTAATTTACAAATGGAGCTGACTAGAGAGATGTTACAATTGACAAACGTTTTAAAAAAATATTATTTTTGATTATAACAACATTACTTTTATTCCATTATTACATACCTACTTGTAACAATTCATTGAACAAAACAACTGGAAATCAAGCAGGAAGTTTTTAAAAATTAAAATAATTTTAGAAAATCAGTAAAAAAAATTGTGATGATTCTCAGAACGAAAAATTTGCCTATAGGCAAAATAATAATAAAAAATGTACATATTCGGTTAGCCATGTTAGGTACCTTCTATTTTAGTCTATATTTATTTTAGTTTTATTTTTAGGCTTCTATTTTACTTACATTAGGAATATACAGGGTTATAAATCTTTTTTCTACACTTTTTTCCAAATTCCACCGTAGTTCGTCCAAATTTATTTTGTCGCTTGTAATAGAGCNGTATTTTTAAAATTTGATTGACTGTAATTATGATGTAATTTACAAATGGAGCTGACTAGAGAGATGTTACAATTGACAAACGTTTTAAAAAAATATTATTTTTGATTATAACAACATTACTTTTATTCCATTATTACATACCTACTTGTAACAATTCATTGAACAAAACAACTGGAAATCAAGCAGGAAGTTTTTAAAAATTAAAATAATTTTAGAAAATCAGTAAAAAAAATTGTGATAATTCTCAGAACGAAAAATTTGCCTATAGGCAAAATAATAATAAAAAATGTACATATTCGGTTAGCCATGTTAGGTACCTTCTATTTTAGTCTATATTTATTTTAGTNAATAATAATAAAAAATGTACATATTCGGTTAGCCATGTTAGGTACCTTCTATTTTAGTCTATATTTATTTTAGTATTTTAGGCTTCTATTTTACTTACATTAGGAATATACAGGGTTATTAATCTTTTTTCTACACTTTTTTCCAAATTCCACCGTAGTTCGTCCAAATTTATTTTGTCGCTTGTAATAGAGCAGAATAAGCTATATTTGAGGATATTAAAACAGAACAAGTGATTTTTTTTTTATGAAGGTAAGGAATTCTGTAATGCAGAGTGGTTAAGAGGTGAGAGAATAAACTCAAAATCAAGGAATGAGGTATCATCCCTTTTCATCCACTTCACCTCACTCACCACAGAACCTACCGACTCTTCTATCTGTCTCTTTGCTTTGCTCCACTGCTTTAAATTTTGTATAAAAAAATTGTTTTCTTTGTAACCATACACCATTCTGTAATGCTAAGAGGTGGTGAATAGAAAGAAAAAATCAAGTCGAGGAATGTAGGTTTACCCCTACAGATCTACTCCACTTCATCACAGAAAACATGAGGACTCCTCTGTCTACTTCTCTGCTTTGCCCCACACTTTTACATTACCCAATACTTACATCAATAACATTTTCGCCCAATTGTATCTTAATTCTTAGTTGTTTAACATTATGTCATAGCAGATTGTTGTTTTTATGTAAAAAACCTTTTCGACATGACATGACATGAAAAACTGACATTATGTGAAAGCATGNTTACATCAATAACATTTTCGCCCAATTGTATCTTAATTCTTAGTTGTTTAACATTATGTCATAGCAGATTGTTGTTTTTATGTAAAAAAAACCTTTTCGACATGACATGACATGAAAAACTGACATTATGTGAAAGCATTCTTTTTTATGTTAAGAAAGAACACCATAATGAGAATGACCCTGTATTGAAAGTGATATAGCGACGACGGTTTAATATTTAAAGAGAAAAATAGTCTATTTACAGCATGCAATTTGTTTTGCAAAATTTTGATGAAATTTTTGGTAGAAGGGATGAGTGTGTCCGTTATCTGGAATGAGTTTTTGTTGAAAAATGTTATGAGCAATGATCAGAATTGCAATCTGATGCAATTTCGATCATCTTAATGCAAGACACTTCTATCTTAACATGGGTGCATTTTGAATTATCATGTTAAGTATGCAATAATGACTAAACGGGTGCGATATAAAAACTAAATTTTTAATAAAGAATTTGTTTCTGGTTAAATTGTACTCACTCACCTACATTCAAAAAAAAATCATCAAATCTTGTGCAAGAAGTTGCATGATGTAATTAAGGCATANAAGTATGCAATAATGACTAAACGGGTGCGATATAAAAACTAAATTTTTAATAAAGAATTTGTTTCTGGTTAAATTGTACTCACTCACCTACATTCAAAAAAAATTCGTCAAATCTTGTGCAAGAAGTTGCATGATGTAATTAATTAGCTAATTCATCGTTTTATTTCTTGTTCTAACCGTGTCTTATTGTTTTGTAAACGTGTTTTTTTTGTGTCGGCACGATAACCTGTCGTTTCGTTTCGTGTCCAAGTTTAGCAACAACATGACTTGCTGAGAAGCCCATTTGCAGGGTTCGGATATCTAAATATGTGGATGATTGTTTAAAAAAGTCAACTTGTGACTTTAACATTTGAAATCTGTCGGATTTAATTGAAAAATTTATAATAAAAATTTAAATTTTGTTTAGTTTGTATAATTTTGAATACTGTCGCAAGAGTCCTGTAGCATTACACAATGAGAAGGTTCCATATCTCTAGATGATTTACTATGCCATTTTGACCTGTCACTACTTAATCCGTTTCATCTCTGTTGGAAGTGCTTTCACTGTTTAAATTTCACAACCAAAGAAACGAATGGTAAGAAATGTTGAGAAAACATGAAAACAAGAGTAGAAAAAAAAAACCAAAAATCAGGGTGAAAAATTGAAATAATTCACCATTTAAAAAACAGAGTCAAGTCATGTCGGAAAAACTATAAATTTGTTTGTTATATTGTGGCAGAGGTCGGCAGACATCTCTCACTCCTAGATCATATAAAATTGGTTCATTTTCTCCACACAGGAATTTGTTTTTCACTTTTAGCTTTTAGTTAACAGTTAAATTATGTTGTTTTTTTCATATTCAAATAGCTCATCAGCAGCCTTTGGATAAGTAGGTTTGTAGTTCTGACAGAGTATAACCGTAGAGCTATCATTTTTTGATTACCATCGATTTTGCCCTTACGACTATTTCGCTAAAACGTGAAAGATACTTCTTTACTTATTTTCAGATTTTGGCTCATAAGAATTAAGTAACAATTTATATTGACAATCCAGAGAAATTATGTTGTTGTTAAAGTTGTTGTGCATATGTCAAAATATTTACTCTAAATTCTCAAAAATTTAAATCAAATTTATTAGCAGATGAATTGATTTATGCAGGAAACAAGTTTTACGAATACTCTTTAAACAAAATCTAACTACTAAATCTTATTTTTCGGTTTAAATGCAGATATATATAGACAGAGCATAAAAGCGCTGAAATAAAAATTTATTGCTAATTCCGCTATGTTTAATTTGTTTTTAGTATTCATACAGGCAAAATAAAAGGGTAAAAGATCATCTTTTGAGTCAGAGCTGAAAAACCATTTTTAGGTAGTACTGGAATAAGATTTCATTCTTTCCGCTGAGGTAGAACGAAATTTTTGTAAAAATTCACAGTTCAGGGCGTTCTGACACATTCTTGCACCAATTTTAAACTCAAATTTTTTTTTGACAAGTTATACAGGGTGTTGAAATAAAAAGGCGAAAATCCAGAATTAGCGTTTTAAAAAAAACTCACAAACTAGGCGTATCCTACAATTTCTAACCTAAGAAAAGTTAACTAATACTTTAACGTTTTCAATAACTTGAGCAGCTCATAAAGTATGAACAAGTGTGACAAAATTAATTTTTGATTTTGCGCAAAATCATTTTTCAAAAATTTCGCCTTCTTATTTGAACACACTAATTTGAGGTCATTTTTACCAAAATAAATTTCCCGCTTTATCTAATGCTGAAATGGAGAAAGAGGGACAACAATTTTAGTACAACAGAAAGAATTTCAATTTCGCTTGTCCTAAATACCCCTCAGCAGACATCGACTGAGCACTTACTAAAAATAATTTTTTCAATGTCATTTCCTCTGAAATTTTCCATTCAACATAGGCTATCATTTCAGGTCTGTTCCGCCAGCTCGTCTAAGTTGTTTGTATACCCTACTGCTGCTTGTATATGCTACTTAAGCACTCATTCTTGACATTTTGGGATAGTTTTTGTGGGACAATCTATAAAAATTTTGATTTCATTTCAATGTTTGTTACTTTTGTTTAGAATTTGTCACACTTTTAACCAAATTTTTCTGAAAATTTCAACTTAATTTATTGTAGAACTTACTTATTTATTTAAACTTCAGTACAGACGGAATCTAAAGTTACTATAACCAAACCAAAATTTCACTTTTTGAAGACAATACATGAAACTCATCCATCCATTGATCAAAACTTTGAACTTGGTGGTATACTTTACAAAAAGTCGTCTCATCGTCTCTAAAAATTATATGTAAATATTTTTTGTCTTTTTCACACAAAGAATCCTATAATTTATGTGTTTCTCTAACTTTCAAAGTTAACAGTATGAGTTCTAGCTCTTGTAAATGGTGGAGAAAGCGAGACATATGAAGGAAATAAATTTTTGAAAATCCTTATAGTTTTCTCTATACTTCTTACTACTCTAAGGACGAGAATAAAATATTATCCCTCAAAAGTGGTTTAACAGACCAAAACTTTAGAGAGAGCAAAAAAAAATGATAGATGTATTCTGTCAGCCTTCTATTCACTGTTGTGTACCACTTTTTCACCGTTTTCCTTTTACTGTGATTCTGGACATAACTGAAATTGAAAATTTATGAATTATTTTCAAAATTGTAACATCCAGTGCCTGTCTCCTGTGAGTAAGTAAATTGTAGTGGTCGAGTGGTTCACTTTAGAAGAGATACGTCAATGTTCAAATTGTACTGATAGTATATCATTACACCTAAACACCTTAAGTTTTAAAAAGTAAATGGTGCAGAAAAAAATAAAAAACAATGATTTAGGTATTTTCACTAAATGTATGATAATTTTAACCACCCTAGCATGAAAAATGAGAAAATAGACTTGTAATTTTATTCTTCGAAGACTACACCACGTCTAGTTGAGTCATTTGAATTTCATGAGAATTTTTGAATGAATTTAAAATTCTTTAAGAAAAAACTTTACTATCGTTTAGTTGATCCTTGCGAGCGAAGGCGGAAAATCTACCTTGTGAATATCTTAGAGCTAAAAAGCCCAGATCAAAAAAAAATTGTTGCAAAAAAAAATTTTTTTTTCCAGGCGAGTCACCGCAAAAACCTCTAGCTTAAAAGTTTTATTTGCTGCATAACTTTCCAAGCTGAATATTGGCACAATTTTCTTTAAGATGAACGAGCTGGAAAGTTATAAAAAAGAGAAAATAGAATCGAAATTTTTTGGTTCCTGAAGAGATAGACTTGTTTGGTTTTTTGAGAGTAAGGGAAGCAGAAAATATTTGAAATGAAGCGACCGACAAAAATTAATACTTCGATCGTGCTACTTTTATTAAAAAGAATTTTTGTTGGTTGTATTTGTTGGGTGTAGACGAAAGGGAGCAAACTCGCAATAGCAAGTTCTATAACACCCAAAGATTAAATTCTTGAAACCCGTCTAGCGTGAATAGGTATAAATGATATATCAATTGGTTTTGAAAATGTAGTGTCAAAATTAAATTTTGAAAATATTTCATAAAACGGTCAAATTTCTATTTTTTTTAGATTTATGATGAAAATTATTTGCTTTGAAGCTATTTCTTTTATTGTTTTATGCAATTATGTTATTTCAAAATTTAACATTTTTTACTTAAGCTGGTTTCTTTCTTTTTTTTAGGTTTTATCTTAAGCTCATGAAAGTTACGCTGTTGAATTGAATGATATTTTAGGTTTGATTTAGAGTTTGGAAAATTTAACTTATGAAAAAAAAACAGAATCTTTACCTGCTTTGTTGACGTAGCACAGGTAGTTGATGGTCAGAACTACTACATACATTGGTTTAATATTGTGAAAATCGGCGTCGCAAGTAAATTTGTCAAAAAGTTTCAAAAGTATCTCCTCATACATTATTTAACATAATATGCATCCAATATCCAGTACAATTTATGTCGTATAGAAGGAATACGCTAAAATAAGTGATAAATTACTTTGTCTCCTTTATGCATATAACCTAGGTATAGTTGCTGATTCATAAAAACTATAAAACATACTAACTTGGCCCAAAATTTTTGAAGGGGAGCTGCCATGAAGTAAATCCGAACAAAAAAAGGTAGTAATTTTCAGAATAAGATGGAAGACCAAGAAACAGGACAAATTTAACTGGACTAGGATGCAGGTAGAAGTAAAAAAGCAATATCAATTTATAGGGTTTTTTAAACGTTATATCAAATAGCAGCAAGGAAAGAATAAACCGTTAAAAAATTTTCAGCTACGTTTGACCAAGCCCACAGAAAGAAAGCGAAAAATTATTCAAGAATACACGGCTAATTCGAAATCAACACAGAAACACCGGAAAAACCATAGCTCAAAGGTACACTCTCTACATGTCGACAGTGTCAGAAACATTGCGAACATACGCCTCGATCTGAGCTAAATAAGATGTAAAGATACCAGTAGAATAGACCGTGGAATATGGAAACCAAAAACGTACAAATCCTGTGTCCCGGTGAAATCTTGCCAACTGAGTGGACTCAACAGCCTTGGACAACCAGGTATTCTCACTTCCGAAAATTTCCAAGAAACTGAGAAGACTACAAATGCAAGCTCCACAACAACAAATGCAAGAAAATTAATTTCTTTTTAATATCTGTATTTAAATCATTATAAATGTAAAACCTCGTGAATTGTATATTTATTTTACCAATTAAACAATCGATTGGTCTAGGTTTTATTGGCATATAATTTATGTTTTTCATTGGTTCTATTCGCTAAGCTATTTTATTAAATTTATTTAGATTTTTGTTTCAGATTTGAAACTATGACATTTGAACTTGATGTAATAGGATTTCAGGTTTTACCTCCTAGTCCTTATTGCATCTAAGTTGTTGTCAATGTAATGGTATTGTCAAAAGGTCATTCCTAGAACCATACAAGGTCCTTGGGTTTTGCAGAGCCTCTCAACTCCACTCCCTCCTGGGTCTCTGCGATAGAGAATTCGGTTGCCCGACGTCCCTAAAGACTGACGAGGCTTGTGTTCAGGGTGGTTGCACTGAACACAAGACTTTTGCAGTACTTTAGTCAATCGTAATAAATATTTTCGAATTACCTTTATTAACAGCAGGTTATTGATGTTGTCCTCAGATTTAACCCAACTTAGTTGAAGAAGATATTATNTGTCAAAAGGTCATTCCTAGAACCATACAAGGTCCTTGGGTTTTGCAGAGCCTCTCAACTCCACTCCCTCCTGGGGCTCTGCGATAGAGAATTCGGTTGCCCGACGTCTCTAAAGACTGACGAGGCTTGTGTTTAGGGTGGTTGCACTGAACACAAGACTTTTGCAGTACTTTAGTCAATCGTAAATATTTTCGAATTAGCTTTATTAACAGCAGGTTATTGATGTTGTCCTCAGATTTAACCCAACTTAGTTGAAGAAAATATTAANTTATTGATGTTGTCCTCAGATTTAACCCAACTTAGTTGAAGAAGATATTATGATGAAATGGTGTATGTTAATGGTTGAATCAATTTCACAAGAAAAGATAAGATTGCTGAAGTTGTAAGATCGACTTTTCAAACGTAAGTGACCCAAGAACTGCCTTTGATCTCTTTTTCAGTATTATTTATAGTTTCCGATTGACCTCATCATATTTTCATCGACACGCTCTCGACCCTTCCACACAATCCGTGAAAAGTCCGAGATTTACTTAATAAGTAAAATTATTATTTATTATTCTTAATATTTAAAACCCTATTTCCCCCCCCATACGTGGTCATTTAACACCATTCAATTCTCAAGTGATCAAATCAATTCTCGCTACTAGTTCGTCGAATTACTATTACGGANTAATATTTAATACCCTATTTCCCCATACGTGGTCATTTAACACCATTCAACCCTCAGTGATCATCGTATGTTGAGATCCAAAATACGATGACACTTTTGAACTCACTACACGCTTAAATTGAATTGCAGACTTTCTAATATATACAATTCGGTGTAGAAATTAAAACAGTAATTCTGCCATATGTGTGTTTAGGACAGATGACGAAGCGCTAAATTTTACTAGTTTGTATAATAATACATCGGTGAAAGTTCATGCATCTTTGCTGTCGCAGATGTTAAATTTTCATTGGTGTTTCACTAACCAATATTTTTATGTCGAATGGGTTACATCCGCTTCTTGGTACAAGCATATTTTTGAAAGAATACAAAATCGCCAAAAGGAGAGCATTGTAGAATGCAATGAATTGATGGGAAATTTGCTAGAGTTGAGAACAGTTTTACTAATACTAGATCCCGCAACTTATTCAACTAACCATTTGCAGGCTGTTGCAGGAACGGTAGATGTCAAAAAAATTTGGAAAAGTAACAAATTTGAGGTTATGGGTGAGGCTTTTCTAAAAATATCTTTTATTTGCAAAGTTTTTTTGTTTTGCCAAGCTTCGGGCCCGAAATTGTGAGAATTTTAAGTTACAAGTGAATTAGGATGATTCTCCTAATAAATTTTATTCCTCCCAAATTTTCTACCTTATCTATACAATTACATTTAGTCAAGGAAAATCTCCAAATGAGCTCCAACTATAGTTTTGAGTCTCGAATAATGTGGAAGTTCCGGAAAATTTTGTAACCTTCAGTCTAAAAATAAAAACCCATACGGGTAAACGCATGCGTCTTGAGGTAATTTCTCGACAACAAACAGTGAACTTCACAAACATTAAACCGGAAAGGAATTGGGTCTCATGGAAAGTAATGTTTAGAGTGATGGAATTGGTGAGTGATGGAGTTCCTCACTCTCTCGATCTACTGTAAGAATATGTACTGACATTTTGTTGAAGGTGGTAGAGAAATGAATGTAATCCATAGAGATAGGAGGATCCACTTTCCCATAATGAAACTACCCCTCCAGACTCTCCTTTTTGAAATTGAGTGATGGAAAAGGTGAAAGGAGGAACATGGACTAGTGGAGAAAGTGAAGTGAAAGTTAAAGCAAAATCAATTTGTCCTCAAGTGGTTCTTCTTCCTACTCACAACATTTCCTCTCACGCTCCTCACCCAGACTCCACTCTCTCCTCACCACTTTACAAGATCAACTAACTCAAATTAGAATAAAATCTCAGGAAACTAGAGTGGTTTGTTTGGGACTTCCAAACAGACATCACGCACCACTTCTTTCTATACTCCAAAAATAAAAATTTCCACATTTTAGCAAGTTTGCCTATTAAGGGAGTAGGGTTATATCACTAAATTAGGAACACGGAAATATTTGAAAATTATGTTAAACCGGTAACATAACTACACAACAATGTTTTTGTGTATTGACGAAATTTTTACTANGCCTATTAAGGGAGTAGGGTTATATCACTAAATTAGGAACACGGAAATATTTGAAAATTATGTTAAACCGGTAACGTAACTACACAACAATGTTTTTGTATATTGACGAAATTTTTACTATATCATATCAATCTATTTTACTATATCATCCTGAATTCATATCAATATTGAAATTCAAGGCTTAATGAGAAAGTCAAAAGAGTCATAAATAAGTACACTTATATAATAAATAATACTTCATTCAAATGAATTAATTGCTGTATTGACGGCAATAAACCCGTTAACACTTTCAGGTAGAAACTTTTATGCAAGTGTTATCAGAAATAATGTAGTGAAGTACGTTTATAGAACGGTCGACTTTAGAAGGAAAATTCTATTCTACTAGCTGTTATGGTCTTATAACGGTTATATGTACAGTTGGATAATCTGGGCAGTGGACAATGACATTCAAGTTCACACACCCCACCCAGGGACCATAGACGGGCACAACTATTTTGCGCGTAAGGTTAGGAACTGAATGATTTAATTTGAAAAATAGCATAGAATAAAGCTTATAAGTTTAATATAAACCGAGCTTCCTAGTTGTCGTGTGTGGATCGAGTAAAGCAGCAGCTATGACAGCTGCTGCCATTTCTTCTCCAGTTGCAGGTTTCCGGAGATTTTTTGGTTTCAAGTCCAACAGTGTGAACGACGTTTCAAACTTGTCAATAATATTTTTTATGGTACCCTTGCTTCGAATTTGATGGTTAACTGTAGATGGATGGGCATTATACCTTTCCATCACTTGTTGGTAAGTATCCTCAGGCTAGCGGTAACAAATTTTTATAATTATTAGTCGCAGGTGTGGCGGTAGACCCATTCCAGTAATGAGAAAAAACAATTAAGCGTAAAACTATTATTAGTTAGGAAAATTAATTCCTTNCCTTGCTTCGAATTTGATGGTTAACTGTAGATGGATGGGCATTATACCTTTCCATCACTTGTTGGTAAGTATCCCCAGGCTAGCGGTAACAAATTTTTATAATTATTAGTCGCAGGTGTGGTGGTAGACCCATTCCAGTAATGAGAAAAAACAATTAAGCGTAAAACTATTATTAGTTAGGAAAATTAATTCCTTCAAAAACAAAACACAAATTTTGACACCTTTTGCATTTGGGCATCTGCTGCCGCCCCCCACCTACTTTTAACTCTCTAAAACAAGATTACATGTTATCAATAATCTACTAGTGTAAAATCTGAACCTCATATTAATTAATGATAATAGTGAAAAAGGTTGTTCCCATATATGCTGTTTAGTACGGATGGGATGTGTGAACTTGGGTGTCATTGTCTACTCCCCAGATATTCCCACTGTATTTTAGGAATAGGCTCTGTATTGAGTAGACAATGCCTAAAGCGTCAAACCCGTAATGAGCCTGTTGGAAGGGTTCTCTATTGCCCAAGTGGTTAGATGTGAGGAGATTCGTACTCTCACTGTAGCAAAGCGAAACTTTGACCCCCAGAGACAATCATCATAAGTATGAGTTAAAATATCACTTGAGAGATACGGAGACCCATAGTGTCCAGTATAGAAATACAACGGGTACTTTATTTTTTGTATCACATAAGATGGCAAGCAGAATCAAAGTTCGAGTCCCCCCACCCCAAGGCTTTTTCCGTATTATTATTAAAATCCCGTATTATAAAGTTTGAATTCGGTCCCAATGGGAACCACTCGTATAGGGCACGAAAGCATTTCGTAAAGTTTTTACGTGAATCTCGTGAATATGTCGNACTTTATTTTTTGTATCACATAAGATGGCAAGCAGAATCAAAGTTCGAGTCCCCCCACCCCAAGGCTTTTTCCGCATTATTATTAAAATCCCGTATTATAAAGTTTGAATTCGGTTAGGTTGGGACGTTGATTTTCCATCATTTGTCGAACTCGTTTAATTAAGGATAGCTGTGCTCAGCTAGTTGATACAGTGGACTCTTGATAGTGAACACTGAAGGTCAATTTTTATCTGCAAGTGAGTTCTGTNACTCAGCTAGTTGATACAGTGGACTCTTGATAGTGAACACTGAAGGTCAATTTTTATCTGCAAGTGAGTTCTGTCGAAATGTTTCTGTACTGCCCAGTTGGTTAGATGTCACAAAACTTGTACTCTCACAGTAGCCCAGCAAGGCTTTGATCCCAGAAACAATCATAAGTATGAGTTAGAAGCTCTCCTGTGAGATAAGAAGACCGAAGATCCAGTGTAAAAATATATAGCATACTCTACTTTATATCTCACATGCCTAAGCCGTCTCTTATCAACCTTTAGGCATATAGCGGACTCTCCCGGAGATTTGTGCATCTCCCGATGATTATAGCCTATACAAGCGGTGAAAATACAACTCTGACGTGCCCCCGCAATGGCGTAGGCACAAGTACTTTCTTCTGGTGGATAAAAGCGCCTATCCCAACCCAACCCAACTTCAGAAATTTTTAAAGTCTCCCCAACCCAACCCAACCCAACTTCGAAATTTTTTAGAGTCTCCCCAACCCAACCCAACCCAACTTCGGAATTTTTTAAAGTCTTCCCAACTCAACCCAACCCAACTTCAGAATTTTTTAAAGACTCCCCACCCCAACCCAACCCAACTTAAAGTAAGGTTTATTTAAGCCTAAGTAACAAAAGCAGTCAATAGTGCGTCATATAATCATGCAGAGCAAGTGTGACACAAACCTGGGACTGAAAAAAATTTTTGGCCCGAGTATTTTTAAAATTGAAAGCTCGATATGGTATAGCGTAAGGGGTTATGGTAGGAGTAATAAAAACTAAAAATTTATAAAAGGAGGAGAGCAGGGGACAAGGGTCCAAAGTTTATACGTTATAGTGTTTTGTTTATACGGGGCTGTAAATAGGCATGACTGTCCCTGAGTGTATGTTAAGAAAAATCCTGGCGAGTATTTTTTTTAAAGGCTGAATATATTTTATGTTGAATCAGCCATAGTGAACCGGTTAGGATTGTTTGGACGGCCCATCAATGGTGATGGACATGGCAAGCGCCTATCCCAACCCAACCCAACTTAGAAATTTTTAAAGTCTCCCCAACCCTACCCAACCCAACTTCCGAATTTTTTAAAGTCTTCCCAACCCAACCCAACCCAACTTAAAATCTCTTTCAACGCTTCGTATCCCAACCCAACCCAACCAAATCCCAACCCAACCGGTTGGGATTGGTTGGGCTGCCCATCACTGCATCTACCCACTCGACATAAACTCGACATAAACGTCGCGAAATGAATATGTAGTGTGTTCAGATAGGAAGGCGAAATTTCGGCTCTAATGTTTCAAAAATCCTCACAAATTACGCGACACTTTTTGATCTAAGAAAATTGAACTAAACTCTATAGCAATAATTTTCACTAACTTGAGCAGTTTATAATGTGTGAATAAACCTTCTCACATACAATTTGTTTTTGATATTTACAATTTACCTTCAGTTACAACAAACGCTTTTTCGCAGGCCCAGTTACAATAGACACATGCTTTACGTCGGTTAACACGAGTGCCAAATAAATGTATACTTTCTGGAGGAACTTAAATTTCTTATCAGAAAAAATTGAATGAAAATATCCTTTAAAACGTATTTTTAAACAAAGGAAATGTTTTAGTTATATTTGTCTTAAAAATTTATCATTGTGAATTATTCTAATACTTCGGCTATGATGAATCAGTTACTCCCTACATTGTTTGTTCGGCTTACGCTTAAGCCGAACCTCGACTTTCTGCTTATCAGTGATTTACTCAAATTGTTCGTGGTAGCCGAGGTTCGGCTGAAGCATGAACAAAACATACATCAGAGAATAATTGATTGTCTTAACTTATATACACAATTCAGATTGAGATTCAAATCAGATTTATTTCAACGTTCTTCACTTTCGGCCGCCTTAAATATAAAATATATGAGGTTGTATAATATAATAATTCATAACGATTGACTCTTGTGAAGATAAAAACAGCTAATGATATATCTTTGTTATATTCTGTCTCATTTTAATGTTTGAACACGTATTTCGAAAAAAATTTTTAATGAATTTTGTAAAAAAAAGTTTCTAAAAACATTCATAAATTATCTGGTGTTAAAGTTTAACAATCATCTGACTTATGTACTGGAGCCGCAAAAAAATGTTCCAATTAATCATTCATTAACAAATAAATCAAACCATTCGATTTTCAAGCTGCAAATTAGCTTACAACCGGGTTTTCAGGGTTTAATTAAGTGAATTAATTCAAAAATTTGTAAATACTTAACAAAAAAAATAAAGTATTGCTAATTATATTATACTTTTTATCAGTATTTTCACAATTTTTTTCAAGTATTTAAGTAAGTCACGCTGTTTTTTTAGAAAGTATATATCCGCTCTCGGCTAATAAGGTAACAATGTAATAGCCACAAAAATTGGCGAATTAATGCTACAATACAGTCGATGTAACTTGCAACAAGTACGACATACTAGCATGGAGCATTCTGCAGGACAGACAGTTTGTTAAATAGCATAAACCTCAACAGCTCCGCTGTTCGCAGCTAATAATGAAGTTATTGACTGATTCATCAGTAGGTGTAGAAAATCTGTGTCCAACTCATTTTTCATGGCTTGCAGGATTCAGCTGTCAAACATGGATTACGAATGAACAAACTTAGATTAGAATCTCCCACATTCTTTTGTACATTTTTTACATTATTTATGTTTTAGCACTCACTTTGACATTCATTTTTGTCCAAAGGTAGCGTTGCTGCTGTTGGACATATCACACATCACCTCACACAAAAATTTAAACATAATTTCGCTTCTGATTTCCTAGGAGGTAACCATTTTTATTTTATTGGATACACATGTACAGTTGACTTCGGATATCTTCAGATAACCGGTGGGATCAAAATATTTTGTTCGTGGAAGCCAAGGATCGAATTATACATAATCCGAACAAACAAAATTACAAATAAATTCTTTGTCTTGTTAGCCTAAGTACAGAGTAAGTAATCTTTTGTAGTACCCTCTTTCTCTACTTTCACCATAGCTCCTCCCAACCTATCTGGTTGCTTGAAATATTTGCGGATATCAAATCAAAAGGATTATTTTTTAAGAAAGAGGATTCTATAATGGCGATGGTGAGAGGTGGTTAGTTGAGTGAATGAAGCCAAAGTAGAGAATGGGGTATGATTCCTTGGGATCTACTCCACCTCGCTCAACAGAGAACCTGCCGACCCCGCACTCTGCTCCTCTGCTTTATTTTTGTGCGAATACGCCATGCTGTAATTCTAATTGGTCCTTAACTTAGAGTAAAAACCAAGTCCAGAAATGACCCTGCTGCACTATGCTTCTTAACTAAGTCTTCACTTTTTCAATTCAATTGAGACAAAAAGTGAAGACTACTTACGAAGCATATGCCACACTCTCATTTCTTTTCAATCTAAATCCCGCCCACTTGTAGCTTTTGGTTATTTCTTTCAATATTCTACCGTAGCCGACTGTCAATTTTAATATAAAACCCCCTCGCGGTGACATGGAAAAATGACGTCATGTGAAAGCATGCTTTCTTGAGTACTAAAAAATATTACTCACCCTGTATACAATAAAAATGGGTATAAACCCTTAGAAACCGCGAATACAGAGGAACTGATGCATAGATTGGCACAATAATTCATTGATAAACAGATACACAAATACTTTAGATATTAGTCAAATAGACATCTAGACATAACTAATCGCGACAATTTACTACCAAATTGCTCTTAAACGAAAAATATATATTACTTGTGACAATTTATAAACGAGAATTTGTTGGAGCGCATGAAAGGTTGCCCACCTCTTACATGAAACTTTACGATAAAAGGGACTAGCCAATTTGACTTACTGCTAGTATTTGCTATTTAGATTTTTGCAAATTTGTTTAAAGTCTGCACACTCTGACACAATCCAACCTAGATAGTCCTAAAAATCTAATTTAATTTTCTCAACACTTCGATCTTCATACACGTCGTTCTCAAACTCATTCAAAAGTTCGGCGGGAACTGATCTAATTTATTCTTCTCTCCCCACACCCAAAGTAGACTATCGCTTTTATCACTGAATTATTGTTCACGTAATTTAATATTAAGGTTAGCTTGTTCCTGATCGTTCTCCAGACAGTTACATAAATTTGAAAGATGAGAAAATCCTTTCAAGTCTAGCTATACTTGCTATTGCAGAAAAGGAATTCCTTGTGATTCCCAATCGCACTTTCTACATTTTGCCCAGTAACAAGTGTTACAGCTTTCTTTGTATTCCCAAATATAGCTAAGCGATAGAAATATGTCTTTGCACGGTACCGTATTATGTGATCTTCAGTTGTAATTGCATCAGCCCAAGTTGAAGAGATATACTTAGCTGAACGTGAAAAACCACAAGGAATTTGATTGGTACAACGTAGCATTGTCGTTTACTGTGATGATGCAACGCCATATAGTATCAAACTGATAATATCAGTCACATGTTTGGAAATATTATCATCACGATAATATCAACGAACCCATCTTGCGGCAGGAGGGGGCTCCTAATGCTGATCTGTCACTCTCACGTCCCAGATTCTTCAATGACGAAAACCAATGCAACAAGCTACCAATTTTCACAAACAAGTAAGACAACTGAATATTCACAAGTCCCACAAGTCAACTCAATTAAATATTTACTTTGGGAGATTTAATTCTTCGATTTGGAGAATAAAAGCTATACAAGAACTAATTACTGATTTTCTGACAGACAGTGAAAGCCCTATTTGGACAACAATTAAAGACCAAACAAACCCCTTTTGTCTTCAGAAGTGAAAGTTTGACTGTTAGTTCAAACCTCCCGAGACACTGACGAGCACTTATATTTATGCTATCGCCAGTACCGCAAGTTAGAATGTCCAATTCCTTCAACGGATTTTTAATGGTATATACATTCGACCTTAGGACAATTAAATGGGCTCACGTAATTCCTCATCACTTCGAACTTCTTACAATTCCTTCAGAATCCTAGAATTACCGGATGCCCAGAACGTTCCGGAATTTACCCCACGCCACATTATGCTTAGCATCAATTGTTAGTAAGTAAAGACGATCCAGAGACACGGACAGACAGACATGGAAGTTACATAAACCTCTTCAGGTTTGCAAGTCGCGGTTACTAATTCATCCCAATTACCCAATCGTGGTCTTCATCATAATTAACTCTTTTTCAAAACATTTATATGTATTTAATATTTATTTATGATTTATTTTTGTTATGAATAAATTAATTTTTAACATGAATATTAATCATTCAGAATCAGAATCTTCCTCGTCCTACATAATTCTGTGAAAAATTATTTAGATTATGTATTAACAACGCAATAATTCGGTTCATCATAATTTACAACCATGTTTCACGTGCGTCTATTCACATTGTCACCACAATTAATTGCGTCTCATCACAATTAATATATTAATTAATTATTATATTTATTAATCACAACTTAATTTTCTTCAATCAATTTATTTCCCTCACAATTGAATTTCCACATATCACAATTCATTTATGAGTATCTTAAATAATACAATTTTTGAAACCATCAGATTCTTTCTATCATAATTAAATCATTTTAAACAAAATGTCGTTTTCTATTTCATTTTTTAATTTCATCAACAAGATATTTTTAATTACCGTATTCTCTTGAATATAACCCGCGAGTTATACAAGGTTTTTTGACCGTTCCAACTCCCGGCGCGCAATATACGAGATGCGCTTTATATATGAAAAATTTTAGTGATGAATCGCGAAATTGGGATTGTAACTTTTAATTTAGTAAATTAATTTTTGTGAACTTGCAAACTTTGCAACTTTTATAAGTACTCGTCGTTTAAGATTTCTTCCCAACCGTCAAAGTTATCGCCCAATAAGTGGTCATCGTCGTCGTCATCAACCTCCATAAATTCTGTGGTTGAAGTGACAGCTACTGAATTTTGCAGTGTATGCCTTCCGTGCTTTTTTTGAGTTATTATCCATGATTTACATAATTCAATTAATTTTGTTCTGTGTTTTATTTATGGGATCCCTGATAAGTCACCGTAGTAGTGCCTTCCTGCATCTACCCTTTGTTACTTATAAGTGTTGGCGCTTCTGACGTACTTATATATTTAATAACAGCAAGAATAAATGCGCGTTATACACAAGGTGCGCGCTATACATGAGATCAAACTTGATTGAAAAATATGCGCGTTATATTCAAGTGCGCGTTATACACGAGGGCGCGTTATATTCAAGAGAATACGGTACTTAAAATCGCACGGAGGCCATTCATTACCCCACGTGTACTTATAGAATGCCAGCTAAAAGTTAAACTGAAATTGGGTTGTGGGTACTTGCGCCAACAGGGTTTGTGGTTCGACAAACTTCTGTAAAACATACCGACTAAACTTTATTTGCAGAACTCACCGTTTTAAAGATAAATGGAAATATACTAAAGCACTATTGGAATTTCACAAATAAAACGAATTTTCCCTTTACAAATTACATAACCATTCGATATTAACATTTGTCTTAACTTTAAATTTACTATCGATTACCATGGCAGAGTTTCGTATAAACGACATTCCATTGATAAAACAATGCTTATATTGCTATTTTTGAAAAAAACTGATTAGGTTTCTTTACAAAGATCTGCACACCATACGTTAGTTAAGTAAATATTCAAATTGTGCAAGGATGAGATACTAGAGTCAACGTCAGAAAATATTGCAAATCAGAAATGTGCCACACATTCTTGGGGAATAGATGGTTCAAGGCGCCATCAAATGACAATCAATTGTCAAAAGATCCATATTTAACCAATGCTTCCTGTCTTATTTCAGTTAAGACAATCCTGTTAAGGTTAAATACTGAATTCAATATATGTTGGCAGAATTCCCAAATTTCTATATTAAAGTTATTGTCGGCCTAAAAAGTTAGCCTTTGTAAATTAATATAAGGAGCTGTGATGGCAGTGTACGAATCTATGTAAAAGCAAATATCTGACCTGAGACAACACCGGAAACCACTAGATTACGATTGTACATAATATTTTGTCCATGTTAGATTTAGATATTAACTGCTGACTAACTTGATTTCAGGCTAGCGGTGAATCAAAACTACCTACTCATTATATTTAAAGGAAAAACTTAGAATTATTTTACTCGAACATCCTAACAGATTGGTCCAATCTGCCACACAAACCCTAGCTATTTCAATTATTTAAGAAATATTAGAGCAAAAGTTTCAGACCAATACCACTGAAATTTGGTTCATCTGCTATGCATTCATACATTCGAACCTTTGCGTGTTTGCTTAGCAATTTTAAAGGGAAGAATTTGAAAACAGTAGTGCCCTGCGTACTAGATTTAAATTAATAGGAAACTTTTAAGTGAATGTTTTGGCAATCTCTTGTACGAGGTGCTAGGTGCTTGTGCAAATGGCTGCCTGGTATTTGCTCAGATTTGCAGTGCAAGGTACATACACTGATTGGATTAGATGGCCAAGTGGAAAATCCAGCAATGGACAAACGACTTGATGTGAGTATCTGAAACTCAAATTTTGTGCTCTCAGATTATTGGGGTTGAGAAGAATGGGTTGTGAATTTGAAAGAGATTTTGTTGACACCTGACTCATCTTCAATCAGAACCTAAAGACGAGATTGGAAAATAATGTGCAGTTACGGCATTTCTAATTGTATCCCTTTACGGCTGGTATATTTATATTGTAAGACATTGTGACTAATAGGTGTCGGATTTGAAATAGTAGTTTCAGGGAGGAGTCACCCTTTTCTAGTTGTTAGGTGTCTAACTGTCGGTTGGCCGGGTGAGAATGCGGAGGAATCCAGAAATAAATTAAACAAGGTCTCCATCTTGCGAAAAGGGCCGTGTTTATGATATCCCATTGATACTTCATATTCGCTTCTTTCAGTTAATAAATAAAAAATAGAAGTAATAGGAAACTAATATCTCTACTGCGAATAAATTGATCGTGTCAACCTCCAGACGCAATTGGTAGCATGTCATGCGTGACATTTCCGCCAACGATGGTGATCAACTATGGAAAAACATTGCTGATTAATTTGATAACCGAGTTCTATTTGTCCAGAAATGGCCGGTGTCGAGTGTGGGCTTATATTAGGCCCCCTCATATTTAATTTTTATTATAAATTNATTTGTCCAGAAATGGCCGGTGTCGAGTGTGGGCTTATATTAGGCCCCCTCATATTTAATTTTTATTATAAATTATCGGCCCCGAATTTTTTTATTCTGCTAAAATAGTGAAGTCAACAAAATTGTAATTTTTATTATTAGTTGTACATATATATTCCGAATCTGATGCTATCGAATATCATAATTTTATTTCAGATTAAATCTCATTAACCGTGAGCAGCGAAGCTGGAGGAGTATATAAAATCGTCTTGTCCATCTGTTCGGACGCAATGTCTATAATTAGCTGCAAGAGTTAGTGACATGGTTCGGGATTTAGAAAAATTGAAATGCTTCTCAACAAAGTCAAACATTAAAAAAAAGTAACGTGCAATTGTCTAAAAAAACATTTGGAGCTGAAATCCGAACACCCTATNATTTGTCCAGAAATGGCCGGTGTCGAGTGTGGGCTTATATTAGGCCCCCTCATATTTAATTTTTATTATAAATTCTCGGCCCCGAATTTTTTTATTCTGCTAAAATAGTCAAGTCAACAAAATTGTAATTTTTATTATTAGTTGTACATATATTCCGAATCTGATGGTATCGAATTATCATAATTTTATTTCAGATTAAATCTCATTAACCGTGAGCAGCGAAGCTAGAGGAGTATATAAAATTGTCTTGTCCATCTGTTCGGACGCAATGTCTATAATTAGCTGCAAGAGTTAGTGACATGGTTCGGGATTTAGAAAAATTGAAATGCTTCTCAACGAAGTCAAACATTAAAAAAAAGTAACGTGCAATTGTCTAAAAAAACATTTGGAGCTGAAATCCGAACACCCTATTTTAATTGCTTCATTGTAAATTGGTTCAAAATGCGATGTTCTGTTACTGTTTTTTGACACTGACAAATCATTGCTACATATGTCAGAGACTCAGACAAAACACGGAACACCTATTTTGCACGATTTCATTACTAGGTGTAAACAAGAGAATCATTTATATCTAAATAGCATCCACAAAGATTATCATTTCAATAAAGCTCTAAGCGTTTCTGTTTCTAATTTAAGTAGAAATTTAGATTCTGTTGTTTGAAACTGGTGTTAAACAAGTGAAACATGTAGCATCTATTAGGCACGATTTCTTGCGACCATTTCTATCCATCTATCTTATCACTAAATATCTATCTATTCATCTATAAATCTATCCATCTACCTATCTATTTATCTATCCATCTATATACGTATATATCTATCCATATATTTATCTATTTATTTATCTATCTAACCATCTATTTATCCACCAATGCATCTCTCTCAACCTAACAATGAATTTAACCGACCTATGTTTTCCTGTTGTGTTTGCAGTTGCTACGGGGAGCTACCCATTTTTATAATTAACCGTGGTTTNAACCGACCTATGTTTTCCTGTTGTGTTTGCAGTTGCTACGGGGAGCTACCCATTTTTATAATTAACCGTGGTTTTTTTACAGTTGCGGCAACAAAAATTGAATTTTGGACTTATACAAATGCACAGCTTTTTGACATAAACATCATCAATTCCAGAAACAAATTTTGGCTAACGACAATTTTATTTTTATAAGTTGTAGATNAACCGACCTATGTTTTCCTGTTGTGTTTGCAGTTGCTACGGGGAGCTACCCATTTTTATAATTAACCGTGGTTTCTTTACAGTTGCGACAACAAAAATTGAATTTTGGACTTATACAAATGCACAGCGNTTGCAGTTGCTACGGGGAGCTACCCATTTTTATAATTAACCGTGGTTTTTTTACAGTTGCGACAACAAAAATTGAATTTTGGACTTATACAAATGCACAGCTTTTTGACATAAACATCATCAATTCCAGAAACAAATTTTGGCTAACGACAATTTTATTTTTATAAGTTGTAGATAAAACAATAATAAAAAGAATCGTAATTAAAGTCGTAAATAATGGTTTATAAATAGTTCGTCTGTTCATTGACATTTCAAATGAACGTTAATATTTTCAAAAATATGTGTGTGGAAAGTAACCGCATAGTATTATTCAATTTTGACATGTCAATAGAATCAATCTGTAACACATAAGCAACTCATAAATGCTTGTCAGTCAAACATACAATAAGCTAAAGCGTATCAATCATTATTTGCAAAAAAATGTTTGCCGCTAAGGAATTCTCACAAACAACAATTCGAATATATTTTCCGAAATCTCTCCGTTCGAATAGACGAATGTCTAGAGTAAGATTTCGTTATAGCCCAAGGCTGAACGAGATCATGAACGTGGTCCTACATCAACAACCACCCAAGTGGCATAACTAGCAATACACGTTTCTGGATAAATGGATACATATTGCTATTGATGTTTTTCACTGATATGTGCTAGTAGATCATAATTTTGTAATTTAATCAGGATCACAAGTTATGTATTTGGTGCATAATTTAGACCTCTTTCATTGATTTGGCATCAGGCACTAAATACTAATTATTAATATAATTGTAAACAATGGAAATCCAATCTTCGTCTTGATTATCAATTTCGATATTTGAATTTAAAATCGTGTCTGATATTCCATAACTACATATGTTGCCAACACACCAACACCGGTATTTCGCGCAACAATACAGTGCGTTGACAACTCCGCACCACACCGGAGCTTCATGCCTTGCACCCACAAAGGAATAGCCATTCAAACTGTATTTCTAATAGAGAAGTAATATTTATTGTCGGGAATAATAAAGTACATATATAATATACAGGGAATCTATACTTTAGTGTCCCTACAGCCGAGGTGCTTTCACTTTTGTATGTTGTAGTGAAAGTGAATTTGGCTACAACATAGCCAAATTCACGATCACTACAACATACAAAAGTGAAAGCACCTCGGCTATAGGGACACTAAAGTATAGATACCTTGTATAATATATATTAATTTATCTGAATACATAGTACATATTAATATATAAAATGCAGAAAATGACAACAAAAAGTTTCACTACAATCTACAATGAGTAATTGTAAACCTCAATTAACTTTTATTTTGAATATCACTAAACAAAACAGTGTTGGTTTGAAAATACCATGGTATTTATAAAAATTATACATTTGGTCGTCATGTTGGCGCAATTGTGCTTTGGAAGATCACAATTTTTTTCTGCACAATTATAATTTGAACATTTTGGAAATCCAAAATTTAGAGAGACTTGAAACTATACTAATTTTGCCTCACAATCGGACAACATGTTATTTCAAATCATACTAACCGCAATAAATTGATTTCCAGATCGAGAGATGTTGTAGTTCTTACATATCTTAATCTAATTAATATAACATTGTTAGAAATCTTAAGTTGGAAAATCGGAGTAAAAAATGATACATAACAACCTACTTCTACTAATAGAGTGCGTTTCATTATTTTAAGGCACCCCCACAACTTTGCTGTGTCAATCTATGGATTTAGGCCAAATTTGTGGACAAGATGCACAAAGCGATTAGAAAACTGTGTGCAAAATTTAACATTTGGTTGTTGAAGTGCGGCAAAGAAATTATTTGCGATTTAAAGCATATTTTGACTTAATATTTAGCTTTTTGAAGCACGTTTTACTGATTTTTCACATGGTAGTGAAAAAGCTTTCCAAGAGTTCAAATCGCTACATTGAAGCAACATATGGCGATTCAGATGCCCAAATTTCAAAAGAGACGAAGCGATATAAGTGATTAAGAATAGAGAAAATTCAAAAAGTTGGAGAAAGAGAGTGCGTAAACCAAAACTTTCTCCAGTTGTCGGATTATTTGAAAGCTAAAAATTTGAACCAGTGAAACCGAATTGATTTTCAACTGCCCTGACTGGCGTCGATGCTATACGCATCGATGGTGTCCAGCAACTGAATATTTTCGTCGAATTAAATTTGTTCTTGAATATTCCTTTTATTCCTATATAGAGCTCCTATAGTGCTCTCCTCCTATAGTGCATTCCTCCTATCTCTGCAATGCAAGACTTTAATATGAATCCTTATTCTTCAAATTTTTTAAAATTTTGGAAAGTTACTGCAAACTTACAAAGCAGTTTTAGTGAACATAGTAGAAGAGGAAAAGAAGCGTGTGACACCAGAACATTCTGATATCAGTTGGTAAGAATTGATTAACGCAAAAATTTCTCCACGCCTTTCCATTCATAAAGCGTTCCAATTCACAACAAAATTGAAAAGTCCAGAAATTAACCTAATTCTCCATTCAGATATTTTAATATAGAAAGTCAACATTGGTTAACGTAGTAACGTTTTTAATTTTTGCTGTAACTCGCTTACTGGTTTATCTAAAAATCTAAACCTTGGCGTAGTAAGGTTAAATTAGGTTGCAAACATAGTTTCGAACATAGTTAGATTTCCAGTTTCGATTGTTTTTAAAAGTTTGACCATTGTTTAAAAAAATTCAATCTCTTCAAAAGTTGGAGGGTACGTATTAAGATTATCTCCAAACTGTATTTTTAAATACTATCGTATATATTTTTGTTTGTTTTTTATGTTTTTTTCAACATACGACCGATGACGGTATTGTGGTTGTTTCATCGTAGTGTGATTGATGTCAATGTTGTTACAGCTTCGACATAACAACTTCTTTGTATAAGTTTGAACAATTTTAATAATTCAAAAAATTTCTCTGTTCCATGCAGAACAAACTAAAAGCCGAAGAGAGATTTCAAATCGGAGAAGGCAAATTTCTTGAACGTATCTAAAGTCATATAAATAATTAAATATTTCAAGAATTTTAATACCATTAATTAATACTACCTATTTTTGCACAATGCAATAAAGTTTAATAGAGAAATTGCTGAAACCCTGAAAATTCTACCGTGACGTTCAGAATATGCAGGAGCTTTCTTCGTCTATAAATTAGAAAATAACGGTTTCATACCAAAACTGAAATAACCGCCCCAAGACAAATCTAGTTCTCCTATTTCTTGTAAAACAACATTTATTAAGCAAAGGTGAAGAATTGACATTTTATTATTGCCCCAGTTATTACTCAAATACCTGTTATGACTAAAATCCCGCCAGCCACTGTACATGATCATTAATTTTTGTATACAGGTGAGAAGGTGAATAAAACCGCTGCATTGGGTTTCACTATGGAAAATAAAAATTTGATCTACTTTAACGTTTATAACGTAAATTTTGAATTTTTCTAATGCCCAATGTGTTAGTACTGTTAAATATTTTCTAATTCGGCAACTAAATGCTTTCCCTATAGTTTAATATGTTGAGACAAGAAAAAAAAGTGGTTACACATGTGGTAACCCGTAGAAAATGTAATTTTCTCTCCTTGTCCAACTTGTCAACAAAAGAATAAGGCAATTGAAGGAATTCACTGACAAGGAGAAAGTAGAGGAAATGAACAAAAACTTTGTCCTTTGAGAAAAATATTCTCCAATTCAACTTTCACTTGCACATGACAGCTCTCCACGACCGGCACAAACGACCAAAGTGACGACAATACTAAATAAAAGAGAAAAAAAAACTAAAAGTTTCGTAATGGAGAAGGCACGCTAGTGAGTCCAATGTCGAGAGGCAAATAAAATTTTAAAACCTCTAAAAAAAATTTTCTTCATTGTTTGTTCCCTAAAGTTTTCAAATTGAATTGAGACAAAAGTTAGCACAAGCTTCCACATGCCTCCAGAGTTGTTTTTTTATTGTTTGTCAATATTTCTTGTCAACAAAGCAGTTGTTTCACTTTAGCAACTTTTTGAGAAATACAGTAATTGGTTTATTATTAGTCTTCTTTTCTTTACATTTGAATTTACGGATGAAAATTTTCCTTCCCCTTGAGCTTTCTGTGCTTGAATTAGCATCAAAAAAAATCCCTTCCTATGGGAAAAGTGAAGAGGGATAAAAAAAAATGTTCAACAGATTTTCTATTTCCTATTACTTTCTCTCCTCTTCCGATTACAGACACAAGAACTTTTTCATTACCGTCCAAAATGTCGTGATTTAAATATCGCCAAATTTATAATACCGTTGAATTAATTATTGATTTTTTTTNAACTTTTTCATTACCGTCCAAAATGTCGTGATTTAAATATCGCCAAATTTATAATACCGTTGAATTAATTATTGAATTTTTTTTCTTTTTTATACAGTTGTTCTGCCAGTTGAAAAGTGGAGCGTAAAAATTCGATATGAGAATTAATTTTTTTTTCAATATTTTTTTTTTGCTTATTTGTAAACAAACTAATTAACAAAATATAAACAACAAATCAAAAAATTTGAGATTCTGACAATATTTTTATCATTTATTCTCAGAAAAAATTGTTTTATATTAAATTATGACATGCAAACTGAAATAGCTACGCCATTCTTATAGTATGTACCTCACCTACAACACTTCGTTTTCGAAATCCAGTATTCAAATTCATAAATTTGTCAGAAGGAACATCATCAAACGCTCTTTACAAAAGTTATAATTATCCATCCAATTACATTTAAACTTAGAAAGCAACAAAAAATATGTAAGTTGGAATTCAGTTTTACACAAGCAACCAACCTTTCGATGAGATTGATACCCGTAACCATACGAATGTTGTAATTAAGCAATTAGTTGAATGCTGATATCGGGTTCAACTCTTCAATTGTTCAATTCTAAGTTCTACATTACTCTGACTCATTCACTGAGTCATGATTGTGAGTCAATTGTATAAAAAAATTTTAAATACTTTCATAAAGAAAAATTTCGTTAGGAATCCATGCTTTTCAGAACAAATATTCCTAAAAGAAAATATAAAGCTAGTGAAAGTTAGTTTAACATTTTTCCACTAGAAGTTTANTTACAGACACAAGAACTTTTTCATTACCGTCCAAAATGTCGTGATTTAAATATCGCCAAATTTATAATACCGTTGAATTAATTATTGATTTTTTTTACTTTAACAACCAAATAACCAACCTTTAAGTTTAACAACCAAATTTTGAATAATTTTAAATGGTGACAGTAAGATAAAGTTTGATATGCAAAATGGTGCGTTATTAGATGCTGATATCAACCATGTTTAATGTATGGTTAATCTTACATAACACAATTAATAAATCAATAAGTCTCATGGGGAGGTGCATCATGGTCGGTAAATCGTAACCGGCGGTTGAACAAAATTTAATCATTGATTTATATTTTAATCGAAAAAAAATAATGAAATTAACTTTAACCACTGATTAATGATGACATAATAGTGATCATTTGAAAGGTGGGTACTTGACACTTACTATCAAGCCAAAGCCGCTAGATTCAGCGGTCATTGAGATAATTAAGTTTGAAGTTGGAAATAGTTTGTCTCTTAACCGATTATGGTGCAATTAGGCATCAAACTTACTAAATATAGTGCATTTTGTGAAATTTTGTTCATTCTTACTTTATAGGAATAATAATTATTGTTTCAACTTTTCATTTACGTTCAAAACGCGCTACAAAAAATACTGGTTTTAAACTTTAAATCTGTTTTCTAAACATTTTCTTGATTACAGGAGTCCCTGGTGTGTTAAAACAACTTAAAATAAAACGTCAGAATACAAAAATTTAAAGTAAAGCTAAAATTAAAACAATATACATTTGCAAAGCGAAAGAAACATAACATATTTTTTGAAATGTTTGGTCCATATTGAATTGGTAACATTTTAAGTGCTATGGTTTGTTCGATGTTTTCTCTCAATGAAATCACCGGATACAATATTTTCTCCTGTTTCCTTTAAATNGGTGCTATGGTTTGTTCGATGTTTTCTCTCAATGAAATCACCGGATACAATATTTTCTCCTGTTTCCTTTAAATTTTGAACGCATTTGCGCAACCTGATTAACCAAACTACTCTACGTAGTATCTTTAGCTTTCATTCTACTAAAATTGAAAAAAAAAAAACTACCGGAGGAAGGAAAACAAAGAAATTAGAAAGATAATGGAAATACCCCGGAAATTAAGATCTAACGTTTTGTATATTTATTATTACTCAGTTCAATTTCTTTTTGTATATTTAGCACAAAAATTTATCTGCGTTCAGTTTTGGTGTTGATAGTTTAGTCCTTTTAGTGTCTATTGTTTACTTAATTTCTATTTTTTTTTTGACAAAGTGAACGAACATGATGGAAATGAAGTGAATAACCTCATTATTCAAACCATTAGTCATTATTGCAAAAGTAGATTTTATGCATTAGAATGAAAATTGTAAGAGTTAGCAAATACTTTTTACTATTACCACGCTGTCAATTTTAATTAAGCACTATAGAAATTTTCACTCAGGACGTTACATACTCCTTCAATACCATTGATGGAACTATTATGGAAAACTTTTATTTAAGATACACCAGGTGTGAAATGTAATTTAATTGTTTTTTTTTGGTCAAATCAATTATTTTAATTATTGGTCAAGGCAATTCGTGGAAAATTCCGAATTCAATTAAGCTCGACACATTAGACACAAAATGGGACCCAAGGGGGTTAATCAGATTGAAATGAAAAACCTTTTTTTTGGTTACAAATCTGCACAACAAAATTATATTTTTTTTATACAATGTTTTAGTAAATTTTGTTCCAATTTGTATGTAGATTTATAATATTCTGTAATACAACTTAATAATTAGGCAGAGATTGTGGTACTATAGTTTAATCATGAAGATACTATGGCATATTCTTGTTCCAGTAGCGTTTATGACCTGGAACTTTAGTGCTTGTGGAGTGACAATAAATCACCAGGTTTAAGTTCTAAAATCTAATAAAATTTGAACTAATTTTATAATTTTTCACATGGATGGATTTACAGATAAATCTTCCTGGAGAGCCACTAACACCACAAGATTTTGAAAATGCAAAAATATTTCGTAAGTTGTAGTAAATATACTGAAACAAATTGACATTTGTTTACTTCTCAGTGTTCAGTTTCGCTCATAGTAAAAGGAGTTAGTCATCCTGAATACTTGAGGAACTTTTCAAAGAATGGTATACAGAACACCATACCTCATTTTTTCGCTCTGAATTTCGGTTCAACTATTTCAACTAGTGTATCTCTTATTGTTAGAGTAACCTGTAAAAGGAATTTTCGAAAAACTAATTTTTCGAGGAGTTATGCAATTTTTTTCAAAAACCTTTAACACTAGGGCAACATTGGGGCAACTCCTTACAAATGATGTCCATTTTGGTTCTGTGTCCATCGAGCTAGTTTTATCAAAATTTTAATATGAAAACCCTACTAATAAGGTATGTTTTTATAAATAAAAAATTTAGCGGGGCTCTTTTTTATTCCGTTTGCGCAGACGTGAAACCTATATAGTATGAAATTTCCCATATGCACGGTTGGGCAGTTGTGACTAATGTTAGACGGAACACAATTCCCCAATGATCTAGTTCGCTTCAAATAAATGCTCAATTACACTACTATTGAGGCAAGTTAATGCGACTCTGGGGGCAACCTCCATATTGCAGCTACACAGTAGCCAAAAGTAACACTAAAATAATTCAATAGAATTAATTACGTTCCATAAACTGTTTACCAATGATTTTTCTAGTTTTTAAGATCGTTTGACGTAACTTAAAGTCTTTTCTTTAAGATCATTATTTCCTCAACTTGATAACAAAATTCTTCTAACTGAGTACTTTGTTTGTGCAACCAGCTTCAAGGGATAAGAGTAATGAGGAGACGGAAAATTGCGAAATTTTTGGCAAAGGTAATTTCACATGTTTTGTACATAAATAAAAAATTTTCAACCATTACCTACCTGCAACACTTTGTATCAGAACTTCAAAAATCTACATATCAATCAAACTTTCAAATTTGGGAGGATGGTTATATTCCTTACGCTTTAGACATCAAATTTGGTAAGTGGAAACAATCTAATTAAATTTTTTAGTCTAACAAATTTGGTAGAAATTTTGATACCTCTTGATAGAATACAATGCTGGTAAACTTGAATATTATTAAACCGTAATACTTCATAAGTTTATATACTGCATCCAGTACTGTTTTTATGTTCAGATATTCTTGAACGAGCTGAAATTGCAAAAGCTATTACAAAATTAAGACAACTCACCTGTATAAAATTCATCACGAAATTGTTTCACAAAGACTATGTATTTTTTGCAAAGCGTTCAGGGTATTGTGGAAGTTTTATAGGCCGACAGGGTGGAGAGCAAATTGTGACTTTGAACAAGGGATGTATGTTTGAAGGGAACATTTTGCATGAACTCCTTCATGTCGTTGGGTTTGAACATGAGCAATGTCGGATTGATCGAGATGACTATATCCGCGTATCTTTTAACAATATCACTGAAAGTTAGTACAAATTATTTTAATATTGTCATTAGGTGTTGATACTTTCACAAATTTTATAAAAAATATTGTAGGCGCTAAGCATAATTTTTTCAAAGTGACGCCACCTAGGCCAAACTATGCTGGACAGTATGATCTGCTGTCAATTACACACTATAGTGCATTTGCTTTTGCAAAACACAATAAGCTACAAACATTATTCCCTTTCGATAAAGTCAAGGGTGAAAAAATGGGTCAACGGGAAGAGCTGAGTGAGGTAAGCATTTGAATAATAATTTTACATTTACTTGGAAAATGTTTGGCAAATTTTTAACATGGTATTCAGCTGGATCGATTTAAGATAAACTCTTACTACAATTGCTCAACAAAAATTACAACGATGCCAGAAAACTCAAAAAATTCAGGTAAAGTTATCAATACTGACTCACATTAGTTTGAGCTATATGACTCAGACTTATAAATAAGTGAAGCGAACATTTCCAGTTTGAGTCAAACCAAATCATTAATTAAAAATATAAATGACTCGTGCAGTGCCAGTAATCATGTGTTTGAGCCATGAGTCATGTGATTCTGAGCCACCTGAGTAACTACTACATTCATTGTTACTCCGTGGTGACTAAAACTCTAACAGACATAATATTAACCAACTTACATCTAGTATATGAGTGATGAGATGATTAAGAGTCACATGGCCAAACTAGATGAAGACGAGTCCGTGACATCATAAATCACAGGTTTATTTTTAAGTTGAATCAGAAACGCATCTGTTGCATCTCACTCAACCCAATACCATGACTAAGGGTAAAGAATGTTAGAGTCAACTGTTATGAGTTACGATCAAATTGACAGTCGTAAGAATGACAAACTATTCATTTCTTCATCGTTATGGTCAAAGAAGTAACAAATTAGTGATATCGTACACGAATATTTGCTGGTATTTTTACACCGTTAATATGATTCACTTGCAATAAGTCACAAGTAATAAGTATTGAAAGTTATAAGGCAACTGTTTTTTCAAACAAGAAGATCAAATCCGTTGTGATCCTACAACAAATGTAAGACCTGAATGGTATATGGATAGATGCCATCTTTGTCAGAGCTGATCAACACCAATTTCGTGAATTCGGTGATGTGAAACACAAGTTTCAAAACGCATGTTTTATTTTTTTTTAGATTACAAATCTTGGAATTCTAAAAATAAAGTTTAAATCAAATTTGGTTTTATATCCGTAGGTCTTATAACAAATTATTTACTTGATGGATCAAACCAAACCATAAAAAATTAACTTTATATTCAATACATCCAGCTACAACAATAATCACACGGAAAAGTTGCACAAAGAATTCAATATACGATGAAATTTATTCAATTAGTACGTTCATAGTCAGTCAAATTTTATTAAATTAGACTTCAGTTTACCATATCATCGCCATCACTCATCACGCATTTGTTATATAGTCTTTCGCACTTTGTTGAACACCTTCGAAATACAACGGGAGAATCAAAATCAACCTTATATCTATTCCAAATAATCATTCTGGCAATACAACCTGGTAATTCTGCCTTTATTCTGGGCACACTTCCTTTAGGAGAAAAACTAGAAGAATATTTTTTGTATAGAAACACAAAAGTTTCAAATTTCCTTGCTTTATTAAGGATATTTGAAGTGTTCTAAATTCTAAAGTAGTCTAAATTCCACTTTTTTTTTGGTTGGCGCGTATTGCGTTTGGGTACAATAGGGGTCTACCAATAGCGTACGTGGATTTGCGTGATATTGTGTAAGGTTTCTCTTTTACACAATCTCACTCAAGTGGAATGGGCTTAGTGACTCTAACCAATGAGAGAGGATACAATTTCGTAAAATCTCTCTCTGTTTTTACACAAACACACAATTTCATGTAAAAGAGGAACTTTACACAATCTCACGCAAGTCCACGCATGCTATTGGTAGACCACTAATGTCTTTGCAGCATGAGTAAAACTGAATGAGTAAAACTGAATGAGTAAAACTGAATGAGTAAAACCACTCAGACCCAGATAAAATAATATGAGTTTACATTCTAGTTTATCCAGTTGTGTTATATCTTGGTCATATTCAGCTTCCGGTTTATTAAACCAATATTGCCGGTCACCCGACCTCATCCTTATTAAACAAAGGTATGGATCATTGTAGCAATCGGAATAATTATGTCAATTTATCTCATTTTAAAGACGACGTTTAGTATAAATGAAATATGATAATGGCTGAATGAAACCCTGTATATGGGTTGAGTACATCAGTTCAATCCCTGTATAGGAGGTATTTGTCAACCTTTTAAAATTTTTAAATCTTTTCAAAACGATTGTTGTATCTGCCAAATAGTGTTTTAAGACAATAAAAAATTTCTGTCATATTAAACCGTCATCTTCGATGCTTTCAGCATTATTGTAACTGGAATCTATTATGCTTTAAAGCGTAAAATTTGTCTTGCGTAATTTACAATTTTAGACATCTTGAGGAATTTTATGTAAAAAATTCNGTACACGAATATTTGCTGGTATTTTTACACCGTTAATATGATTCACTTGCAATAAGTCACAAGTAATAAGTATTTGAAAGTTATAAGGCAACTGTTTTTGCAAACAAGGAGATCAAATCCGTTGTGATCCTACAACAAATGTAAGACCTGAATGGTATATGGATAGATGCCATCTTTGTCAGAGCTGATCAACACCAATTTCGTGAATTCGGTGATGTGAAACACAAGTTTCAAAACGCATGTTTTATTTTTTTTAGATTACAAATCTTGGAATTCTAAAAATAAAGTTTAAATCAAATTTGGTTTTATATCCATAGGTCTTATAACAAATTATTTACTTGATGGATCAAACCAAACCATAAAAAATTAACTTTATATTCAATACATCCAGCTACAACAATAATCACACGGAAAAGTTGCACAAAGAATTCAATATACGATGAAATTTATTCAATTAGTACGTTCATAGTCAGTCAAATTTTATTAAATTAGACTTCAGTTTACCATATCATCGCCATCACTCATCACGCATTTGTTATATAGTCTTTCGCACAATGAACAAAATTCTAGCACTAAATATAGCTTAATCCACGAGTACCAAACGCAATAAGTGCCAAGCATTTCTGCTGAGTGGTAACAATCTTCTCTTCACATGAAGCATGATGGTCTTTGGATTAGACATTATGTTGATATGGTGATTCCGTATTTCCTGGCATAATTCAATGTTGTATTCTCCTTTGCCACCACTTTGCTACCAAAATGTTTTGACATTGACCTAAGTGTGATTGAAACTGATGAATTATGCATCACAATTAATCAAGTTCAGCCACCAACAAACATAGTTGTGTTATATCTTGGTCATATTCAGCTTCCGGTTTATTAAACCAATATTGCCGGTCACCCGACCTCATCCTTATTAAACAAAGGTATGGATCATTGTAGCAATCGGAATAATTATGTCAATTTATCTCATTTTAAAGACGACGTTTAGTATAAATGAAATATGATAATGGCTGAATGAAACCCTGTATATGGGTTGAGTACATCAGTTCAATCCCTGTATAGGAGGTATTTGTCAACCTTTTAAAATTTTTAAATCTTTTCAAAACGATTGTTGTATCTGTCAAATAGTGTTTTAAGACAATAAAAAATTTCTGTCATATTAAACCGTCATCTTCGATGCTTTCAGCATTATTGTAACTGGAATCTATTAAGCTTTAAAGCGTAAAATTTGTCTTGCGTAATTTACAATTTTAGACATCTTGAGGAATTTTATGTAAAAAATTCNTGCTTTAAAGCGTAAAATTTGTCTTGCGTAATTTACAATTTTAGACATCTTGAGGAATTTTATGTAAAAAATTCTTAAAAAATTATAGTAGAGGTCACCTTTTTAGTTTCACACTTCCACAGATGACTTTATTGCGCACTTTAATGTTGAAGCGCGCATGAGTGTGAAGCTACAACGGGTGAGACCTTATACAATTCGCACTTGAAAATATTTCAACTCTTTCTGTACTAGTGCGCAAAAGTCTTAGTTTTGAAGTAACTTCTTACTTGAGTTTTAGTAATTAAATAATCCAAATGAGAAAACAATCAAATAAGGCTAAATTTCAAAAATTCCAAAATTTCATTTTGANTAGTAATTAAATAATCCAAATGAGAAAACAATCAAATAAGGCTAAATTTCAAAAATTCCAAAATTTCATTTTGAAACGTTATTTAATTTTTTGCAGGCACTTATAAACGCTATCAATGCGTTATTAAGTCATAAATAAATGTCAATAAATAATAAATGCTATCAAACTTTATCAATGTCGGTCATCAAAATTTTAAAAACAATTGAAACGAAAATCTGAGGTCTTGAGGCACGTTTCAAATTGACGGAAAATTAGAAGTTGTAAACAAGTGTGAAAAAAAATTATCTGATCACNTAGTAATTAAATAATCCAAATGAGAAAACAATCAAATAAGGCTAAATTTCAAAAATTCCAAAATTTCATTTTGATTTCATTTTATTTAATTTTTTGCAGGCACTTATAAACGCTATTAATGCGTTATTAAGTCATAAATAAATGTCAATAAATAATAAATGCTATCAAACTTTATCAATGTAGTCATCAAAATTTTTAAAACAATTGAAACGAAAATCTGAAGTCTTGAGGCACGTTTCAAATTGACGGAAAATTAGAAGTTGTAAACAAGTGTGAAAAAAAATTATCTGATCACTTTCACACTTTCACACTTTGTCCCGCTGTGGAGTCTCATTGGCAAATTTTGAACTTTGGGTCGTGTTTTCACACTTTTGTGAAGACTTCTGTGAAAGTGTGAAAGTGTTCAAGTATGAAATTTTTTCGGATGAGACCTGTTTTTCTGCGCTTCTGTAATTGGTTCTTTACACTTTCTTGGGAAGAGTTTCGCACTTCTCCTTCACACTTCTGTGAAAGTGTGAAAGTGTGCAATATGAAAAGGTAGACCCCTAGTGNTTTCGCACTTCTCCTTCACACTTCTGTGAAAGTGTGAAAGTGTGCAATATGAAAAGGTAGACCCCTAGTGATTTATATCTTTAGTTTGATTACTAATGAAATTAATAATTTAGTCATTTGTATGGTTTCTACGATACTAGTTGGGGTTTTAGTCATATATTCATTTCGTCGTAAAATCAAGCTGACTAAGAAAAGATTTTTTGAACATTTAGTGAACTTTTTTTAGTCTTATAGTTTTATAGTTTATAGAAACCTATAACCAATAAAATAGTTTGAAAACTATTTTTAAAAGTCGATTGCATTTTGAAAAAATTCTTTACAACTTTCACTATTTCATATACACAATCTAAGTACTAAACAATCTGTTTACTAAGATACACTCTAATCTAATGAATTATGCTTTCCCGAGCCTAGTGAGCCTCTTTATGTAGTANAATCTGTTTACTAAGATACACTCTAATCTAATGAATTATGCTTTCCCGAGCCTAGTGAGCCTCTTTATGTAGTAACTCATATCTTCTAAAAAAATTTATGTGACGTTTACTTTAGAAAAAAAAAATCAAAAACTATTTTGTACCTAAAAAAGTTTAAGAAATTTCATACCTCTTAACATTTTCCTTCATTTTTGGTACATTTGATAACCTTGTGGGAAATATTTTTGCAACTTTTNAATCTGTTTACTAAGATACACTCTAATCTAATGAATTATGCTTTCCCGAGCCTAGTGAGCCTCTTTATGTAGTATATCTTCTAAAAAAATTTATGTGACGTTTACTTTAGAAAAAAAATCAAAAACTATTTTGTACCTAAAAAAGTTTAAGAAACTTCATACCTCTTAACATTTTCCTTCATTTTTGGTACATTTGATAACCTTGTGGGAAATATTTTTGCAACTTTTAGGTTTACATAAAGTTTTGTTTTTTAAAACCTGACTATCTTCGATTGACTTTTTGTTTATTGTACATTGTAATATTTTGACTACTTTTCGTTGTGATTACTTTTCTATGACTATTTTCCAGTGTTACTACTACTCTGTGACTGTTTCGTTGAAATTCATATTGTTGTATGTTTTGTTTATATCACCTGTTGTGACTAATTTTCGTGCAACAACTCAACGCTGTACCTCATGAAAAATATGTAGATCTTCAAAATAATATGGCTTTCTGCAGAGTTTCAAAATTTTAAAATTAGCGTTTTTAAGAATCATTTGTATTTTTTTTTTGTAAAATTGTTTATTTTAAATCGAATAGTCGTCGAATTCTTATTTTTCCAAATTTTATAATTAGCAGCTCATTGCATTTAAACGAATTAATGTTATTTTGTGCCTATTTCCACTACAATGCTGAAGCCCAATTGAAATCCTGTTCGGTTCGAAATTAATGTTTAATGCAATTTGGTTTAATAGATAAACTATGAGGCCAAATTAAATAAATTTGATTGAATACAAACTTAATTACTGTTTCCAATTTAATTGTTACCGTACTTCACTTATAAACAAGGAAACGGGTTTTATGCATTTGCAAAATCGCAGCGAAGCAACACTAATTGGTGATACTTAGAATATTCACGAATTATGAAAATGTTACTGATTAATCCAATGTGAATTCACATAATAACGCACAACCACAACGGAAATTCATAATTGATTTTGTGTTTCACTTTTACAGCATTTAGCTCATTTTCACCATTGTGAGATCAAATTATTGTGTGGATACCAACAACTAAACGATTTTTATTTTTTGAACACATTTAAAAAAATTTCAATTTGAAAATGTTGCTAAACTTTGCAATATTTGTGTGTTTCTGTCTGAAAAATTAAATTCTTAACATTCAAGTCTCAAATTAAACGAATATTCGATATAGGAACGTCCTTCGTGCTCATATAGTACGGACACAAAACATTATAAAGGTTTTGATGCTCATCAGAAAGCCAATATAGCTTATTAATCACCGTGCATAATATCGCATAATTTCTTCACTCATCGCATATTAAATTTGACCCATAAAAACCTCGTCCTTGCTCATAAATGTTGATTTNCGCATAATTTCTTCACTCATCGCATATTAAATTTGACCCATAAAAACCTCGTCCTTGCTCATAAATGTTGATTTCGCCGCTATGTTTATTTTGTTTGTTGTATTTGAATTTTCAGCTTGAATCCAAACACCTAACGTAAACTTTTTGGATAAAAATTACAACATGAAAATGCATAACGGTTTTTGTTTCGTTTTACACGGTTTCGTTTATGGTTTTTAGCGTTTCGTTTTTCATTTGAAACGAAACGGAAACGNCGCATAATTTCTTCACTCATCGCATATTAAATTTGACCCATAAAAACCTCGTCCTTGCTCATAAATGTTGATTTTGCCGCTATGTTTATTTTGTTTGTTGTATTTGAATTTTCAGCTTGAATCCAAACACTTAACGTAAACTTTTTGGATAAAAATTACAACATGAAAATGCATAACGGGNTGAATTTTCAGCTTGAATCCAAACACTTAACGTAAACTTTTTGGATAAAAATTACAACATGAAAATGCATAACGGGTTTTGTTTCGTTTTACACGGTTTCGTTTATGGTTTTTAGCGTTTCGTTTTTCATTTGAAACGAAACGGAAACGGTAGATTTATCGGAGCAGCATTTTGCAACGAAACGAAGTGATAATTTTCATTTCGTTTCGTGTTTGGAACGAAACGTTGGCATCACTAAATGTGATGGTTCCTCAAGTGGAACTGTAGGATTTGGCTCAAATTTGGCTCTGTGAATCATATAAGGTCACATATGACTTCAACTTGGCTCTCTCGAATCTGGCTCAAATTTTATACAAAGCTAGCCATGCTAATAGCGAGTAATATTTAGGTATAATATTATGGAATCTTCAAAAACCTTCCATTTACTTAAGTAGAGTCTGACATACTCTGCTGAGCGCAATCCATCGGTGACCCAGAGGCCAAACGAAACGTCAAATCAAAAAGTGGTCTTAAAAATGTTGTTCACAATAAGCTTGGTTAGCTATATACGAATTTTTTAACCAAATCCTACAGACTCATATGAGTAACGCTAATTGTGAGATGTTCTTCTTGAGAATTTTTATTTACCTTCTAAGAAGTAAATAAATTTAGTTATAACAAAGTGCGATATTAATTAACAAATTTTTGTGGAAATTTCATTTATTTACATTGCAAAACAATTTACAAAATTTTCGAATATTTGCATTTTGTCATGACAAAAGACTAACAGAGTAACGCAACTAACGGGTATTATACAAATTGCAAATTAGAAATTAGAAATTGCTCATTTACAAAGTTATAATTAGATTACTTGTAAACTAATAATTACAAATAGTTTGCCTATCAATTATAATAAATAATTTGAGTCATTATCATAACTGATTCAAAAATTCTTAAAAACAGTTCCATCCAACACTCATATGGATTTTTACCCAATGTGTCCAGAATTTTTCAAAATTGGTAAATGTGAATGTAAAAAAAGTAAAGTCTGGATGAAAATAAACTGTCGTTATTCGTGCAGAAAGATTCTACCATGTAAGTTTCTCATGTCTGATCCTTCTCAAGTCATTATTGCAAAAATTGCTCTTCTTCTTGACAGATGTTGAATGTGGAAATTACAATTCTCAATGTGACATGTGGGCAGAAGTGGGTCATTGCAAAGATCCACAAAATCAAGACTACATGAAAATCTACTGTTCGAAAGCATGTGAAGCCTGTCAAACATAAAAAAAAAATCTAAAGTTACCAAAAAAAAAAGACCCTTTCATTCTCGAAAATTAATTAATTAGCCATTTTGTAAAATTTGGTTCATAAAGAGAAATTAATTACTTTCTTTAGTTTCCAAGAACCATTTAGAAGAGAGAAAATGACATCCGATGGGGAAGTATTTCTGAATTATTGCACTTTTCCCCCTCACAATTCATTTTCTCTTTTTAGAAAATCTGTCTAAGAAGACAAAGACTTTCTCTTTCTCTCATTTCCGCTCACATTCTTTTCAACAAAGTGAAAATAGTAATGGAATTATTGGTAAATATGAGCCAAACTTTACACATTAGCCATCCATCCTTCTTTTCTCGACTGTCCAGTGAGTGAGTGAGTCCCATAGCACGGCACGTGTGAAAGAGCCAATCATCAGACATGCAGTTCACATTCGATAGAAAAAAAAAGTCCACTTTCACTCCACTGTCCTTTCTTCCTAAAGTCCAGTTTCCTTCCGGAATACTGAAATGGAAACATATTCGATTTCTGATCACCTACCTCTAGGCTCTTTAATCTACTTTCTCTATCCACTAGAACCTTACTACACACAGAGACAGATCCTCTCATAAAAATACTACCAAGGAGTTACGCATTTTATTCGCCCACCACTTTCTTCACAACGCCTGGTTAAAACAGGGTTGAAAAAAAAATTTTTTTTTTCGTCATGATTTAAATCAATGATTTAATCAAGAATTTAATTCTTGGTTATATCAAAAAATTTCAAGTAGAAACTACAGTAATCAAAAATCTTCTACCTTGCAAAAAAGAAATGTCTAACTTATTCTTGAATTTACAATGAATACTAACGAAAATGATACCGCTTAAAATTTTAAGATCAATCATTGGAGCTAAAAGAATTATTAATTTGGAAGTTGAGAAATTTTCAGTGATTTTCTTAAAAGTTTCACATAATTTTTAAGTTTAACACATCATATTTGCTCCAAGTCATTTCAATCAGTGACTTTCTGTGTTTATTAGAGCGCGCGCTTTCAAGTTTTTGCTGTATCGTTATCGCTGATATTTACTGTATAATTTTTTAATAAGAGAATTATTTAGATAAAATTACATAAAGTACTGATATAAATAATGTTAGTAATTATTAATAATAATTTATTACAGAAATAAAATCAATGTTTATTTATATTTTTAGATGATATATATTGAGGATATTAACAAAATTGAAAGAGTTTACCCATTATTACTAATTCAATACAATATTTATAGATTTATTAATGATATTATTATATATTAATATTGTATTAAGGTTATTAACAAAATTAATAAACTTAAAATTAGAAATCTACAAATTTAAATTTAAATATTAAGGTACAACCAGACCAAATATTTTAGAAATTGTAGTAATTTTTTTCTAACTATTATTTCTAAAAAATTTTGTTTTCATCGATTACCATGTAGGTTTTTTCAGCTTTTAGTTGATTTTTGTGTCAAACTCTGCTGCAGATAAGGATGAAAAAGAAAAGAGAAAAGAGCGGGGTAACTCACTTTCTTTGATTTTACCTTGATAACACAATTTTATGTTTAGGAGGTTTCAAAGAAAGATTATATATATTGTAATGTCAAAATTTCAAATTTTTCTCAACCTTATGAAAAGTGAAGGTACCGTTGGGTCAGGGAAAAATATGGAATGAAAAAACAGCACTGCTTTCACTCTGAGGGAGAAACTTGGTCTTTTCTCCTCTTCTCAAAAGATCTGATTTTCTTCCAGAATCCAAACGAGTTGAAGCTCAGTGTTTACCTTACTCTCAGGGTGAGCAGAGGTCTCCAAACGTACCAATCAGAAAACTCCTCGAGCCCGGCGTATTGTTATCATTACAATTTCCGATTCAAAAGGGTACTTGAGATGTCGTCTGGTCTCGTAATGAACATTCTGTAAAGCAAAGGTTAACGGACAGCACAAAATGTTCATAAGTTAACTATTTAACTCTTAGTATTTAGCGTGTGTAACTAATCACACTTCACAAAAAAAATTTTTTGACATTTACTCAACAATTAGAAGAAAAAATGCTATATTAGTTTTCATTTTGTACTAAAAGAAAACTTCCGAAAAAACTATCAGAAACAAAGAAGTTAAAATGTACTTGATCAAACATGTGGTGCTTTTGTGGGCTACGTTGAACGAAATTTGGATCCATTCAGGTAACACTCAAATATTTAAATATTTATATTATAAAATTGATATATCTTTAACAAAAATAATACAAAAAAAAGTGGTAAAAAGAAAGCCTCAAATATTATGATTATTTTTACCATCTCGTTTCATTCAAAGTTCATACAGTATGTCCAGAATTTTTACGTTTCGGTGAAAAACAAATTTCATCAGGAATTATAATTTGCAGCATAAGCATTTGTCGCGAAATTCATAAAATTCATTAAATATCTTATTTTTTTTAATTAGGAAGAATTNTTTTTACGTTTCGGTGAAAAACAAATTTCATCAGGAATTATAATTTGCAGCATAAGCATTTGTCGCGAAATTCATGAAATTCATTAAAAATCTTATTTTTTTTTAATTAGGAAGAATACTTATTCAAAATTTTTATAGTTGAATAACAAATTTGAAAAGTTTTTTTTCTAACTAGTTAAAATCAATTTGAANTCTTATTCAAAATTTTTATAGTTGAATAACAAATTTGAAAAGTTTTTTTTCTAACTAGTTAAAATCAATTTGAAGAGACGATCAAAAATAAAAAATGTAAAAAATAAAATAATGAGCTTCATTGGAAGGAAAGTTCAACTTCGCATAATAAAAAAATTGCCTAAATCAATCAAGATTCTATATGCAATTTTTTGTTTCAAAACTTTGTAATTTTGAACTTCACAAGTCAAAAAATAATGAAATTATATAACAAAAAATAATTATTCAAAAAGTCCTCTTGATAGTTAATAATTGTGTAGTCAATTGTCAACTATAACTTACAAAGTTACTTCATTAAGAATAGAACTGTAAAACTTGATATGTTACTTTATTACCTAGCATTGTCGAGAAATATGTCAGTAACACTAAAAATAGGTTGCTTTTTTTTAAATATGAAAATATTGACCAGAGAGTGAAAAATATATATCAGGATAATGTAAATAAAAACTCTTTACAATTAAAAAAAAAAGTTGGTTTTGAATTTCGTTCATTTCGCGCCACATGATTTTCCGTCAACACAAATTTCCTATAAAGAGTTAAAGAGTGAAACTTACTTTCACCGTAACTAAAAAACTCTTGACATGCTATACATAAAAATTGACTTCCACTTGTCAAAGTTTTAATTTATTTGGAAAGGGAGTATTTGTTTAAGTGGATTTTATGCCTTTTAATAATGTTTTATAGACAAACCTCAGTCGAACATAAAATTTCTTCTTTTTTTTTNAAGTGGATTTTATGCCTTTTAATAATGTTTTATAGACAAACCTCAGTCGAACATAAAATTTCTTCTTTTTTTTTGTTAATTTTACGATCGTGCCAGTTCATCTCTGGTGCAGGTGGAGAGAAAAAGAGAGGAGAAAGGNAAGTGGATTTTATGCCTTTTAATAATGTTTTATAGACAAACCTCAGTCGAACATAAAATTTCTTCTTTTTTTTTTGTTAATTTTACGATCGTGCCAGTTCATCTCTGGTGCAGGTGGAGAGAAAAAGAGAGGAGAAAGGNCTTTTTTTTTGTTAATTTTACGATCGTGCCAGTTCATCTCTGGTGCAGGTGGAGAGAAAAAGAGAGGAGAAAGGCGTGCAATTAGGCCCTAGAATTAACGAGACTGACAGCTTTTGTTGGTAGTTATTTTAGCAGCAGTGGTCGAACAGACTCGAGTTTTGTAGTCTCTTCACAATGGAGACATATGAGATTCTGACATTTTGATCATAGGAAAAAAAGTCTAGGGATCTCTCATATTGTGTGGTGGAAGTGAGACACAAGGAACAGTACATGAGGGTATAAAATCCATTCCTCAGATATTAAAAGGCACATGCATACGAAAGGAATTGAGAGTCAGGATTCATCAATGTCATCACTTCCTTCTACCACTCCACTTTCACTACTTTTAGCATACTCTCTCATCATCCCAATAAGAGCCAACAGGAATAATAATTCAAAGAAGGGGAAAATTTTTTTCAGTATACGGGGTATATAATATTTTCTGGTTTATACTTTCTCCGTTTCAAGATAAATTTGAAAAAAAATACTCGAAATGAAGAAAGATAGATAAGTTGAGTATATGGACTCACCAGATTGTTTGAATGCGCGCAATGAAGAAAGATAGATAAGTTGAGGATATGGAGAGTGGTCTAACAAAGAATGCGCGCAATGAAGAAAGATAGATAAGTTGAGTATATGGAGAGTGGTCTAACAAAAAATGCGTGAAATAAAGAAAGATAGATAAGTTGAGTATATGGAGAGTGGTCTAACAAAAATGCGCGAAATGTATAAAGATAGATAAGTTGAGTATATGGAGAGGGGTCTAATAAAAAATGCGCGAAATGAAAAAAGATGGATAAGTTGAGCATATGAAGAGTGATCTAACACAAAATACGCGAAATGAAGAGAGATAGATAATTTGAGTATATGGAGAGTGGTCCAACAAAATAGATTTTCTTTTTGTATAAATAACAAAATTCCATTTAAATTTAATACATAATTTAATAATTTATACTCTCATAACCAGTTCAACCATGGTAGGCTAAGTTAATCGGTGGTTAATTGCTCNATATGGAGAGTGGTCTAACAAAAAATGCGTGAAATAAAGAAAGATAGATAAGTTGAGTATATGGAGAGTGGTCTGACAAAAATGCGCGAAATGTAGAAAGATAGATAAGTTGAGCATATGAAGAGTGATCTAACACAAAATGCGCGAAATGAAGAGAGATGGATAATTTGAGTATATGGAGAGTGGTCCAACAAAATAGATTTTCTTTTTGTATAAATAACAAAATTCCATTTAAATTTAATGCATAATTTAATAATTTATACTCTCATAACCAGTTCAACCATGGTAGGCTAAGTTAATCGGTGGTTAATTGCTCAAATAGTCCCAACTTCAAACTAAATTATCTCGATGACTGCTCGATCTATCGACTTTGAAATGATTCCAATTGTCATGTATACCTCTGGTAAATAATCAGTGGTTAGTGCTAATTTTCCCATTTTTTAAATTAAAATATAATCGTTGATTAAATTTTTCCTAACTACACGTTACGACTAGCCGACAATAGATGAACAGGCCATTAGTATACCATTTAATATAATTGGCTTACAAGTTCAAAATCAACACACCGGCGTGTGATTAGCGCACCGTTTCGTCATTAACGAATGCTGCCGCAAGTAGCATAATCGGTGCATTCTATAACATTAAACTCACCCCGTTCAAACTCAGCGCATCCGCTTAGATTTGGTTGGCAATTCGGTTGACCCTGTAAGACTATACTTGGCGCTAGGTTTATAGGAAGCGAGCAGTGATCTTGAGTTGAGTAAGCTGAACACTAGAGACTGCGCCAATTGCGGCGAACATTAGAGTGTGTGCCAATTGTGCCGAACACTAGAGGGTGCGCTAACTATAGTTATACCCACGACACAAGAAAATTGACTAATATATAAGAGTTAAGACTAAATAAAATAGATAACTGGCTAAACAGAATCTACAACCAATCATAATTTGAGATATCAAATTTCAAGTGGTTCTCCCCCCCCCCCACCTTCCCCTCCTTCCAACTCTACTCATTCATATTCTTGCATGAATTGATGAATGGGCTCTGAACTCAAGTTTTCAACATCAACTTAATAGAAAACAGAGAAAGCGGGTATGCACTAATATGGATCACCATGTATTTTTTTTATATTATGTCACATCGCCTTTACTACGCTCTGTCTTTCATCTCTCCGCTAAAATGTCGTCTCGACGGTTTTATCATATCAATTGATTGACTTGTGAAAAGAGAACTAATAATCCCAAGAGTCGAACATAATAAAACTCGTGCAGAATTTTGCAAAGTTGGATTGGGTAATAATTCGGGTGAGCCAAATTACCCGAACATAGATGTAGAAGGGAATAAAAACCGCTCTATTTGCTCAAACGGTTTCCGTTCATTGCCCTTCCAATAATGTTCCGCTTCCCAATGAATTATTTAAGATGATCAAATGAATTCGGAAGTTCTTTGGTCTTTGGACTTCGTCTGAAGTCAAAGCACGTGTGTGGACTAGAAGGGATTTTCATTTTCTTTCTAACTTTATGACATGGAAGTTACTTTTCTAGAAAACTTCAAGGATGAAGTGGATTAATCTTAACCGGTAGTTTTTAAAAATTCAGTAGACAAGGAAAGGTCTCAGCGGACAAAGACAATTATTCTGACAATTCATCGGTCGGATGTAGAAGTTAGTGCCGAAGGGTAGTTTGACAATATGCCCACCTCCTTGTAAACAAAGGGAGGATTAGGGTTGGAAAAGTTTTTATAATACACTGAAAAAATGATAATTTCTATACCTTCCTGATATTTGAAATAAGTTAAAATCGAATTTGATTGAATACCAAATACTAAAGTTAAAACTGAACAAATAACTAAAAGTCTGTCATCTCTACTATACTCTAATAAATAAGGCAATATCTCCTAAACAATGAATAACTTAAGAAAGAAAAAATATGTCTAATATAACGTACAGGTGAGTTTCGTAGTAGTATTGTATAAATAGTAGTAAATAGCATTAATGATTATGTCTGCGTAGCACAAATGGTAAGAGAAATCCTCAAAGTAGACGGATGTGGGATCGTATCCTACCACAGTTTTGCCACAAATTTTTTTTTGTAACAATCTTTATTCCAATCTTTAATGACAATGTGCACCATGGTCGGTTAGTTAACCGTCGGTTAAAAATAAAATCTCAAATCTGGTCAAACAGACGGAATGGCAGAGGCAATAATTTCAATATTTTTCTACAACTAAAAAAAACTTTACATTACAATAAGATACAAAACAATAAAATCCGACCCATACGCCGACTGGTGGTACCACACCCGACTGACGCATTGCGCATGAGTCTCTGGACAAAATTTTAAATTTTAATTACTAACCTCATGTGGGCGGGTTGAGAAAAGTGTCATGGGGGCTTACTCTTTAAGATTCATTATGTAATGAGAGGAACAAGAAAATGAATCTTTGAAACAAGATTCTAGGTTCCATTTGTATAATTCTATTATTATATATATATATTTTTTTTTTGGACTATATAGCTTTTCCCTCCTTTTCTCTAGGTTTTGGAAGTAGTGAAACTTTTCGTTAATTAGGTTGATGAATAGAAATTCATGAATAGAAGAGAGTTCTCTGGCAGAGTGAAAAACATCCTTTCGTGACATGACTTTTGGTGTTCTAGTAGAACCTTGAGTCCAAAACTATTCCCAACATGACAATGGATAAAAAGAGAATGAGAACAATAGAGTGAAAATATGAATTATGAATACAGAGAAAGTCTCATCTCTACATTTTGGACAAGATGAGTTTTTAGAGAACCAAAAACAACTTTTGTTGTTCTGTTCAAGAAATGAGACATTGATATGATAACAATAATTATTATAATAATAGTACAATCTCATGCGATTCCATGGATACAAGTGAATCTTACTAAGTTACACGTGGATTTGAGAGGATAGATATTTTTTATCAATTATTAGNTTTGAGAGGATAGATATTTTTTATCAATTATTAGAAATTTTTTGAATGAATTCAAATAATAGTTTGTCATATTTTTAGTAATTTTTTTTTTAAATAAAAGATTTGAGAAGTGGAAATAGAAATACAAGGAGTTATTATAAGTTCAGAGATTTCATATTTTTAGTGAGACTTTTAGTGTCTGTTTCGTGACATCTACCAAAAAAAAATTTTTTTTTTAGTTTATTTATTATTATGTATTTATCGTTCCACGAAGTTACACCACTCTACAAAATATTAGCACNTAATTATTATAATAATAGTACAATCTCATGCGATTCCATGGATACAAGTGAATCTTACTAAGTTACACGTGGATGTGAGAGGATAGATATTTTTTATCAATTTTTATCAATTTTTAGAAATTTTTTGAATGAATTCAAATAATAGTTTGTCATATTTTTAGTATTTTTTTTTTTAAATAAAAGATTTGAGAAGTGGAAATGGAAATACAAGGAGTTATTATAAGTTCAGAGATTTCATATTTTTAGTGAGACTTTTGGTGTCTGTTTCGTGACATCTACCAAAAAAAAAAAAATTTTTTTTTAGTTTATTTATTATTATGTATTTATCGTTCCACGAAGTTACACCACTCTACAAAATATTAGCACANTTTTTTTTTAGTTTATTTATTATTATGTATTTATCGTTCCACGAAGTTACACCACTCTACAAAATATTAGCACAAAAATTCAATTCTAAAAATTTTTGGGATTTCTGAAAAAAAAAATGGGATTTGATATAGTTTTTTTTAAATTACATTTAGATTTAACTTTTTTGGTATTATTAGAATTTTTTTTTCAATTTCTTGTTTTAAGTTTAATAATGAGTGTAAATTAAGCATAAGTTTTGACTTGTTCAAAAATATGTAAAAGATACATCATCTTTTTCACAAATCCTTCAACTTTCTCCATATTGGCTGGAAGGTATTCGACCAACATGGCATCAAATTTATTCTCTTTGTATCCATCCTGGTCTATGTCTTGCGTACCCATGGCGTCCAACACAACAGAAAACAAAATACCAAAAAGAAACCCCAAGTCAGCCTTCACACCAAAATCTTTCAACAGTTCCTAAAAATTTCAAAAAAAAAAANTACCAAAAAGAAACCCCAAGTCAGCCTTCACACCAAAATCTTTCAACAGTTCCTAAAAATTTCAAAAAAAAAAATTTTTTTTTTGATTTTTTTTTATGTTACTAATGAATTAAATGTATTAATTACATCGTATGTGAAGGTAATCGGGNTTTTTTTTTTGATTTTTTTTTATGTTACTAATGAATTAAATGTATTAATTACATCGTATGTGAAGGTAATCGGGTCACCAATTTCAGAACTGGTTGATTTGAATTCTTCATAATAGTACTTCAAGAGGTCTTTCCATTGACTTAGCACTTCTGGTTGAGTACTTGTGAAGAGATAATAGGCAATGTCTACTGACGGAGAGGCAATTCGAGTGAGTTGTAAATCCAAAAAGATCACATGAGTTCCATTTTCTGAAAACATCATATTGTTGTTCCAACAATCACCATGATTCAAACAATGCAGTAGACTTTCGGCTTTGAGAATAGTTCGAAAAGTGTTCAAAATATTTCCGTCAAATTTTGAAAGTTTTTCTGCAGCTTCCTTACTACCTTCGACTCCAGAATCCTGCAAGTGAAGGAAATGATTAGTATTATTATTTTATTTAATAGAGTTCTCAACGACTCAATTTTTTTTTACTGTGAGTCATATATGAGTTATATGTGACTCAGTAAAAAAAAGTTTCACTTTTGATTCAGAATGACAAATTGCGTTTGTTATGTAACTCAGAGACATCATTGAATGAGTGACACTGTTTATATTAACTTGACTCATGTTAACGTGGCTCAGGAGTCTTGACTCAATGACTTCAAAATTAATCAAAATCAGTATACTTCAAAAGAATTCTTAATGTAAATTTTTAAATGGAAATTATGAGAAATCACTTATTTCAAACTCATGACTCAATGACTCATTCTCCAAGTGAGAGTGAGTAAAATAAATTAAGTGACTCACAAATGAGCCAAACTAACCATCAGTCACAGAATTGGTTGACTCATTTGTAACTCCAAAGTTATTAAACATAGTATAATTCAATGAAATAAAAATTATATTTTCAATATTTGAGTCAGTGGTTCATAGAGTCATATGGACAAGTACAACGTTGCGAATCTAATTTGTTACTCGTATTTTCTCACGGATGAATGAGAGTAACGAAAATGATAAACTTTTATAAAAAGTGGTTGAGTCAAAGTACAGTGAGCCAATAATGATACAGAGTCATATCGTACATAATCACGAGTCATCTGCCTCATCAGTTACATATTTTCTCTGATGAGTTACAAGTGTAAACCCGAATGCTTTTATGTACAATGACTCAAAACTGAGTCATTGCTGAGTTATGATCATGAGTCGCTCATGAGTCTTTACTGAGCTATAACCATGACTTAGTCATGGTAATGGCTCAGTCATGGTCATGACTCATGACTTAGCATTGACTTATGAATGAGCATTGACTCATGATTGAGCATTGACTCATGACTTAGCATTGACACATGATTCAGCATTGACTCATGACTGAGTCATGACTCTAAGTCACTCACAATCAATATTCTGGATGATATATAATTTGAAAAAAATTACATAAATCAATTTGAAAAGTCTTTGAAATGGTGGTTCAAACGTTCGAGTCAAAAGCGCTTCAAAATCAGTGATCAACATTCTATCAACCATAGTGGGATACTTTTCCAAAAATTCTTCCTTCGATCCAATGTTTTTGATCAAGGCATGAGAAACGGCATGAAGCTTTGCCAAATTTCTTAAGACCAACCTAAATTTATCCAAAAAAAAGTAAGATTTTGCAAACTAGCTTGTTGTTTAGTCAGGAAGTTTTCTTAATCTTACTTGGCTTGGTTTTTGTCCTGACAAAGAGTTTTGTCATTCAAGGAGTAACCGAGTTTGGCAATGTTTTCTAAAACGAGTGCGTCCTTCTCACCATAATATGCTTTTGGGAACATGTCCTCAAATAACCTATTTTCTTCCCTACAAGAAACAAATCATTTAAATACATATTAAAATTATCGCATTATAACAAAAATAATTTAAAATACCCTAATTTTTTTTTGTAAAATTGATCCAGTTCATTAACAATTTGTGTAAGAAAGACACCTTCTCTGAGCATAATTTCTCCAATTCCTTCACTTAGGAACTTGTCACGCACAATTGTGGGTCGCTTGACAAAAAAATGAGAATCCTGTTTTTTGCCATCTTTGAATTGAACTCTGACAAACTCACATTGACTCATTAAGTGCTCCCCAGCTAAATTTGAACTTTCTAAAATTTCTACTTTTTCAATTTCTTCTAAAATTCCATTTTGGATGAGAATTTTTGAAAATTTAGATTTTAAATCTAAACTTGCCATATTATGTTGTTAGAGCTTTTTGNCATTTTGGATGAGAATTTTTGAAAATTTAGATTTTAAATCTAAACTTGCCATATTATGTTGTTAGAGCTTTTTGGACCAATTACTTGTACCAACAAACAGTATAAAAGAAATGTAAAGTTTACTCCACGAGTTATGCATTTAAATGTTAACACTTTTGAGATTGATTTTGATACCAATAGAACAAAAAATAGCGATAACAACAAAATCAAAAAGATATGATAATAATGAATGGTCTGTTGCGACTGTTTAATCCTGATACTGTTACAAAGGTTTTTATTGTCGATAATATACACTTGGCCATGTGAGTAATGACGACGAATGAACAACAATCGATTACTTATCTTTTAAAATACACGTTTAGGTACTTAACTTCGTACTAATAAGCTACCGTGCCCGACAGGTTTAAAAATTCAGAAATTGGAAGTAAAATTCTGACACCGAAAATAATTTGATTGCAAAAATCCTACAAAAGGACTGATTAAAGTCTTGTGCTATGTGTTATACAAAAAAAGAATTTTTTTTTTGTCAATAAAATTAAAATTTGTAAATCTTTTAGGCTTGTGAGTGTCATACTGTTTTACTTGATGATAACTTTAGAAGCAGCTGTGAAATTGGTAAAAAGTGCAACAATTACCATAAGATGGCAAATATAAGATGAACTCGTGTATATGACCTGGGTTTTTTTTCAGCATAGTCCAAATCCTGGCTAAAACGAANCGCAAATATAAGATGAACTCGTGTATATGACCTGGGTTTTTTTTCAGCATAGTCCAAATCCTGGCTAAAACGAACCTCTTGTATATGACGATCAGTTTTTTATATTTGAACTAATACGTAAAAGTATTTCATTGAGAAATTTTATGATTAAATCAGAAACAGGAATCATAAGTACTAAACATATCAATTAACCAATTGTAAACCGAAATAGAAGTTACTCCGACTAAAAATTCACGTTAAGTTCTAGACGTGTGGAGAGCTGATGTTCGATAAATTGCCGAGTTATCAAAGATTATTTAATACCGACTTTATAGCAAAACTTGTATTACATTATTTTTCAGGTAACCGCAAAAGCAACTGAGTTCTAAAAGGTAAAAATTATGCTACAAAAGCACACTGTCCATCGGGTTGTCCGAAAAGAAAGTTTGCTTACGTTTGAAGTTTCAATTTAGAACTTTCCAATACGTTTATTACAAACAGACATTCAGAATGAAACAAAATGAACTGAATTCACTGAGAAATGAGTGTGAACAACAGATAGAAACTAACTTTCCCAAATGTGCGTGAGAATGGGTTTCATTCGATTTGAAAAAAGTCTCCAAACAATATAAGATAACTGTAAAAAACCATATAACTAACCTTATCCTGTAGGAACAAATTTTCAGTAGAAATAAAATTATCGTAGCAGGGGAAATTACTTGTAATTGAATTGCATGTATTCACATTACGTAATCTAATTACAAAATTGTAATGTATAATTGATAATTTTTACCAAATAAATTGTAATTGACAATTTGTAAAAGTTTGAACAAATATAATGGAATTACAAATTACTTTCTGAAACAAGATTTATGTTAAGCAAGCGGCAACGTGAGAAATCCATTCTGAAAATTGAGTGGGATTGGACAATTTGTCTTCTTTTTTAAACAGAAAGATCAAGAGAGTAGTTGATCAAGAGAAAAAACCAAATATTGTTTAGTCCAATGTTGAAATGAATGACCTTCAACAAAAAATAAAGAAAAGTCAGGAGTTTTTTTTTTTTTTTTTTTTNCATTTTGGATGAGAATTTTTGAAAATTTAGATTTTAAATCTAAACTTGCCATATTATGTTGTTAGAGCTTTTTGAACCAATTACTTGTACCAACAAACAGTATAAAAGAAATATAAAGTTTACTCCACGAGTTATGCATTTAAATGTTAACACTCTTGAGATTGATTTTGATACCAATAGAACAAAAAATAGCGATAACAACAAAATCAAAAAGATATGATAATAATGAATGGTCTGTTGCGACTGTTTAATCCTGATACTGTTACAAAGGTTTTTATTGTCGATAATATACACTTGGCCATGTGAGTAATGACGACGAATGAACAACAATCGATTACTTATCTTTTAAAATACACGTTTAGGTACTTAACTTCGTACTAATAAGCTACCGTGCCCGACAGGTTTAAAAATTCAGAAATTGGAAGTAAAATTCTGACACCGAAAATAATTTGATTGCAAAAATCCTACAAAAGGACTGATTAAAGTCTTGTGCTATGTGTTATACAAAAAAAAGAATTTTTTTGTGTCAATAAAATTAAAATTTGTAAATCTTCTAGGCTTGTGAGTGTCATACTGTTTTACATGATGATAACTTTAGAAGCAGCTGTGAAATTGGTAAAAAGTACAACGATTACCATAAGATCGCAAATATAAGATGAACTCGTGTATATGACCTGGGTTTTTTTTCAGCATAGTCCAAATCCTGGCTAAAACGAANAAATTCCAAAGTCAATCAGTCAATTATAGTGGTATTGATTCATTCGATCGATCATAACATATTTTGCCGCTTTTCCTTCAAATAGGTTAAAGGATGATGGTAAACCTCTATTATTAGTTTAAGAAAATTTATTATAGTTAAAAGTAACCTTATAATAATAGGTGGTTCATGACCAATATCAGAGGAAACTTTAATTACTTTACCAACACTCACCACACAGCTCTCCTGCTAACTCGATAGTGTTTGACTTACACTTAATTGAAAAAGTGGAAGAACTGATATTATTTTTTAAATGTGTTTAACATTTAATTCTCGTGAAATATCACTACAACAAATTGATTTTCTTTTAGCAACACAATTCATTGGACTTTTGCATACGTTGTGATTTAGTAAATGATGATATTTCAGACTAAATTCAAAAACTGATTGATTTAGTTTGATAGTTGTTAATAAGTCAAAATCACTCAAGCTTAATTTTATGAGCGAGAGCTGCCTCATACTTTCGATCTGAGAAATTTTAGTTTTTCAAAAACAACTTACTTTGTTTATCTTTAATTGAATCAATTTGGTTTTCAAATTAAACCTAAAATGTCACCACATGTGATACCAATACGGTCGGACAGTCCAACAGATAGAGTTGCAATTTGAAAGGCAGTTGTCAATGTGTACAAGTTTTTTGGGAAAAATAGTTTTTATAAAATAGATTACTCTCCTACTATTATCAGTCTCACAGTAGAACATCTGTTCAACTTCTAAGGGATCAATATTTCCCCTAAAAAGAAGTATTTCGCAGGTGAACATGAACATGCCAATAAGTTGACAGTATTGCAGGTTGAGCAATTTTTGCAAATGGAAAGATAATTTTACTGAAAATGTAATTTGTAATTTATATTTTTGTAACCCTAATTAAAGTAAATTCGAAAATTTGAAATGAGTAGTTTGCCCACCAATGAAAATTATAGATAAGACGAAATAGAATTTCAAGCTTGGTTTATGTTGTATAATGGTGTGATTCCATAGCCTGCGTTTCGTTGCGTTGCGTTGCGTTGCTTGGTGGTGCCTGCGAATTTCTAAGATATTTTGTCTTTCCATAGCTTTTTCTCTTGCGATTTTACCAGTTGCGAGAGAAAAGTTGGATATTTTTTACTCACTTGCGAGAATCGCACAATATCTGACTGGATCAGATATTTTGCGTGAGTTTAGTGCGATTTCTTCACTGCACATGAGTGGACAGCCTACAACCCATGTAAACAAACCCCAACTCTTCACACCACCATAGTATAGTGGTGTGATGAGTTGGGATTTGAACAGGAAGAGTATGGTGACCATACCCCTTCTGTTCATTACTTTTCTTTTTCAAAACATTTCACACGCTGTGATAATCACGTGGCTCTTGGCCACTATACTTCACGCATTTAGCTATGGAAATACTGCTGCGATTTTCTTACCAGTCATCAAATTCGCTGCGATTAAATTCGCAGTTAAACGCAACGCAAAACCGAAAAAATCGCAAGTAAAAAGCTGTGGAATCACACCATAAGACGTGTTTTATACTAGTAGCATTTTTGAATTTTTGAACTATCAATATTAAGGAAACAAGACTCTTTGAGTCCCGAATATTGATTACATTTTTTTTTTAATTTATACAAAACAGAGAGTGGGGCAATAGTGCATACAAACTTTTTATTAAAAATTTCCTTTCATACTATATAATCTTTGTTGATTGATATCAGGAGAAAATTTAAAAATTCAAAGATTGACAACTTTTATCCAGAAAGATTCGAAAAAAATCTTAATACTCAGAACCGATTGGTTACGGAAAAACATAGTACAATTACGAAAGATAAGTCTTTGTCAAAGACTGATTGGATAAAATCAATGGTTGGTAGAAATATTCTAATGTGTAAAATTAATACTCCTGAATATGGTTCTATGAAAATACGGCCTGCAAAATGTCACCTGAGAAATAAGGCCTACAGAAAATAAGTGATATAAAGAATGTACTTTAGCCCACTTATTGAAATTTGATTTAGGATTGTAGAAAATTGGACTTCAAAAAACAAATTTGTTTAATAATCTCATAACCTTATCTTTGTTTAATTTAATTGCTATTGTCTTCCTGATAACTGCACTATCATTTAAAATATGGGTCAAAGTAAGGTAATGTTTGCTGATGCCTTTTTACAGCATAAATGTGGCAAGTGTTGGAGGGATTTGTAAACCTAACATAGGAACCTAAAGGGAAATAACTCAGAATGCATCAGGCGTACTCTTACCAAAATATGTAGAGACTTGTTAGAGGAATTATTGGGAAGACCCGTGTTTGGAATATTACGTTAATTTGTATAATTATATATAACGTTGTATAAAATTTTCTTTGCAAACAGTGAATCCCAACGTAGAGTCAAGATATTCAAACAATGTATCATGTGAGATTATAAAAAATATTTTTAACTGTGGCAACTGTTGGAAAGACAGAACACGGAAAAGTAAAGCTCTTCAACAATTTTATTTAGGCCATATCGCCTTTCGTCTAAAAGTGGTTTGCTACAATGATCTTTTTGCAGTATATTACATTTCGTCCTAGATCTTCCCTTGTACATCTTAACATGTTGTTCATTGGTGGCCTGAATTATGTGCAGTCGAAATTTACTTAAAACTTACTAGACGCGGAGACCATCGACACGTGCAGTCCACTGACCTTAGAACCTAAGTTATGTCATTAGTCATTACCCAAGTACTACTGAGCTAGGTATGCATTGTTGCTATAGTGCACCAGACCTATACTAATCTTAAGTTTACTGGCCACAAACCTGGAGACAGGAGTGCCCATCGGTCGAATTAACCGACAAAAATAATTTTCAAGTGTTCTGGTATTCATATAGGTAACATTTTTGGTCGCAAATGTATACCATCTCCAACAACTTGTGAATCCTGATCACTTATCTATAGTTTTTCAACGATAATATTTTCATTATTGGGATTGCACATGCTTTGATTCCTATATAGACTGAATTATGTTGTCACAACCTTGTGAAAAGTTGACCAAGTGTATATATTGGAGCAATTGATATTAAAACATTTATTGAATTTTTATTACAGTTTTGTCAAACTTCAAAGTGATACTGGTGTGATAACTAGAAATAACTGTTTAAATTACTTTGAACAAATATTGAATTTTCATCTACTACATGTTGAACATCAAGTAAAAAAGGTAATTTGATCACAAAAAATTAAGATTTCTGGGGCAAAAATTGTTTGATTGAAGAATTTTGTGGTGTAGCACTTAATTTACATTGTCGCTGATGAGATTGCTTGAGGCGATTTCCCTGCTGATGTTTTCCGAAGGCTCAAAATGCTTATCATTATCAAGAATTTCAAATTTTACAAACCAAATGCCAAAATAGACCAGCAGGATAATTTAATAGGATCAAAAATTAAGCACTAGCTTTTATATCTTCGAAAATATCAAACATATTTATCATCAGACTGGCAAATCCCTTAATTTTCTCTTTATTCGTTTCCATGTAGTGATCCAATGTGGACTCAAATATATTTTCTTTGAATCCATGTTTGTCCACATCTTCACCTTTCATTGCTTCAACGCCCATTATAAAGTAAACTCCAAATAGGAACCCCAGGTCAGCTTTCCTGCTAAAATCTTTAACCAAATCCTGGAATTGTGACCAATAAAAGTTAAAATAATGTTAAACTTTTTAAATAATTTGTTTTGCTTGTACTTTGTATGTGAATGTAATCGGATTATCAATTTTAAAACATGTTGCTACTAGTTCATCATAGTAGAATTTCAATAGTTCCCTCCATTGACTCAACACTTCGAATCGAGTACTTGTGAAGAGGTAATAGGCAATATCTATTGATGGCGACGCAACTCGATTAGCTTGCCAATCTAGCAATATCACATGATCCCGTTTTTCTGAAAACATCATATTATTGTTCCAACAATCACCATGATTCACGCAGTCAATGATACTTTCTCCAGCGATGCAAGCTTGAAAAGTGCTGACGAAGTTTCCTTTATATTTTTGTAGTTTTGCAGCAGTCTCTACTCCACCTTCAGCACCAGAGTCCTACACGTAAAATATTCAATTGCAATTCAGTAGAGTTTTCAAATGATTACTAGTTTTGATTAGTGTCTAGAGTCATGAGCAAAGATGCTGTCTGTATGCATTTGCATAATCGCAGCCAAGCAACCCTAATTGATGATTAACACAATGTAAATTCGCATAATAACGCATAATCATAACGGCAACGCATAAGTGGTTTTCCATTTCAATTTTACAGCATTTAGTACATTATATACTATCTTGACAGCAAATCGTTGTGCGAATACTAACAAAGAGATTTTTATTTGTTGAACAAATGCAACAAATTTTATTCCAAAAATTTTGCTAAATCTAGCAATATTTTGGTGTTTTTCTTTGTCAGCGAAGCTAAATTCTTAAAATTCTTAAAATTCATGTCTCTAATCTAACTAACAATTGATGGTCGATAGAAACCAAGTGACATGCTACCTTCGTAAATTAGAGTTCACACCCAGGTTCAGTTGGATTTGCCGGATCCTGGGATTGAACCTGGGAACGACACAGCAAAGAGGGACGCTCTAACCCAATGTATAACATGTCTTACTTATTATGCANTTGCACCCAGGTTCAGTTGGATTGAACCTGGGAACGACACAGCAAAGAGGGACGCTCTAACCCAATGTATAACATGTCTTACTTATTATGCAACTCATAAATTGATATAAATTATGAGTTTTATATGAGTTGAGTCAGGAAAACAAATATTATATCCTGTCTGGAAGAAATAAGTACATTAAGTGTAGATCACTCGGGTGAGTTTGATGTGAGTTAGAATGGAATTAGATAGAGACTTTTCCACCCTCTAGTTTTTTGTTTATGATTTTTGCAGTTAAAACTCTCTCCATGTCTACATATTTCTGTGGAACCCGGTATAATCAGACTCAGATTCACTGACGATTAAGTCATAAACGTTGACACAGAATTGTAGTGAATACAGAGAATCATGAATCATTCGACACGATGACGCATTTCCCTACTCATTTAACATAGGCTAACTCAGAGTTAGAGTTGTTAGGTTATTAGGTTGTTAGGTTGAACTCATAGAGGTCATTAACCTTTATCATTACTCATGCGAGCACAAGTCTAGAAAGTATTCAATTTTCTACTGCATCATTCTCTTTTGTTTTACAGCAGTTTCTTATTCTAATTTTATTATTATTTATAAACAAACGAGTTTTTCATTTTCAAATGGCACAAATTTTGTTTATAAGGTGAACCTCTGATATGAACCTCAGAATTCAGAAATATTCTAGATCAAAAAATTTGAAAAGTTACGTGAATCATTTTGTAAAGTTTTGCAAAGGATGGCTCAAACATTCGAGACATTATCTGTTCCACTTCCGGTAGAAATGTCATGTCGATTATAGTCGGATATTTTTCTAAAAATGCTTCCTTTGATCCAGCATTTTTTATCAAAATGTTAGAAACGGCGTGAAGTTTTGCTAAACATTTTAAGACTAACCTAAAAAAAAAGTTAAAATTTGCTTATTATGTAGTCAAGAATGTTTTTTTAAACCTTACTTGGCTTGGTTCATATCCTGACGAAGAGATTTGTTCAGCATGGAGTAACCGCGTTTAGCAATGTTTTCTAAAATCAACACTTCTTTTGTTGTATAATATACTTTTGGAAACATATCTTCAAAAAATTCATTGTCTTTCCTACAGAGTATTAATTTTTTGTTAGGTTGTTAGATTGTTAGGTTGTTGTAATAAAAAAATTTTTTTATCATTTTGTTAAATTTATTTAAATACCCCAACTTTTCGGAGGAAAATTGCTTCATGTCGGATACGAATTGAGTAAGGAAGACCCCTTCTTTGACCATAACTTTTACAAATATGGCTTGCATGACTGTATTCATATCCGTAGGTCGCTTGACGAAGAAATGACAGTTACTTCTTTTGCCATCTTTGAACTGTACTGTGACATACTCACATCTACTGCTAAAGTGTTCCCCAGCTATATCTATGGGATCAAAAATTTCAACTTTTTCAATTTCTTCTAAAATTCCGTTTTTAATAAGAATTTCAGAATACTGAGACTTTGAATCTAAATTTTCCATAATGTTTTATAGAACTCAATCGTTGTTCCTACACGTTCAACAAGTAACCAAATAGTGTATCATGTTGCCTATGCGNTCAAGTTCCTACACGTTCAACAAGTAACCAAATAGTGTATCATGTTGCCTATGAGTTATCACTCTTAAATGCTATCTCAAGGGCATATAACATAAAAACTGAACTATTACTCTAAGGTATGAAGTTGANTGTTCCTACACGTTCAACAAGTAACCAAATAGTGTATCATGTTGCCTATGCGTTATCACTCTTAAATGCTATCTCAAGGGCATATAACATAAAAACTGAACTATTACTCTAAGGTATGAAGTTGAGTTTAACCGGTTATTATGATTTAGTATTTGAAGTTTGAACTTAAGCTCGAAATTCTCAATTGCATTTGAATGTTGGCGGTTTAAACATTTATTATCAGAAATTTGAAATTTGTTCTCAAACTTGACTTCAAATTCCACATGTTCTCTTTAGTTGTGATGATGTGAAGGGAGTCATTTGACACTTTGGGGTTCTATTAAAATACGGCGCAAGAAATTACGGCGCACGAAAATACGGCGCGGAAAATACGGTGCGTAAATTACGATGCCGAAAATACGGCACCGAAATTACGGCTCAGAAATTACAGCGTTTGGAAAATACGGCGTTTGGAAAATACGGCGCCTGAAAAATACAACACGTGGAAAATACGGCGCTTGAAACATGAATCATACAGATCTCGCGCTAACATGAAAAACACACAAAATCAGTATTGATATGTTATTGCATTCCGTACTAACTATGTCGCGAAGGTTATGGCGTCCCGGGTCCTTCAGACCTGGTCCGCGGGAGGAAGATAACATACTCGTTGCTTGCGCAATTACGAAAAACATTAAGCTAAACGTTTTTTGCTNGCCTGAAATTACGGCGTTTGGAAAACACGGCGCCTAAAAAATACAACACGTGGAAAATACGGCGCTTGAAACATGAATCATACAGATCTCGAGCTAACATGAAAAACACACAAAATCAGTATTGATATGTTATTGCATTCCGTACTAACTATGTCGCGAAGGTTATGGCGTCCCGGGTCCTTCAGACATGGTCCGCGGGAGGAAGATAACATACTCGTTGCTTGCGCAATTACGAAAAACATTAAGCTAAACGTTTTTTGCTACGTTTTTGAATGATATATACATATAACATATAACATCAACTCATCCGGTAGATAGGCAAGGAAAAGCTCTCAACTTTTTGATATTTCAAAAATTCGTGACTTTTTTTCTAGGTGAAATATTTTTGCATATTCGTGATCAGCGACAACATATTAGTTTTCTAAGTGCCGTATTTTCCAGACGCAGCATTTTCTAGGCGCTGTATTTTCCATATGCCATATTCTCCAGGAATTGTATTTTCGGTGCCGTAATTTCGGCACCGTATCTTTGGCGCCATAATTTAGGTGCCGTATATTCAGCACCGTATTTTCCTGGAACGGCACTTTGGTATTTGGAGGCAGGACTTAGGTAGAAAATTTAAAAAAATATATAAATTTTTTGTGTACTATAGGTATGTATTTTATATGTACTGTCGATACACATAGTGGTACACATATTTGTACAATTTCCTGAAAAAGAAAATTAATATAAAATTTGAAAAATTTATACAAAAGTTGACTAGCCCACCAATAGTGGATTTAAGATTGGCTATCTACGCCACATTTTTATAGATTTGATACATCACTTTACCCGAAGTTCAAATGTGGGGTATTTTATATATTATGGTGTACAATAAGTACACGATAATATTATATATTTTATATTATACAGTGTGTATTAATAAGAAATGAACGGGGATACCCACTCTAACCAACCCTCTCCCAATCCCACCATCAGTTATAGGCAACAAATCTGGCTACGGGAGTGACTTAACAGGAAGGAATGATACACTGAACGAATATATCCGAATTTAACCAACGCTTTTCCATTCCACACTTCCACGCATTCCCTTCTGACTGTCGTATTTTATGCATTTCTTAAATTAAGTCTACCAGATTACCTCTCGTTAATGAATCATTTGGTCGAAGTGTCCCCCATCCATTCCCAAACAATGATTCAGTCGATCGTAAAAACCCTGTCTTACATTTTGCAGCATCCATTATTTGTTGANAGTAAGAAATGAACGGGGATACCCACTCTAACCAACCCTCACCCAATCCCACCATCAGTTATAGGCAACAAATCTGGCTACGGGAGTGACTTAACAGGAAGGAATGATACACTGAACGAATATATCCGAATTTAACCAACGCTTTTCCATTCCACACTTCCACGCATTCCCTTCTGACTGTCGTATTTTATGCATTTCTTAAATTAAGTCTACCAGATTACCTCTCGTTAATGAATCATTTGGTCGAAGTGTCCCCCATCCATTCCCAAACAATGATTCAGTCGATCGTAAAAACCCTGTCTTACATTTTGCAGCATCCATTATTTGTTGATATGACTCGTTTGAATAGCGGTAATAGAATTTTATAATAATTACACAAAGATTTGGTGGAAGTCCCATGGTTAGAATAGATATGCCATAAAAAACAAAGAAAACTCAAAAATCACTAATTAGTTGGTTGAAGTGGGTTCATTCTTTACTAATACACACTATATATGATATTTCATGTTCAAATTTTAATTTATAATGTACTTGATACTGAAAGTTAAGACATGGTATTATTCAGCTAAACTATACCACCTTAAGTAAATCGTATGAAAATTTTGAACGTCAACAGATTCGAAAAAGTTTGAACTTTTAAAAAGTTCGAAGTTCAAACTCCAGAGATACGATTCCCATAATCATCATCTCATGTGTGGATGTCCACTTCAAAAGATGTACAAAAAATGTTGAAAAAAAAAACCAAGGGCAAAATCACAAAACACTACTTCTTCAACAATGAAATTTTTTGCTAATAGTCATTATAAAATTGCTGTTAAAGTTGTCCATATAGTGACGATTTGGAATGCTCTGAGTTTACATGCCGACATCGCAACCTCCAGTGCAAAAACAAGTTTAGTCACCGAGATTAACAAAAAATTCTATTTTTAAAACTACATAGGCATAAAAACAAATAAACATCTAAACTCAAAACAGAAATTATAAAAGTTAATTTTTAACTTCGATTCAAATAAATCAAAAGCTAAATTTCAACAATAGGCACAATGCTCTTACATAAGTACAATGAAATTCGACAGTGATAACAGAAGTAACAAAATAATGATAAAAATGTATAGATTTTCTACAATTACACAATAATTGTAGAAAAATAGAAGAAAAGATAAAGAATAAAGGAAACTATTCATAAAACAGTAAATTAGATGTAACAAATATATGGATTATTAGCAGTAGACAAACATAAAACCTATTTTGCACCGACAAATCTGAGTCTNAGCAGTAGACAAACATAAAACCTATTTTGCACCGACAAATCTGAGTCTTCTACGCGTGGTAGTCGTATAACGGATATAAAACCCATTGGGTCTTATAAAGAATNAAAAAACAAAGAAAACTCAAAAATCACTAATTAGTTGGTTGAAGTGGGTTCATTCTTTACTAATACACACTATACGTGATATTTCATATTCAAATTTTAATTTATAATGTACTTGATACTGAAAGTTAAGACATGGTATTATTCAGCTAAACTATACCACCTTAAGTAAATCGTATGAAAATTTTGAACGTCAACAGATTCGAAAAAGTTTGAACTTTTAAAAAGTTCGAAGTTCAAACTCCAGAGATACGATTCCCATAATCATCATCTCATGTGTGGATGTCCACTTCAAAAGATGTACAAAAAATGTTGAAAAAAAAAACCAAGGGCAAAATCACAAAACACTACTTCTTCAACAATGAAATTTTTTGCTAATAGTCATTATAAAATTGCTGTTAAAGTTGTCCATATAGTGACGATTTGGAATGCTCTGAGTTTACATGCCGACATCGCAACCTCCAGTGCAAAAACAAGTTTAGTCACCGAGATTAACAAAAAATTCTATTTTTAAAACTACATAGGCATAAAAACAAATAAAAATCTAAACTCAAAACAGAAATTATAAAAGTTAATTTTTAACTTCGATTCAAATAAATCAAAAGCTATATTTCAACAATAGGCACAATGCTCTTACACNAGCTATATTTCAACAATAGGCACAATGCTCTTACACAAGTACAATGAAATTCGACAGTGATAACAGAAGTAACAAAATAATGATAAAAATGTATAGATTTTCTACAATTACACAATAATTGTAGAAAAATAGAAGAAAAGATAAAGAATAAAGGAAACTATTCATAAAACAGTAAATTAGATGTAACAAATATATGGATTATTATAGCAGTCGACAAACATAAAACCTATTTTGAACCGACAAATCTGAGTCTTCTACGCGTGGTAGTCGTATAACGGATATAAAACCCATTGGGTCTTATAAAGAATANACCGACAAATCTGAGTCTTCTACGCGTGGTAGTCGTATAACGGATATAAAACCCATTGGGTCTTATAAAGAATATATGGTGGTAGCAATCGTTCATTAAACTTCATTCAATTTTGAGATGTAGACATTCTGGAAAAAAAACTCACATCAAAATGTGTTGTTCACTTTACTTAATTACCAAAGATGCCAAAAAGCAGGAAAAGCATATTTACAACAGCGCAACGTCTTTAGCTGAAAGGTTTGAAACATATGATTCGTGAAAAATGGCGTCGATTAATGCAATAAAAAAAAAGCAGGAAAAAGCATATTTTTCCGGTGAAAGCAGAAATCTTTCTGAAAAGCATATTTTGTTTGAATTTGCTGCTTTTGCTTTAATGTCAACTCATGAGACAAACATCGCCCCTAAAAAAAATAGAAAAAGAATTTACAAGGCGAATCTTTCAAAAAAAATTAAATAATTCTTATTTCAATTTCATTGGAAAGTTGATATTAAATTCAAAGATTAACTGCTCTATTGTTCTTGACGGATGAAAACTTAGAAATTCATTTGAAAATACTCTACAATACGCAATGCGAAACAACATAAGATCAGGAAATTGACTCAGAAAGTGCATAAATGTATCCACCGGTATAATAAATAGCTCTATGAAATAATTTTAGAAAAGCCGGAAAAGCATATTTTTTAAGGAAAAGCCGCAAGATTTTTTTAAGAGTTAGAGCATATTTTCGGTGTTAATTCCTTGTTAATTACTACATTAGGTAGGTTTTTCACAAAAAACGGCCTATTGGGATGAGTAGTACCAAAAGTGAAGTCGGAAAGGAGCTTTCCTCCCAGTAAATCACAACCTAACTCTTTAAGTAAGGAGTTTTGGTCTTATAAGAAGAAAGTTGGGTCTAATAACGAGCGGCGGAACACAATTATCAAGGTCAAAACGGATCTTATATTCATTTTGATGTTATATCCGTTGGTTTTATAACAAATTATTCACCTATGCTAAATGCATTGGACAAACCAAACTATAAAAAATCGGATCTTATAATCAATATGGTCTTATAACGGATGGTCTTATAACCATCGACCACTGTATTATTATTACACTACACATACCCTATCAGTATTAACCTTGGTAAAACTCATTGATTAGAATGTTAAAATATTATGAATAATTCATCAGTGAAATGATTAGTTGCTATTTTTGTTTGGAAGGAATGCACTGTACTAATTATAACAAGGCAAACATGGCTGAGAAAAAATTCAGAAGTTAGTAGTAAAAGTGTGTAAATTAATTATTTTATTCGTCGGATGTAGGGTTCAGAATTACTCTGACTAGAGTTTATGATCATACCGATTCCCGTATTTACCCTTAACAGAGTGACATATGGAATACTATTTCTATCTGCGTATAGAAAATTACGTTATTTTGGTAAGTAAACTACTCAAATAACTAAATTAACAAAAAATTAAAAAAAAAATTTCTTAAATTCTTGTTATTCTTGTAAAAATGGGAAATACCTTGCTGGGAAATGAACAAATTTCAGAAAATTTTGTAAACCAGGAACTGCTTTCGACAAAATTTTGGCAAAAAAAAAAAGGAAAAGAAAATATTTAACTACAAGTTACAAAGTATGTTATTTCTAGTATCCTTTACTTTATATAAAATTTATATGCAAAAGAATGACTCAAACTTTCATTAACCACTTGTGAATCCTTCAAATACTTTNAAAATTTATATGCAAAAGAATGACTCAAACTTTCATTAACCACTTGGAAAATGTAACAAAAAACAAATATCGTATTCAGCTAAATATAAAATATAGACAGTATTTAATTTTCTTTTAAATATCCAAAAAGTTGTTAACCATAATTAAAGAATTGCTACAGGTTTTCCAGATAAAATTTGTCAAACAGTTATGACTTGGAAGTGCGCTACACTGGAAAAGACTACACGCTCACTAAATACAAATAAGTGTGAAAATTTTGAAAATTTCTCTTTGCATATACAAAAATTAAATCAAAATGAAGAAAAATGTGTCACGTAATCAACACTGAAAAAGAATTCATAAGTAAAAGCAAAATTAGCAGGAATATGTAGCCTTATTTACAAATTCTTATGTTGCTACCTGAACAAAAATATTTTCAAAAAGATTCTCTTAAAAATTGTCAAAATCAAAAAAAAAAATTTATGACAAAAATTTTCTCATGCTGATTAGTAGTAAGAAAATTCAATTTTTTCCACCAACTTTCGCACTGTTCCAGTTTTTCCACTTTTTAGTTTTACTCATGTCAACAATTTATCAATTTAAATCACTCGTGTGAAAATAAAGACCTTTCCATATTGCACAGAGTATAAACGAATGAATACGGTATTATAAATAATATTCATTTGAATTTTGAACTTATTTTGTTGAAAATGATTTCCTTTTGAGTTAATTCCTAATCTCATCATTAATTAGCTTTAGAGTTTTTGATTTCTAAAGGAAAAAGAGCGTCAGAGTGGAATAATTGGAGAACTTTTTGATTCCGTCAGTCTCATCATGATGGTCATATCCATTTCTTTAGTGAAATGAGAACTTTAGTAGACAAAGTTTTTAATTAGAATGATTCCTGAGAATGAGTTTTTGAGATTCTCGAGAACAAGGTGTGGTGAGGTTCTTTTGTCTTCTGGAGTTCAATAGAATCCTTATATTATAGCCCATTTCCAATTCAGAGAAGAAAACTTTTTGAAGAGGATGAGCAGCCGTGGTGTCGTAGTTATTAGAATCTGAAAGAGAAAGTTTGGGGTTTCAGATGAAGCTCCATTTTCAAAAACTTTACGTTTTTACTTTTTCCCGCCTTCATCTTTCAACCTCTTGCGTTTGGAGAAAGTCTTTATGATGATAATTTTTGGAGTTTTTTTTTCCTCTTCATTTTTCATTCTTTGGAAGTAAAGCGATCAGTTTTTACCTATCTTTCTTCGTTCATTAGCATTTGAATTGTGGCAGGATAGGAGAAAAATTGAAAAACAAAAAAAAAATTTTTTTTGGAACTGATGAATAATACTGTGTTCAACGAGGAATTTCATTCAGAAATTTAAAACAAGTAGAATTCATAGTTGCAAGTACGTTTGTTAAATTACAAACAATTTTGTACTATTTATTCAAATTTGTCAGGCACAGAGGAATAATTTAATGTTGGAGAGTGTGGAATGGTGTTGAGTACTCAAGGATGGCGACAAAAAGTTAAAGACAATGGTGAGATTCGAACCCCCTCCTTGAGGTTTCGCGTCTAGTGCCTTAACCATTGCGCTAAAAAAAAATTTTTTTTTTGACATTAAAAATGAAAAAGATTCAAAATGAACCAATATCATTGCATCAAACAATGTGTCATAAAACTAGGAACTAATTTATTTAAATATTTCTTATAATATCAAGATTACACTTATCCGATGTTTCAATTTTAATAAATATAGGAAAAATAAATACCTATTTCACTAACTGCGTGGTTTATTTATATTTTTGTTAAAGTACAAATAGAAAGAGAGAATAAGGTTCCAGGATTTTTTTTTGTACCAGCATCACGAAATTCGATTCCTGTTGTAATNATATCATTGCATCAAACAATGTGTCATAAAACTAGGAACTAATTTATTTAAATATTTCTTATAATATCAAGATTGCACTTATCCGATGTTTCAATTTTAATAAATATAGGAAAAATAAATACCTATTTCACTAACTGCGTGGTTTATTTATATTTTTGTTAAAGTATAAATAGAAAGAGAGAATAAGGTTCCAGGATTTTTTTTTGTACCAGCATCACGAAATTCGATTCCTGTTGTAATNTAAATAGAAAGAGAGAATAAGGTTCCAGGATTTTTTTTTGTACCAGCATCACGAAATTCGATTCCTGTTGTAATAATCGTAAAACTCTTCTTTTTTTGTGGTGTAAAATTCAAGAAATCTATTTGACCAACTTTCATTGGTTCCATTCATTGGTTCTTTCCGTCTCGTCACTTCAGTTCTATCATGAACCAAAATGACGTAAAGATCGGAAAAGATTCATTCGAAGAAAGCAAGTGACAGAATTGAAAAGGCATAAAGTCGATTATTGAGTCTTTCTTTAGTTTTTCTTTTTTTTTCTTTTTTTCATTGGCCAAGAGCTTATAGCTTAGTTTGAGATCTAGAGAAATCAAATCACATCTGTAGAAACTTCACTGGATTGGTTCTGTCAGAAAACTAAAAGAAATTGGCTTGATATCTCTTTTTTTTTTGTTGTTACTACTTCAACGAGCCAACTTTTCCTGGAAGTCANTTTTTGTTGTTACTACTTCAACGAGCCAACTTTTCCTGGAAGTCATTTTTACTCCTTCAGCCTTAATCCAAAGTCACTCAAAATTACTCTAATTAATTCATTTTTATTTTCATACTTTTGACTTCAATGGATTAACTGAAGTATAAAAAATATGAAAAAAAAAAGTCTTTAATACATAATATGAAAGTGTTAAGACCAAATTTATATTTCCTACTCTCTTCTCAAAATGACTGAAATATAAATATGACTCACCGACTCTAGGTTCTCAAATCAAAATTTACAGTATGTTGAGAATTAGTCACAAAAAGATAACTAGTGACTTTGATAAAACAACTGAACCAATTTTCATCCAAAGTTAACATTTTCATCCAACCAACCAATGACTCTTAAGATGAACTAACGAACCAATAGTAGTTTTTGGATTTAAAATTTTAAATAAATATATATTTATTTCAGTTCGTTTTTACTACAGAATTTTTGTTACGCCTTCCTAACATCTCAACACACTAGTGCGATGATAATCTGGTGTTAATTTGTAACTAATTTTGGCAATGAACATGATATTCTTGGTTTCATCTCGAACAATTGTCATTTTCACACTAGGTGAAAGTTTTAGTTGACATATTATCTTCATTTAAAAAAAACTTATTTCAAAAATTCTTTAAAAAATTTCTAACTCCGAACGGTCGATTACCTTTGTAAAATGGTGGAAACGATGTTTCCATTTCAATGAAATTTTGACTTGGTATTTCTTGTAATCGGTCAATACTTTCTTTCACACTTCACGCTCTATATATTTACATCAAAAATTGAAAACAAGTTTGAAAATCTGTTTCTACAAAATTTTTTATTAAAATATCGTTATAATTGAAATAAACCAATCTTCAGAAAGAGTTACCTAATGTTTGTTCCAAAGACGCACTGAAAAGTCAAGTTCGATATATATATTTTGCAATAACTTATTCCGTTTTCTCTCCACCTTTTGCTCAATTTCTAGAGAATTCTATGGAATTCTTAATTTATTCTTTTTTCACTTTATTTGTGACTGGAATAGCAACTTACTGTAAAAAAAAGTTTACCATTTTAAACATCAAACTCGGAAGAATTCATCCAAACTGTATAGTGTTAGAAAAATGAACAACCAGAGTGACAGCTTTTTAACGACTGACTTTATTATTGGTTTGTCACATAATTATAAAGTTAGTAGAAGTGTTCAGAACTTAAAAATTAATAGAAATATGAACAATGCTAAACTTTGAACTGGTGAAAGGAGCCCTTCACAACTCCTAGAATCGATGATTCATAAGTACTTTGAACTCTTAGAAAAACTGAGTCATGTACGTTCACTTTAAGAAAGTGTTAAAATTAAAAATGAATATATTTAACATTGATGACTCATGCTTGCTTATAAGCCGGAGTCGTGATTGAATTTTTCCTACATATAGTTCGATAAGTTTTATGCACCAGACTGTATGTCGTTNAAACTGAGTCATGTACGTTCACTTTAAGAAAGTGTTAAAATTAAAAATGAATATATTTAACATTGATGACTCATACTTGCTCATAAGCCGGAGTCGTGATTGAATTTTTCCTACATATAGTTCGATAAGTTTTATGCACCAGACTGTATGTCGTTAAGCATAAATCCAGCATAAGTGAAATAAAAAACTCAAAAATTCATTTTTTCTGATTTGTGGCTTCTCTAAAATTAGAAGAAAAAATGTGTAAAAATCTATTCTCTTCCGGTGACACATGTCCCCAAGTTTAAAAAAAATGTGATAAAGAGAAAAAAGAAAGCTAATAAAGCATATGGTTGAAAGCGTGACATAGCCATAAGCTACTGAAGACATTGATAAATGTATAAACTTGTGTGTTTACAATGTCTAATTTACACAGAAAAGTTGAAGTATATATGACGAAGGCGGACAGAAAATGAACCTCATCCCTGTAGTCAAAATAAATGTTCAAGAGATTAAAAGTGTCAAAAGTGTGTCGTGCGTCTTGAGTGTTTAACAAAGTTTGGCATATCAGTATAATAACACTGTAAGAGCCACAACCTAAAACGTAAAAAAATATCTCCTTTCAGCTAGTCTTTTTTAGAAAAAAAAAAAAAATTTTTCAAACCAAAGAAACCAGATTTTTTATTTTGAAAGGGAAAGTACAAAAAAAAAACGAAAGGAAATAGTATATATTGAGGAAGAGAAAGTTTAAAGAGTTCAAGGTACACCCTTGGGTTTCTTCAGTAAAAAGTAGCGAAAAAAAAATAGAATTGCGTCTTGTCATTTTTTTTTTTTTCATTTTTTTTCTCTTTTTTTCCTTTTTTTTTCACTCTTCTCCATAAAAAGCTAAAGCAGTAGGAGAGTCAGTAGTAGTAACTTTCTTCACCTTTCTCTTCAGTTTCGGTTNTTTTTTTTTTCATTTTTTTTCTCTTTTTTCCTTTTTTTTTTCACTCTTTTCTCCATAAAAAGCTAAAGCAGTAGGAGAGTCAGTAGTAGTAACTTTCTTCACCTTTCTCTTCAGTTTCGGTTGGTCGTAATCTATTCTTTTATACTGGTATAAGTACTACTGAAGGCATTAACCCCCCAACCTCTCAACTTTTTAGACTCAACTTTTCTATGAAATGTGAGAGAAAAATGACACTGGATTTCATACAAGACGCATATGAGAAAGAGAAAGTGTCTGACTTTTTCTTCTTTTTTTTGAAAATTTTTATTATTTTTTTTTTCACTTCAATTTTGCGTATCTTGTTGCTTCTTATGATGTAGAAATTTTTCTCCCTTTTTTTTTTCTGCGTGACACGATATAAGACTCTTCTCTACTAACTTTTAACAAAGTAGACAAAAAAATTGTACCTCCTTAGGCTTATATTGGTATTTGCTTATATTCGGAGAAAGTTACCACTACCACACTCTTAGGTTCTGAAAATGCATAATATCTCAATATAATAAAACACTATTTTTTTTATCTATCAAAGTTCTCACAATTGAACCCTTATTCCATAACTGTCTCTTTAGTAGTTATAAAATATTCAGTTTTATTCTTTCTTTTTTTTTTAGAAAGGACAATACAATAGGGTAGTTTGAAAAGAATGGGATAGTAAATTTCTATAAGGGATACTTCAACTAAGTACTTGTTGTAATAACTTCCGCTTTTACAACTACTCATTCTTTTATTCAGTTATTACATGGGCTAATAGAGTGGCATGATTATATAAGGGTTTACTTAACATTTCTAAAGAAAAAATATATAATTCAAAATTTTTTAAAAAGGTGTTGTGTTTCATAGTGTATAGGGGATTAGTGAGTCCCGCATAAAATTTTTGGACTATTCATCATGACTGTTCTGAAAATTCATAAAAGTCATAATAATGAAGTATGTGTAGAGGGTGTTCTAACAAAAAAGGTAACTGGACATACAGGCACTTTTTCTCAAATTGAGAAGGGTGACTAAATGTCACCCTTCACTCAAATAACAGAGTGATCTATTGGAACCTATTTATGAGCCTTACCCTAAAATTACAGATTTAGGTCTCATATGAGGAATAATAAATGTACAGTCGAACTAGTATTTTTGGGACGACTGGAAGTTACTTNCAGTCGAACTAGTATTTTTGGGACGACTGGAAGTTACTTTTGACCTATGGTATTTGCTGGAGAAAGGGGTGCTTCAAAAATTATTGCCAGTAAGACTTCTTAAAGCAATTGTTTTTAGATGATACTGTTTACATGTTTTAAAAAGATTATGCGAAAGTAGAGAGGAGAATTTTTTTAATCAAGTCTCTGTGACGTTTAGAAAAAAAGTTACGATTTTTTGAAAATTGTAATTTCGAAACATTCGTTTGGGACACCTAACTTCTCATGTACATTTATACTTTATACTAAAGTCGAATAATATTTTAGTAANTCTATTGGAACCTATTTATGAGCCTTACCCTAAAATTACAGATTTAGGTCTCATATGAGGAATAATAAATGTACCGTCGAACTAGTATTTTTGGGACGACTGGAAGTTACTTTTGACCTATGGTATTTGCTGGAGAAAGGGGTGCTTAAAAAATTATTGCCAGTAAGACTTCTTAAAGCAATTGTTTTTAGATGATACTGTTTACATGTTTTAAAAAGATTATGCGAAAGTAGAGAGGAGATTTTTTTAATCAAGTCTCTGTGACGTTTAGAAAAAAAGTTACGATTTTTTGAAAATTGTAATTTCGAAACATTCGTTTGGGACACCTAACTTCTCATGTACATTTATACTTTATACTAAAGTCGAATAATATTTTAGTAATGTAAGAGTAACCCAATGAAGTTGTGAACAAAGCAAGAGTCTCAGAAGGAATGAATATCTATAATCTCAAAAGTCTATTCTACATCTACACATGTCTTCTACTGACAATAGTGATTCTTTTCTTACTTCTTCTCCTACTTGTAATATCCTAGTAATACTTTATCAAGGATAAGAATAAGTACATGAATATAATATTATAGAGTTTTATTCATATAATGGTAATCGAGATCTTTATAAGGAGAGTGACGCTAAGTTTGATAATACTGAGTAGAGGAGCAAACTCATCTTGCATTAACTTACCATACNCTTACTTCTTCTCCTACTTGTAATATCCTAGTAATACTTTATCAAGGATAAGAATAAGTACATGAATATAATATATAGAGTTTTATTCATATAATGGTAATCGAGATCTGTATAAGGAGAGTGACGCTAAGTTNTTATAGAGTTTTATTCATATAATGGTAATCGAGATCTGTATAAGGAGAGTGACGCTAAGTTTGATAATACTGAGTAGAGGAGCAAACTCATCTTGCATTAACTTACCATACCAATTTTGAGTGAATGACGAAGAATTTCAGTTATCTTTTTTTGGGACACCCGGTATAGGACGGAGGATGTATTCGAGTAACATAATAATTTACGAATTAAAAAAAATGTATATCCAAACTCAAAAAAGTACATTTGGGGTACAAAAATTTAAAGCTGGAGTTAAACCTTAAAAAATTTAAAAACACGACTTATCCAAGTTTAAAAAAAAATTTGTTATGCGACTTTGTTTTAATTTGACAGCTTTCTAGGTTAGCATGCTCATGATAAACTAAATTTTAATTAATTTTTTTTTTTGAAAATTCTTTCATTATTTTGAATTGTGTTGAGGATTAAAAAATCCCTCCAGTTAATTCTTCAACGTTGAGAAACCTAACTTGTAATTTGTTTAATTATATAATAATTAATTCATAAATTTTTAGACATCTAAAGATCCCTTACCAAATACGTATTTTGATAAATTTAACACAGTTTTATGTAATTAAAACTTGGATAATTACATATTTTTTGTGAGATATGAACATAAGAACGATTCTGTTGTAATTTAAAAGCTTTTAAGTTTCAACGATTATGAATAAATTGCTTAAGGTATGGTATTGGTAAGATTGAAAAAAGTAACTAACTTCTCTATTGAATTTTGTGCCTAATTTTAATAAAAAATATATTATTTATAGAAAGTGTTCACATAACAATAGATAAAATTGAGATGGGTAAACTGGAGAAAGCTGGATTTATGGCATTGTTGCTACCATTCAATATGTTTGCTAAATATGTTTATGGTTGCACTTTAAACCTCTGCTATATTTTCTTAAGTGACAACAATGTTTTGAAAATCGTTTCTTTTCTGAAATACTGTAGGAAAAAAACCTAGTAAAATTTCCATTTTCAGATAATTCTATTCTATAGTAAGGATCCCACGAACTTGACACTTCCCCTTTTTCCCCAGATACGCAACTTTCAAAAAAATTTTTTTTTGATTTAAAATTATTTTTTAGAAGAAATAAAATTTGAAACAAACAACCATTATTATAAACGTTCTATTTCCCTCATCAAAAGCCATGACCCAAAAGTCTCTTCCATTGTCCTTTATATATAACGAAACGCTATTTTTTTGTAAAAAATTATCCAGAATTAAGGTTGTTTTATGTAATTACGTTATACCCTAACATATAATTGGTACTCAATAATTTGAACTTTTATCAGGTTCGTTTGAGTCAAGTGAATGATCCAATGACTCTAAAATTCTTCGTGACATAGTCACTGATTTGCTTTTTCCTGAATCTGTAGGCTTCTTAAATTTATGAGTGTATTATTTTGTGCAATTTACACCCTGCCGGGGCGACCAAAATCAGGTTTTTTCGAAAAATAATCGAAAACAGCTGGGGCTTGAAAGGTTAATACGTTGTGACTTCTTGGCCCAGAATCACGACTTCAAAATTAATATCTTGAATGGTATAATACAAATNAGGTTAATACGTTGTGACTTCTTGGCCCAGAATCACGACTTCAAAATTAATATCTTGAATGGTATAATACAAATAGTATAAGACATTTTCCAGAATACTTAGCCAATGTGTCATCACTCAGAGTCACATGAACGGTACAAGGATTGACGTTTTTGACTCAATTCCCCACTCAGTCAGTCACAAACATGATGGAATATTAGTAGTTAACGAATTTGAGTCATTGGACATTTTAATACACATGGAAATTCGGTTTAATCTTAATTATTTAGGTTTTGTTATCGTTTTTGTATAAATTCTACAAAAATACTTATCACGTTTTCTTTCATTTGCTTTTCATTTCCTACTAAACTGAAAACAAAAAAAAAGGAAAGGAAGGATACAAAAGGTTTAGTTTTGAAAAATATGGAAACGAAGAAAAAACGAAACGACTTTTCGTTTTCGTTTTTAAATGACAGCTTTTCAANAGGTTAATACGTTGTGACTTCTTGGCCCAGAATCACGACTTCAAAATTAATATCTTGAATGGTATAATACAAATGGTATAAGACATTTTCCAGAATACTTAGCCATTGTGTCATCACTCAGAGTCACATGAACGGTACAAGGATTGACGTTTTTGACTCAATTCCCCACTCAGTCAGTCACAAACATGATGGAATATTAGTAGTTAACGAATTTGAGTCATTGGACATCTTAATACACATGGAAATTCGGTTTAATCTTAATTATTTAGGTTTTGTNTCTTAATACACATGGAAATTCGGTTTAATCTTAATTATTTAGGTTTTGTTATCGTTTTTGTATAAATTCTACAAAAATACTTTTCACGTTTTCTTTCCTTTGCTTTTCATTTCCTACTAAACTGAAAACAAAAAAAAAGGAAAGTAAGGATACAGAAGGTTTCGTTTTGAAAAATATGGAAACGAAGAAAAAACGAAACGACTTTTCGTTTTCGTTTTTAAATGACAGCTTTTCAANAGTTTTGAAAAATATGGAAACGAAGAAAAAACGAAACGACTTTTCGTTTTCGTTTTTAAATGACAGCTTTTCAACATTAGTTTCTTATGAATCTCTAGTCTATACGATACCTGTATACTTGCCTTGATTGAGTTTATACTATTGAGCAGTTAATAGTAAAAACAACTTTATTTGTCTGCTGTTTTATTAAATTATATATATTATTTGTAAATAAATCACAAACAGATACCAAAACAAAACAATATGTTATTGAGATCAATTACCATTCATTTATATCAATATTATTCTCTCATTTCTTTCATTTAGTGTGTTGCACACAATATATCGAACTTTGAACATATCAAAATTATCATTTTAAACATAAAACTTGGACGAATTCACAAAAAAATCAAGTTGGATAATTTTTATGTAACGAACTGTAGTTTTTAAGGTCTCTACCAATTTCTCAACAAACTTACAAAATTATAACTTGATGTAATTTGTAAAACCTATAAATTAAATATAATTTTGAAAATCACTTCCACAAAACTGATTAAATTAGAATTAGTAGAATAAATTTGATAGTAAATTTGTACACTATTTTAAAATTTTAGAATTTTATTAAAGTAACTAGCATTTTACAAAAATACACCTTAAATTAAGAAACAAAATTTTGTCTCTTCTAAAATAAATTCCAGGTCAAATTGGGCGTTACTAGGCACTTTATGCAAGTAGGAGGTATAAGTATTTTATTATTATTTTACTTGCAAATCATCATTAACGTTACTATTTACACTAGTTACTTTATACAGTGCGTTCAAATAAGAAGGCGAAATTTTTGAAAAATGATTTTGCGAAAAATAAAAAATTCGAGTATATGTCAAAATTTTACATACATTATGAACTGCTCAAGTTCCTGAAAATCGTTTCTACCAAAGTTTTGTTAACTCTTCTTAACTTAAAAAGTGTCACAAGACTCTAACTTGTGGGATTTTTAAAAACTCTAGTGCCGAATTTTCGCCTTCTTATTCGAACACACTGTATACCTCGAAATACACTCTTGCCAGGTGATATGGTCGAAAAACAAAAAGCTCGAAAATAGTAAAATAAAATACAATAAAATTGCATACAATATTGATCAAACGGAAAAATAGATCAAATGTCAAAATGATCAAAATTCATATATAAATTCATATTTCGTATTTTATTGTTTTTAAGTTTTTTCTTTGTTTTAGTTTTTCGAGCATATCACATGGAATCAGTTACACCACCATCATACACTTTTGGTATCTACCATTTAACCATCTCAAGTATCTCACTATATCAATTCATATATTAAGTCTACAGTTGGTTCTACCGTTACTATAGTAAATTTTTAAAATAAATTATTAATAAACATTAAACAAAATAAATTCATATCTTATATTATGCTATATATAATAATATATAACTTTGTTTATATCATGGTAACAACTCTAAAACAGTAAAAGTTTCTCCTAATATATAATAATTGTTCGAAAATTTACAAAATACTTTCAAATATTCTAAGTTTTAAACATTTAAAAATATATTTGTAAAATTTAAACTACAAAGTAGGATTAATTTTAATAGTATTAGTAATGTTATTAAGTATATAATTGAATTGAATTGAATTGAATTGAATGTAATTTATTTAGGTGTCAAAAGAATCATTTTAGATACAAAAATNGCATATAAAAATACTAAATCCATGAATCTCATTCCCATTTATAAAAAGTAGTTTCTAACCACCACAAAAATTTTTTTCTATAACACGCATCATATACATATCGAGATAATAGTAGTGAAAATATAGATACACTACCTAGATTACAAAAATTAAAAGCATATTCACTTATTAGCAAAAAAAAAATTTGCTGATTTTGTACTATTTTAATTTGANACAACTTGTAATATTTTAGAATTAATACTATCTAGACAAGTGTTAATACAGTCATTATGAATATTTGACCAATCAATCGCATCAAGTTCCTTTGATATCTCCTTCCAATCCACTTTCTTCCACACTCTAGTTTCGATTTTGATCCCTTGCGACCTTACATGACGACTATCATTCCTAAGAACATATATGAATTTATGATCTGAGAAAGTACAATTCACAGTACCAAATTCTCTATATCTATTTGTATCAGGGGCATACAAGTGATCAATAATCGTCGAAGACGAAGCTGTATAAAAATACTAAATCCATGAATCTCATTCCCATTTATAAAAAGTAGTTTCTAACCACCACAAAAATTTTTTCTATAACACGCGTCATATACATATCGAGATAATAGTAGTGAAAATATAGATACACTACCTACATTACAAAAATTAAAAGCATATTCACTTATTAGCAAAAAAAAAATTTGCTGATTTTGTACTATTTTAATTTGANCATTACAAAAATTAAAAGCATATTCACTTATTAGCAAAAAAAAAATTTGCTGATTTTGTACTATTTTAATTTGATCATCCAAAGCAAATGATTAATAAAGTTCTACAGTAGATACATACTGTTGCTAAAATAAGTAAAAAAAAGTAAAAAAAAAAAAAAGCTTACGTAATGGAATTGAAAGTATTAGATATAGTAGACAAGATATAAGACATTTTCAATTTAGGAATATACCAAAAGACTCAAAAATTTAAGAATTTAATACTAAATTTTAGTATTTGTAATTTTGTTTTTGGGTTAGTCGGTTAGAAGAAGGTCTCTATATAATTCGTTTTCCTTTGGAGATAAGAAAAAGACTCAAAATCAGAATTTTGGAGAAAGTCAGTAATGAGAAATTCTCTCATGGAGAACAGTGAGATTGGAAAGTTGTAACTTATTGTCTACCTATTGTTAAGAAAAAAAAAAGATAGAAAGTAACTCATAGGACTAGAGATAGCCAAAAGTACCATCTGTAGAGTTAACTTTTGTGTAGAGAGAGTTTAGGTAGTGAAAGTATAACATTTCTCAAAATGAAAAGTGTAAAAGTTGATGTGATTCTGGTGGAGTAGGAGAGAGATGAAGAGGAAGATTGAGCGACAGACTCATTCTCTCTAGTTCTACTATGCAGAAAATGGAAATACATATTTCAATTCTTGAAAAGTAGAAAAAAAAAAGATAGGAGAGTGGAGTGAAAGTTTGGTATAGTACTTTCGACTCTATCAAATCCTCTCTTGTCACTTTCACTTCAAATATACAAACTTTACGATCCTCATTTCAGCTTTTTTTTTTCATCTAGCTCTACTTTCCAATTGGAACTTTTTTTTTTTTTTTGAGAGAATTTTTTTCCGCAATAGCTTATAAATCACTTTTATGTAAAGTTGAAATGAAAAAAAAAATTGTTTTAGGTTGTGAAATTGTTTTAATTCAGTTTTATATGGATATTCAAAATCTAATTTAGAGTTTTTTTTTGCTAGTAGAAGTAAACTGATGGTTGGCGTTTACAACCTAAGAAGCTCATATTCAGCGATGGTAAAAATTTTAAAGTTGACGCGGAGACTTTAAAAATGAAGCGTTCAGTAAAGCTATAGCTATTGATTTTTTTGTAATTAATTTTGATGAAATTCNGAATTTTTTTCCGCAATAGCTTATAAATCACTTTTATGTAAAGTTGAAATGAAAAAAAAAATTGTTTTAGGTTGTGAAATTGTTTTAATTCAGTTTTATATGGATATTCAAAATCTAATTTAGAGTTTTTTTTTGCTAGTAGAAAGTAAACTGATGGTTGGCGTTTACAACCTAAGAAGCTCATATTCAGCGATGGTAAAAATTTTAAAGTTGACGCGGAGACTTTAAAAATGAAGGGTTTAGTAAAGCTATAGCTATTGATTTTTTTGTAATTAATTTTGATGAAATTGAATAATAATAAAGTGATTATACATATATATATATATATTTTGAAAATTATTATAAGATTTTTTTAGAGTTATTNGAATAATAATAAAGTGATTATACATATATATATATATATTTTGAAAATTATTATAAGATTTTTTTAGAGTTATTAAGTAACCACTTAAATTTCGCGCGAAATCGTGAACATCCGAACCTTTCGGAGATTATTTCGTAAGATTCTATTATTCCTTTAAATTTTTTTTTGGTCGTATGAATAGCTGAGCGAAAAAAAAAAGATTTACAAGTAGCTTGAAATCAAAGTGCCTTTTCACTGTTGTGTGTACACATGGACATTTCCTTCCAAGGATAAATGATCTTTCTAAGGACAATTCTTCGATGGACTCTTCCAGGGAAAAGGAGAAGGCACATTTATCATTCTCTAAGGAGACCTGTCAGATTTTGATGAAATTTGGCAAAAATGATAGAGTTTGACAATTTAACAAAAGTTTAGATGGACCTTAAGTTCATTCAGTCACTCCCTTGTCCTGTGGAGGTCACNGAGTTTGACAATTTAACAAAAGTTTAGATGGACCTTAAGTTCATTCAGTCACTCCCTTGTCCTGTGGAGGTCACCAAAGGTCACAGATGAGATCATTAGGTACTTGTCAAATTTTGATGTAATTTGGTAAAATAAAATTTTTTGACAATATAAGAAAAGTTTAAATGGACCTCGACTTGATTCAGTTACTCCCTTGACGTGTGGAGGTCACCACAGGTCACAGATGAGATCCAGATGTACTTGTCAAATTTTGATGAAACTTGGCAAAATGAAAATTTTTGCCAATCTAGTAAAAGTTTAAATGGACATCGACTTGATTCAGCTACTCCCTTGACCTGTGGAGGTTACCAAAGGTCACGAATGAGATCCAGGGGTACTTGTCAGATTTTGATGAAACTTGGCAAANCTCCCTTGACCTGTGGAGGTTACCAAAGGTCACGAATGAGATCCAGGGGTACTTGTCAAATTTTGATGAAACTTGGCAAAATGATAGATTTTGGCAGCTTGAGAAATGTTTTAATGTACCTGAAGTCAATTTGGCGATTCCCTAAAAATAACATAGGAATATGGTTGTTAACGTTACCGTGCCTAGACACAAAACTATACAAATAACGCNCGACTTGATTCAGCTACTCCCTTGACCTGTGGAGGTTACCAAAGGTCACGAATGAGATCCAGGGGTACTTGTCAGATTTTGATGAAACTTGGCAAATTGATAGATTTTGGCAGCTTGACAAATGTTTTAATGTACCTGAAGTCAATTTGGCAATTCCCTAAAAATAACATAGGAATATGGTTGTTAACGTTACCGTGCCTAGACACAAAACTATACAAATAACGCNAATTCCCTAAAAATAACATAGGAATATGGTTGTTAACGTTACCGTGCCTAGACACAAAACTATACAAATAACGCCTTGTCGTTTCGTGTCGTGTGTTGATATTTGAACACGGTAAGTTATCATGTCATTCCGTTTCGTTGAGTATCCTGATCAGACACGACACGATAGCGATGCGGACACGAAACGGGACACGATAAAAACATTAATGTTCAAATCGTTCTAAAATTTCTCTTTTTCGCCCCGGTGAGACCAGTAACAATAATCTCAACTGGTACTACTCATTGTTTATTCAAACTCAAAATATCTTATGCTGTAGTTAAATTTTGGATTACTTCTACCTTAGCCAGAATTCTTCATCATGTTTGTTTCTCAGCATTCAATTATTATACTATAAACTGAGAAAGAACGATTCCGTTGAATTTATGAATATAGAGTTATTGTTGTATAATGGAGATTTCTTCACCTTGCCACACAAGAGATAGTAGAGGTCAACTAATCACAATTACTACGACTAAAAGACGAATCCTATCGATGAAGGGATTCTATCGATGTATACACTACAGATAGAGATTAAAGTGAATAAATATTGAAACAATTAATTCAGCTAAATCACTCATATGCAATAATTAATTTCAATTTTCTCCTGAACCACAGAAAATTTCGACACATGTACAGGAAGCCTACGTGAACACATCATCACCAAACTTTCTCGACTATAAAGTAGATATAAATTAAGATTTCCTCATTTGTCCAAAATGCCATGTTGCTTTTGACAATGGTACTTTTGTGAGTCTCTAGTTGACAAAATATTGCGTAAAGATTACTAATTCTATCTGTACGGTGGTAGGGCTGTAGCAGTTATGATTTGTTGTCGGTAAAAATAAACGTATACAGAATTGGCAAAAATTCCTTATCGTAACCGTGTGGCGGGGCTGACCCGCCACTTTGAGTTTGAGACAGGGATTGCCACAAAAATTTGGTCTCTGGTGGGGTATGATCCCACGTCTTGGGTATTTCGAACCCAACGCACTAACCATTTGTGCTACAGAGTCTAGTTGGGCAATCCTGTTCTCAAACTCAATACAACTCCGAAACTCTCCTTCCTGGTCATTCATTGCCAAGTAAGGAGTCTACTGTCTCATCTATGAGTACAGTAGTGGGGGTTGAGTCTTATGCTCAAATCTCCACACGTGTTGTGTTTGCTTTTTGCTCTTATCGTTTCGTTCCGTGGCTTGTTTCCAAGAAAAAATATCGTACCGTGTAGTGTCGACAAGGAAGTTTATCGTTTCGTATCGTTTCGTTTCGTATCGTTTCGTATCGTTTCGTATACTTTCGTATCATTTTGTATCGTTCCATATCGTTTCGTATCGTTTTGTATCGTTTCTATTGTAGACACGGAACGACACGTTATACTTCCAAAAAATATTGACTAAAAATGTCTGTTTTTCTTTAAATCTAAAACTAAATTCAGCATTCTTATGTGATGAAAGCTTTCTTTAAATTTATGTTAAAATACAAAAGAAAACCTAAATTAAAATGTTAAACCGAAAGGTTGCAAAACTGAAGAGTGATTCCAAAATGAATAATAGCTAAAAAGTCTTAGAAGAAAAGAATTCATTTCAAAGTTTTCGTTTCTTCTTTATATGTAAATAGAAAGTGAAAGGTAAAAAAGTGAAATAAATTTCTTATTTCAAAAAACAAAAAAAAAACGGACCAAAAAGGAATCGTTTTTTTTTGTATTTAAATGAAAGGAAATGCAGCACAACCCTATATAAATAGTTTTACTAGAACATCTTCAAAAATTTAATTTGTATTACTAATATCAAAGGTAAAATCAAAAAATTTGAATAAATTCTTATATTTCTCCGAAGTAAATATTGAATATTATTTCATATCTTCAGGGTTAGCTCTTTTTACCCCACCGTTTTACTAAGTTTCTTCAAAATAAGCAAACAGTAGCTAAATACACAAATATGAGAACCTAAAAACATCAAATGTAAAATTCAAACAAAAATTGTTCCTTCCTTTGAGATTTCAAAATGAGTGTGATATTTTATATGAGCCAACTTTACACTAAACAACTAGAAAATAGAATTATATTTCAAATTAGACATTCTCAATTCCTAATTACCAACTTTCCCAACCTGGTTTTGAAAAGTGGGGAAAATCGTTTGGCGAACTTTGTGTACAAATGTCACCAGATTTGTTAACTTGGGGAAAATTATTTATATAGAATCCAAATTTATTTCAAATGTGTAAAAACTAATAATAAGTTAAAAAACAAACGAAAAAGTAGAAGAAAAAAAAGAAAAAATTTTCATTTTGAAAATGGTCACCTTGTACAAAATTAGCACAATTTGTCTCCATAATACCATTTTGATTCTTTTCCAAAAATAGGAAAAAAAAACGAAAAAAAAAAACGACATGATCAAAGATCAAAAGATGAAATTCGTCTTTTTCCTTTTGTTTATGCGTTCTTTGTTTTCCAACTACTCGACCTTTTTTTCTCTCTCTCTCGTCTTATAATGAAAAGAAAACAAAAAGTGTAGGAAAGAAATCATTCAAGAATAAAAACACAAAGAGATCCAATATCAAAAAAGAAACTAGACAGACGAAAAAAAAAAGGAACCAAAAAATGAGTTCTCTAATGCTTTCCTATTATTCTCTACCCAACGAGACTCAACTTTTAGAAGAACTTTGTGAAAATCAATGATGATTTGGAGAAAGTAGGATATAAGGGGAAATCACGGAATCATTTTACTTGAAAGATGATACGGATTTTTTTCTTACAAAGTGAAGGGAATTAACTGACTCTTTTCATTAATTCGCGTGAGAAATTATTTTATGANTGATGATTTGGAGAAAGTAGGATATAAGGGGAAATCACGGAATCATTTTACTTGAAAGATGATACGGATTTTTTTTTCTTACAAAGTGAAGGGAATTAACTGACTCTTTTCATTAATTCGCGTGAGAAATTATTTTATGATTTTTTTTTTTTTATTTTTACAAAAAACTTGCTTTTTTTCCTAGAAATTGAGTACTCTGATTACTTTACACGGATTATGGGACTTTCTTTTTATATAAAAAGTAGGATTTACTTTTACCACTAAAGTAGTTATCGTTACCCTAAATCTTTTCATGCAATCAGTTGAATGATGATATGACATTTGTATAATCCTGAAATAAAAATTTTGCGTTTTTTTAGATTCATGGATTTTATCATCAGGGTGATTTTCTATAAGAAATTTTCAATCAATACTCAAATCTGTGTGGGTGAAACTTAAATTTGTTTCCTTATCTGCCAAAAATGTTTTCAAAAATATTATACATGCTGTACAAGTTTTTTGGGTACCAAGCTTTTCCGCTTTTATCGACATCTCGGATGATCGAGTGATGTTACACGGTCGGAGTTGGAATACAGCAAATAACGTGCGCAAAATTTAAATTTTAGGTGAAAATTCAAAGTTTCAATGAGTATTCATATAAAAAAAGCGCTTGCGTCTATTTATAGTGATAGAAACACCAATTCAAACGTATGTTTAAATAGGTTACTAAGATATAATAAATAGGCGATACAATAAAAAAACAAATATTCAAAATCATTGACAATATACTTGACTTTTCACTCAACCTAATCGATAGAATAGCTCTACCGCGCGGAAATTTTGACTAAAGCCTTAGTATTAAAAATAAATAAAGTGAGACTAAACAACTAATACTCAAACTAAAGACCTAACCAAGAAAATAGTAAAAAAAATTACTCGATGTTATAAACAAGGATATGTAGGTTTTGAGTAGTTGCAAGTGAAAGTTTTTCAAGTGTTCTTCAAGGCACATGTTATGCTGCGGATTGAGATGGGTAAAAAGTTAGGTTTTTTAACTTTAGTATCTAAGGCATCTAAAAAATCGTGGATGCACTGTATATAATGGTTGACTTTTTTCGTCTAAAAAGTCTTGTTACTTAATCATAATTTTTGATGTACAACATCAAAAATCATTACATAACATACCGCACATACTCCGTGCATACTGGATGTATGTAGGGATGTTCAAGTGAACCAATGAGCAACATTGATCAACCCAACCAGTAGAAACTTAGTTCAATCTCTGTAGCTAACAACAATCCTTTACATACAGACTTAGCACCCAATATGGGTTAATCAAATATAGGCCAAACCCAATATGGGCTAAACATTTTAAGGAATATTTTAGGCTTCTTTGGCTTTGTAAAAGTTCATTGTTTTAATATTTAACTTTAATTTACGTTTCTGTTTTCTGTCGTTTTATTTTGGTTTGTTTTAAGTATTTTAGTCTACGTTTCACTTTTTTTGGTTGGCGCTTATTGGGTTTGGCCCATATTGCTTTGCCGCATATTGGTTTTGGCACATATTGAAATGGCGCATATTGGGTTTAGCTCATATTGTTTTGGCGCTTATTGGATTTGGACCATATTGCTTTGGCGCCTATTAGGTTTGACCAATATGCTTTAGTGTAAATTTGGTAATGGTCCATATTGTTTCTAGCGCATATTTGGTTTGGCCCATATTGCTTTTAGCGCATATTGGGTTTGGCCCATATTGTTTTGGCACATATTGCTTTGCGCATATTGGGTTTACCCCATATTGCTTTGGTGCACATTGGATTTGACCCATATTGCTTTCGCGCAAATTGGGTTTGGTTCATGTTGCTTTGGCGCATATTAGGTTTGCACCATATTGCTTTGCATATTAGGTGGAACCACATATTGATAGGAGAGGTATTGGTGAAACCTACGGTGAAAGTGGATATACAATTTTCCAAACAAAACTTGACCAGCTTGTACATAGAATCTCTGGATTGCAATTATAGCTAGCTATGTTTGAGAGTATCCTTATAGCAAGAATATAAATAGTACCTGGGAATTTCTTATCGTTTGAACGATTTCTGATACTTTGCCTCTCTTTTATCTCTCCTTTCCCCTCATCCCATTCTTTTTTATTTCCCACCATTGAAACTAATGGTTCCGGATACGGAATCAGACTTCCCTTTCTTTTCTCTAGTAAAGTCATGGAACATTAGACAATAAATATGCACTTAGGAGAAAAGAACAGAAAACGCAATTTCTCCGCACACGTTTTCTACTAGTTCGTCATTATTCAGGAAATATGGGTTCGATCTAAGAGTTTTTTGAGGGCAAAAATTTTCAAAAAAATCGGAAATAAGAGAGGAAATCCGTTATCATTTTATTTGTGGTAGGTAGGTCTTATTTCATCTTATTCGATTAAGTGGAAACTCTATTGTAATTTCTGGTCTCTTGGAATAGCAGTTAAAGTCTCATTTTCCTTCCAAATAAATGGATTTTGAAAAAAAAAAATTTTTTTTTTTTTTTGGTTTTCGGATCAAATTTCTCAAGTTTTTGGAGAAATATTATATGTTAAAGGTGATCGTAAAAATGTAATAATCCACGATATTTACTTTCTTCGCAAGACTTCAAATGGGAGTTAGGCTGTTAGGTTGTACTAACAAAATATAGACCATTGGACTTTTTGACTTGTAACATTGCGAAAGTAAAATGAAACAAGAAAGTAAAAAATTTCGCTTGGTATCATTTTTCAATTTTTCTTTGCATTATATAATACAACAAAGGTTTCCAAATTATTCGATTGATGTTTTTTTCTTTTTCCAAATTTGACTCACGAGAACTTGACTCAAAGCTTGAAAAATGAAAAACTTGAAAAAATGATCAACTAATTTGTGACAATTTATTTGGATACGGTGGAAACAAAATATTTTAAATATTTTGTGCTAGCCAATAAACACTAAACGATAGTAAATCTACAGAAATTCCTCCCCGACAATTTTCCCTAACACAATTCCTGTAAAATCGGTTATAAGCCAATATAATTCCAACCTATAATGAGACTAGAAAATAATATTACAATACGGGATTATTCATTAATCCCTTAGATTACGGTTGTTAGGTTACTGTCGAAACTGAAGGTTAGGTTCTTAAATTTTTAGGTTATAGTTTGTTCTTAGGGTTATTGTTGCAGGTAAATTGCAGAACCAANAACTTGAAAAAATGATCAACTAATTTGTGACAATTTATTTGGATACGGTGGAAACAAAATATTTTAAATATTTTCTGCTAGCCAATAAACAATAAACGATAGTAAATCTACAGAAATTCCTCCCCGACAATTTTCCCTAACACAATTCATGTAAAATCGGTTATAAGCCAATATAATTCCGACCTATAATGAGACTAGAAAATAATATTACAATACGGGATTATTCATTAATCCCTTAGGTTACGGTTGTTAGGTTACTGTCGAAACTCNACAATTCATGTAAAATCGGTTATAAGCCAATATAATTCCGACCTATAATGAGACTAGAAAATAATATTACAATACGGGATTATTCATTAATCCCTTAGGTTACGGTTGTTAGGTTACTGTCGAAACTCAAGGTTAGGTTCTTAAATTTTTAGGTTATAGTTTGTTCTTAGGGTTATTGTTGCAGGTAAATTGCAGAACCAATATATTGTTGTTGTATTTGTTAAGAAACGTTTATGTGGTTACAACAATGTAGTCGTACTATATAAACTGATATATCGTGCGTTCGAATAAGAAAGCGAATTTCCCGCGTAATGAAATCACAAAAAATTCAAAATTTATAGACGGTCAGACATTTGCACCGCGGCTGACGGTTTATCAGTCTGAAAATATTTGCTTTGACAATTACTTTTATTTGAAATTGAGCAAAACTTAAAAAAATATCGAACACATTTTCAGTCAATTAAAACATCGTATTTCGGATTCAATTTGGAATATTTCATACTCCTGATTAATTGTTATGTCGAAGTAAATCATCGTCCGCTGATTGTAATCAGCCCTAAGTATCAGCCCATTGGCTCCTAACAAATAAAACTAACAAAAAATCTTAACACTAGTGCAATGGCCTGATAAAATCAGCGGACGGTGTTTTTCTCTTACCAAAATTTACCGCTGATAAATACTTTCTTTCTAATGATGTCCTATAAAATAAATCCAGCAAAACCCGATTCTAAATTGTTAGATTGACGAATTCCGCTGGCACAATTAAAAACTATCTTCAAACAATTCATTTCAGTTATTTTAGGTAACTTGAACTAAGCAAAGAAATGATAAGTTAAAACTAAACGATGACGGATGTCTGTCAGTAGGTGAAAACAAATTGGACACATAAAATTTACCTTGCTCTACTCATAATCAGAATTTACATTGTTGGGCATCGTAGCAAAATTAGAATTAATATGATTATCAAAAAAAATTAGCTGTTATAATATTGAGTTGTTACGTGGGTGTTACATGTTCTAAAATGTACTACAATTTTTCCGAAAGAGTTCAATGAATTTCAATTCTAATTGAAATTTATTTAAAAATTCCGATCAAAATTGAGAATAATAATTAGTCTAAATTATGCATGTGAAATACATACATAGAAGATTCATATAAAATAAAAATTGATCAGTGATGAAGAAATATAGAAACTTTAGAAGACGTTATTCATAAGTAATTTTGATTATTGTTGTTTTTACAATATTGCAGAATGAAAACATAGGGTATTACAGTCCGTCCGAAATTAATTTATCCTTGAGAAGATACTTTTAACCCCTTGATCTTTGCTGGAGAAACGAGAAAATATGGATAAATTAATTACGGACAAATGAACCCCATAAATCAAATTTTTTTTTTGGTGAAAGTGACTTATGGTTTCAGAAAGTTCATATAAAAGTAGAGCGGAGAACTTTTTAACTCAAGTCTCTACGATCACTAGAAAAAAGTTATGATTCTTTGAAAATTGTAATTTTTGGATATTAATTTGAAAACCCCATCTTCTAGTGCTAAAAATTCGATAAAAACATCTAATAATCACAATTTAAAAAAAACATAACTTTTTTTTAGTTGTAGCNTAAATTTTTTTTTTGGTGAAAGTGACTTATGGTTTCAGAAAGTTCATATAAAAGTAGAGCGGAGAACTTTTTAAATCAAGTCTCTACGATCACTAGAAAAAAGTTATGATTCTTTGAAAATTGTAATTTTTGGATATTAATTTGAAAACCCCATCTTTTAGTGCTAAAAATTCGATAAAAACATCTAATAATCACAATTTAAAAAAAACATAACTTTTTTTTAGTTGTAGCACGAACTTGATTTAAAAAATTACTTGACCCACTGTAGTACCAAAATTTNCACGAACTTGATTTAAAAAATTACTTGACCCACTGTAGTACCAAAATTTCGTGTTTCCAAACCGAAGGACAGACACGGTAAATCTACTACCCTATCTACTCTTGGAATTAGTCTGTAGATCGTAATCATACCTAAAAAATAAAAACAACACAGGTACATATGAATAATTTATTACTACAAAAGCTTGTAGACAAAAAAAATTAATTACTAGAATTAAATACTAATCTCTGGAATACAGACATTAGACTTGTAGGGGCATAAATTATAATTTTTCAAAAAAGAAATATACATGAGTTATGAAAAACAGTGTTAGCACAAGGGTTTTATTATAAGTTTTTTAGAGGTTTTATTCCACTCAAAAACAAAAAAAAAGCCCTTGAGCTTTTATTAATACTTGTGAGGACAAATTACATTATTTGAATTCAAATTCAAAATCATCAAAGGTTTATACAGTATACTTCTTTCATTTATTTAATCAACGCGTGTTCAATCATATTTTGTAAATTTNTGAAAAACAGTGTTAGCACAAGGGTTTTATTATAAGTTTTTTAGAGGTTTTATTCCACTCAAAAACAAAAAAAAAGCCCTTGAGCTTTTATTAATACTTGTGAGGACAAATTACATTATTTGAATTCAAATTCAAAATCATCAAAGGTTTATACAGTATACTTCTTTCATTTATTTAATCAACGCGTGTTCAATCATATTTTGTAAATTTTCATATCAATATTCACATTGATAAAGGCACTCATATATGAGAAATACTAATAGATAGCAAATACTCCACCCAAGGTAAGTCGTGATTTTCCGAGGACCAATCNACTCATATATGAGAAATACTAATAGATAGCAAATACTCCACCCAAGGTAAGTCGTGATTTTCCGAGGACCAATCACTAAAACAGCGGAGATAATTTCCACGAATCAGGAAGACAGCAAAGACTTGTAACTTGTGAAACCACTCCCCGGGACTGAAAGTGGAGATTATCTTCCCAACTTACCCGACTTTTTAGAGATAAGTTGGGGTAAATTTACATAGGTTTTCCCTTACTCAATTAAGTAACAAAATAGAAGGTGCCATGTACCTGAAAATCCAAAGCATACCTGGAAAAGTTCCCCCCGATCTGATGCAGAGTAAGTGGAGGGATTTTAGTTACAGTTGATTACATCATTGTACAGATTGAATTAAAAGTTGGATTCAATTGTATCGGTGAGTATATTCTTTATCCCTTCACTTAGTAGTACTGCTTTTGTGCTATTTGTNTTTAGTTACAGTTGATTACATCATTGTACAGATTGAATTAAAAGTTGGATTCAATTGTATCGGTGAGTATATTCTTTATCCCTTCACTTAGTAGTACTGCTTTTGTGCTATTTGTCAACGCCAGTTTACTGTATCAACGTTATAGCACATCAGTTTAGAAGAGTTTGTCGTAACGATTGCTGTACTCTAAAAGAAGACAGAAAGTCTATTGAGAAAGGTTTGATAGTTTAGGTGATTTCGAAATAAGTTATGCCATCACAACGGTGACTGCCCAGTTGATAAACGAGTTCGCCAATGTCCACAAGATTGACATAAGGCATGTGTTCCTGGTGTTGCCATTGAGACATCAGGTGACACTAAATAAGTTCTTGCTAATGAGTTTCTTTAAGCTGTTCGTGAATAGGTCAAGCTTAAAATTATAAAATCTTATTTACACTGCACTTGAAATTGTACAAGTTTAAACTTTATTGTCAGTTAGATTTTCAAACTTATAATTTAGGTCACTGACGTTTTTCTTCTTTGTGTGACTATCTTCCTCTTTCACTGGAACGAATATATGATATTCTTGATTGAGTTTAATTTATTTGAATAATTGTACACATGCATAATTCAATTATTTTTTCATTTCATTTTGTTATTTCATATCCCACACACACATTCATTCATCCGCTCCCACTGCGCATGTTGAGAGATATAGGGAGTAGGTTGTCCATATGATTTACAATCAGTTATGAAGTCAAACTCGGTTAAGCTGAATCCTCGCTTGACAAACACTTTTTTGCAGTCCTAATACATAAATTACATATTTCTTAGCTCGATGAACACGGACACCAAATGATTGGAGAATTTTTAGAGAAATTTGAACATTTTATTACGAAGTTTAATGAAAAATTCCTTTCGAATGTCTTTGCAAACTTTGAAGTAGAATTGGACAATGATGTATTTTAAGTGCATGTTGTGGATAGCATATCCGTCAAGTTTGCTAGACATGGAATATCCGGCGTTTTGTGGTTGCCGGATTTCGGATATCCGGTACGATATCCGACACGCTTGTTTAACGAAACTTCTATTGCACATAATTTTTATCAAAACAAATATTTTGGTAAAAATTATAAATTAAACTAAATATTGACTCATTTCACGCAATCGTGCAGGAGTCAATTTTTAAAACAAAATACATTTAATACATACTTTAACATATTAAATCTAACAAAATTATTTCTTTCTTTCTTCGGATTTCTAAAAAACTTGTGTAGAAAATTATCCGCGCGGATACCTCAAAGTATCCGATATCCGGGCGACAGTCTATCCGGCAGTGTTTTAGGCGCCGGATATCTGGTTGCCAGATATCTGCAACACCTTTAATTTTATGTTTTTGCCTCAGCAAAAACACCTTTATTGTATACCTTTATTGCATACTTCGGCTAGTAGGAACAATTATTCACTAAATTGTTTGTTCGGCTTACTCATAAGCCAAACCTCGGTTACCACAAACTAAATTCTTCTTTACTGTAATATATCATTCCATTAATGAATTATAGCAGCGTGGTTATATTTTAAGGTTTTGCAGAAAGGATTTCTTTATAAACCATAAAGTTGACATGCGACATATGTCAACTGGNGATATCTGCAACACCTTTAATTTTATGTTTTTGCCTCAGCAAAAACACCTTTATTGTATACCTTTATTGCATACTTCGGCTAGTAGGAACAATTATTCACTAAATTGTTTGTTCGGCTTACTCATAAGCCAAACCTCGGTTACCACAAACTAAATTCTTCTTTACTGTAATATATCATTCCATTAATGAATTATAGTAGCGTGGTTATATTTTAAGGTTTTGCAGAAAGGATTTTTTTATAAACCATAAAGTTGACATGTGACATGTCAACTGTTTACAAAAGAATTATTTTTTGTTTTCTTTATAAGCAAATTTTAATTCCCTCTCCATTTGTTAGCTCCTTTTTAACTCACATATCAAAAAACTTTGCGACAACGCTTGATCGAGAAGTCATGTAGTAAAATTATACCTAATTCAATATCAAGTCTTGAATTTGTATGTTTTTAAATGCTCATCGCCACTTTAGCAAAAAGTAGCAAAGAAAACGTAAACTTAAGTAATGTTGAACATTGTTATACAAATTCTTGTCATCTACGGAGATAAAGTTGCTGATCCTATTTTGACCTCCCCCCCCCCCTAAGTTTTAAGACAAAAACATTAAAAATACTTTACTCTATCTACTGCTTTCACTTTAAAAACTACCTAGGGGTAATTATTTTGGAAAACACTGTATACCAAAAACAAATTTTTTTTTCTCAAATGAAAAGTTTTTTTACTCTATTTTTGTACATTAAGTAATACAACGTCACCGTGTTTCGCTCGTGTGAATAGGGTCGATTTCGCACTTTCTTTCCTTCGCTTTTTCTAGTCAACATTTAAAGAAAGTATAGTAGAGAGCTCTTTATTCTTTTACTTTTTTTTTGAAAAAATAATTTTTTAGGGTCTTAAGTTCCATTTTCATGACAGTAACGACTTAGGACTTATTTTTTTTATTTTTTAAAGCCATTATTAGAATAAAAGAAAGTAACTATCTCATTGTTAAATTCAACTTAACTTAAGTTTTTTTTCTTACTGCGTATGAAAAAGTTTGACAGTACAATGATATTATACTTAAATACTTGTAAAAATATTGACATATTTATACTCTCATCGTTTCCGTAAATAAAAATCACTTAATATTTATATCACCAACAAAATTTTTAGTGAAAGTCGATGTTTTTTTTTCGTCTCTATAACTTTTATGAATTGAAATTGTACGGAGCGCCTAAGAAAATTACTTACTTTCTTTTTCATTCTTTATCCATCTCCTCTGGCGCTGGTAAAAATAAACTTAATTAGGGCGTTATTTTTAATTGTGCAGGAGCAGACGGAATTAATGAAAATGAGAGTACAAATTGAATCAAGTAATTATCAAGAAATGTTCACAGAGGAGTACTAAAACACTCGTAGGTACAATGGCCTTTGGTTTTTGTATGAGACACACGTACATCCTTATTTTGTCAAAGGAAATTCCAACTTTTACCCTTCCTATTTCAACTTTTTCCCAAAGAATTTGAGTTCATTCTACGAAAATTCAACTTCGCTGATTTACCCCTATAAAATTCATCTTAAGACAAGTATTCCTTAACAATAGGTTGCTGCAACACCCCTTCAACAATGTTCCCCTACTTGCAATTCTCTTCTGTGATATCCCACTCTCTTCTCCACACAGAAATCGTCCCTGCAACAATTTTGTCACAGATACATCCTCCAACAATAACTCCTACAAACATTTTCATTTCAAAAACTCTCATTCCATATCATCTCAATAATTCTGAATAACCATTGTTACACTTTCATGTAACAATATGTTCCTATTGAAGTGACGGAAACATTGAATAAGTTATCGAAAATAAAGTAACTTAAGAACCTAAAGAGTAAGATTTGAGCCACTTCAGTTTCAGGTACTTCAATGGACACCGTGACGACACCTTTTTAGATATTTTAACAAGACATTTTTCTCTCTATTATTATCAAAACAAATGAGGCAAATAACCTTTTTTGATTTGATTTGATTCAATTTATTCAAGTGTCAAAGGTAACATTTAAAAATTAAAATGATGACAAAACAAGATAGTAGTGCCTACGCAGGGTTAACTAATATTAACTTAATTTAACACTCATATATGTTTCATCAAGCCGAAAATGTTACCTTTGGCGACATCTGGAGGTCAAGACAAGCAGTTTCTACTTATAGGACAACTTGCTCAGTTCACCAAGAGCTTTCAAATGATACCAAACTCGGCAGTTTCTCAAAAAGTAAAAAAGGTGACAGTTAGTGACCTCCTGAGGTCAAACATAGCCATGCCCCGACCTGCGGCTTATGCCATTTTGAGCAGCATGTTTTAGAATACTTTTGTTGAAATTTTCATCAAATTCTGTCGAATTGGTTGCGCTGGCCTATTGTACCGACGTCTTTTCGGGGAGGAATTGCCAATGTTGTGGGAATTGACGCAGGAATGACTCGTAATAGGAGNCGGGAGGAGGGCGGGGTAGAGGGAATAGAAAACCGTAGGGAGAGATTATCATTAGAGTGAATTCATATTCACCCAAAATAACACAAGGGATGAAAACATAAGTAGAAGGCAATAGGCGAGCTAATTTAATTTTTAATTAAGTTCTCCTCATCAAGAGGCTCGAATGAATTAAAAATATCCGAAAAAAAACCTTACTCTCGACCTCTGTGTATTCTTCATTCTATCTCCTCTGTTACCATCATGAGTGAANCTCGAATGAATTAAAAATATCCGAAAAAAAACCTTACTCTCGACCTCTGTGTATTCTTCATCTATCTCCTCTGTTACCATCATGAGTGAAGGGCACAAAAGGGCACTTTGGCAGAAGATTATGAGTTTTAATCAGTATTAATAACCATAAGCTCATTGAATTCATAAAACATCAAAAAGTGCCCGTCCCCCGCACGTCCCGACTTAAACTTTTTTTTTCTCTCTTTTTTTTTCCCAAGTGGAGATGATGAAAGGATAAAAATATGGATATGCTATGCATATAAATTTTATATGCGTATGAATTTCAAAGACCAAAAACCTATGACGGTAATTGGGCGATAAAAACCCCATGGAAAACTAACTCAAGTACTTTTTTTTTTACAAGAGAAAGTTGTTATATAAAAAAAAAAGTACACAAGTATCATCCTCTCTTTTTCTCCTGAGTGGTTGAAAAGTGAAAGTTTTAGAATGAAAAACTAAATGGAGAAAGTAAAAGGAGGACTTTTCTCTCACTTTTACCGTAACCATTCAAGCTCTTCAGTTTTTCATTCTCTATTTGACTCCAATAAAAAAAAAAGTTTATGTGGACAGAAGAAAGCGTAGGATTAGCCATAAATGTCACATAATTTCATGCATAACGTATAATGTAAAACGTTTCTTTTCACTATGAGTTTGGAAGGTTTTTTCTTTTCTTTTGTGAAACAAAATATGATTCAGAGTTTGGAAATTGCTCTCGACAGAGAACAACTTTTTTTTTATATAAAAGTAGAAGAAATCCCTATTGTCTAATTTGTAAAAAGTAGGCTATGATTTATTCTCTCTTGTTTACAATAATAAAACATGATATGTCTCATCCTTATAATAAATTTTTATTAAACTATGTTTCAGCCAATGGGATTTCTTTGGAAGAAAATGGACCACGGTTTGTTGATGCTTGGACAAAGTCATTTATTTTCAGTAGTCGTGTGGGTGGAAAAGCATACTGTCGAGCGCATGGACAACCAAAACCAGTTATTCAATGGATCACTAAAGATTTTATTCCAATTTTGAATATTTCTTCTGTTCGTGAGGTAAGTTGCATAATCATCAGTCGGATACCATGTTTCATAAAATAGCTGTTTCAGATAGAGATAGGACCAGCCGGCTGAAATGGCCGGGGCGAACCTGGTTTCACCCCATTCGCTCGGCCCAAATAAACCCATGAAAGTGGGAGAAAAAGGTGAAATTGAATTTTTTTTTTTGTATTGAGGAACACTGTAACTGATATAACCAAAACGAAAGAACAAAAATTTAATACATTCATGTTTGTGTTAGTAAACTGCATGGGTCAACTGTTATAAGTACACATTTTTGTTTTTTGATTTTGGCCATTTCCGTACTATCACTATCCTTCTTTTTTGCTCCACTCCAGAGTAATTGAAAAGTTTAAAAACAAAGTTTTTTTTTACTTTTTTGTTTAATTCCGTTTATATACATTTCACTGCGTTATCATTTTATAAGTGTCATAGTTATTATTAGCGATCTATATTAAACAAAACCTAACACAATGAAACAGACTGCAATTGTACTATTCATTTCAGCTAATGCCACGTTCTTAAAATGTTTCCAAATTCCGTCTTCATATCTTCCAACTCCAAAAAATGTCCCCATATCACTATTCCTAAATAGGTCAAGTTAGGTTTGATACGAAATGGGGAACAATCAATTTTCAACGTTAGGTTGTATTTCACTGCTCAACTTTAATGTGTGACGTAAAAATTTTCTTAAATCATTGAAAACTTTTTTTTCATTTTTAATTTCATTTTTGAAATATTATTTCACAATTACTTAATATATGGATGTTTAATTAACTTAAATACCGTATTTACTTGAATAGAAGGCAATCTCGCACAGAAACCACACCTCGATTAGTATCTATCATATTTTAAAATAAAACCCTCCCTCAAATAGAGGCTACATATATTTTAATGGAACTAATTAATGATAGCGCCAAATTACAAAATAATTTCAATNTTTCCGTACTATCACTATCCTTCTTTTTTGCTCCACTCCAGAGTAATTGAAAAGTTTAAAAACAAAGTTTTTTTAAACTTTTTTGTTTAATTCCGTTTATATACATTTCACTGCGTTATCATTTTATAAGTGTCATAGTTATTAGCGATCTATATTGGACAAAACCTAACACAATGAAACAGACTGCAATTGTACTATTCATTTCAGCTAATGCCACGTTCTTAAAATGTTTCCAAATTCCGTCTTCATATCTTCCAACTCCAAAAAATGTCCCCATATCACTATTCCTAAATAGGTCAAGTTAGGTTTGATACGAAATGGGGAACAATCAATTTTCAACGTTAGGTTGTATTTCACTGCTCAACTTTAATGTGTGACGTAAAAATTTTCTTAAATCATTGAAAACTTTTTTTTCATTTTTAATTTCATTTTTGAAATATTATTTCACAATTACTTAATATATGGATGTTTAATTAACTTAAATACCGTATTTACTTGAATAGAAGGCAATCTCGCACAGAAACCACACCTCGATAAGTATCTATCATATTTTAAAATAAAACCCTCCCTCAAATAGAGGCTACATATATTTTAATGGAACTAATTAATGATAGCGCCAAATTACAAAATAATTTCAATTTCCGTGTTCTCAATCTCAACCTAATTGAAGCAGGCTAGTGGACGTGGAAAGATATCATAGCAAACTGGAAGATGAATTGTTGGGAATCAATAAATGTTGAGAATGAAGAAGCCATTTTGAGCTTGTACTTTTACAACATATGTTGAGATACCCAAAGGTGATCTAACTCATTGCTTGAAACTATAGAGATCAAGAATTTTTCAGGTCCCAACCTAATCCAAATCTTGTGGCGGGGTTGACTCGCTACTTTGAAATTGAGACAGAGATTGTCACAAAATATGGTCTCTAGTGGGGCATGATCCCACGTCATAGGTTTCCCAGACCTAATGTACTACCAATTGTGCTACAGAGCCTAGTTGTGAAATCCTGTCTTCAATCTCAATTCAACTCCGAAATTCACCTGTATTTTACCATCTCCTCCTTCCTGGTCATTCATTGACAAGTAAGGAGTCTATTGTCTCATTTATGAGTAGAGTAGAAAGGATAGAGTTTTATACTCATATTCTGACAACCTTATCCAATTTGGTTGTGGTCAGTCCAATCCAATATACGATGCGCACCGATGGTTCCACTGTTTGATCTCTTACTTCTTCTTGAACCCGGAGATGCTTGTTCAAGGGCATGTCTATTTCTTCTAAGAGCTCGGTTTGAAAATAGATTTAACGATTCGGTCTTGGAGAAAGTAAAGGATGAGTACATGGTAAACAAATTCATCATAGAATAATATCACTATAATATTGTGTGGGGATGGTGAAGAGATATATTATATAACGACATAATGCATCTACAAAAACTGAAATATTAAATTCTCATATTAAATGAAATTTAGATCTAGAATGTGTTTGGAGTTTTGTTAAACGTGATTGTTGTAAGCAAGTTACTAGGAGAAAGTCTTTAAACAGGTTACACTGATTTTTTTTTCAATTTAAAATTTTCGACTTTTAGGTGTCAAATTACATCAGATTTCTCTTTTAGACTGGTTATTATGAGGAAATTTTTTTTAATAATTAATATTTTGCAAAAATGAAAACAAATTTCACTGAAAATTTGTAATTTAATTCGAATAAGAGTTGAAATACTACAATGTGAATTTCTGGTTAGATGTTACAATCAGCATTAGTGAAATTTGCAATTTCTTTGAAATTTTTCAAGCAGATTTGCTCCCCGTGCAGCCCAANATATTATATAACGACATAATGCATCTACAAAAACTGAAATATTAAATTCTCATATTAAATGAAATTTAGATCTACAATGTGTTTGGAGTTTTGTTAAACGTGATTGTTGTAAGCAAGGTTACTAGGAGAAAGTCTTTAAACAGGTTACACTAATTTTTTTTTCAATTTAAAATTTTCGACTTTTAGATGTCAAATTGGATCAGATTTCTCTTTTACACTGGTTATTATAAGGAAATTTTTTTTAATAATTAAAATTTTGCAAAAATGAAACCAAATTTCACTGAAAATTTGTAATTTAATTCGAATAAGAGTTGAAATACTACAATGTGAATTTCTGGTTAGATCTTACAATCAGCATTAGTGAAATTTGCAATTTCTTTGAAATTTTTCAAGCAGATTTGCTCCCCGTGCAGCCCAATCAGACTATGTAGGTAGAACGTGATTTTGAAAATTAAAACCATTTCATTAAATTCGTAGAGAAATTAGTTCATTCAATTGGTAAACAATCTCAAATTTCTTCGAATCATCCTTAGAACATAGATTGATAGGATTCCATTACAAAATATGATTTCTCAATCTTATATATCATCTTATATTCTTACAGAAAAAAAGTATCTTAAGTAAACATCAAAGTTCCTTAGCAACAAGATACTAAATATATTAGCACTTTGAGTAACATATGTCACAACTCCAACTTTAAATGAAAAATTCATTTTCTTATACATGAACATCAGTCGACACACAGACACTACGCATAGTAATGAAGTTGTCAACAAAATTTTCATTCAAAATTTATTTCGTTTGTAATTTTTACGGAAAAACAAATTTATAGTAAACTAGTAGTAATTGCACCTATTTCCAATACTTAATAATGAAAATTACAAAAAAAAACTAATAAATTACTAATAAATTATTATTAAAATTACAATTAAATTAATTAATTTTTATTAAATAAATTACTATAGTAAGCCGGTAACTAAAGTTACATACTTAATGTCGTAAGCAGTGAAATTTTTGCAAAAACAAACCAAACAATGTAGTACTAATCTCTCCAAACAGGCAATTAAACAACGTAGTTGCGTACATATCCGGTGTGTGATAATAATTGTGATACTTAAGTTTAGTAATGAATTTTCAATATTTGGTTCTGTTAACTTATATAAAAAATGTAAACTCACATATTTTTAATTTTCTTACATTTTTTTTATTGCAGATTGACGAAGAAGGCACCCTGCACATTTTTCCATTTGATGGAGATCAATTTCGAAGTGATGTCCACAATGGTATTTACCGATGTCGAGCTTCTAATCCCGTTGGGTCAACAATTAGTCCTGAAGTTCATATACGAACAGGTAATGTCGTTATAACCTGTTGCGCACTTGATTCCAACGGAAATATTTATAAGTATATATTAATGAGTACTGTAATAAGTGAATCTAGGTGGAATTTTTAGATGATTTCTACTTCAGTTGAACCTACAAAAGACGAAAGACGGAAAAGATAATTAATTGAGAAGTTATTAAATTATATCCCTTTCTACTTTCTCTACTATGTCAAAGTGTAGAAAGTGAAGCACTTTCATTTATGAAACGATCGTTGTCTAGCAACAGTAAGTTAGGAGAAATGATCAAACCTNGACGAAAGACGGAAAAGATAATTAATTGAGAAGTTATTAAATTATATCCCTTTCTACTTTCTCTACTATGTCAAAAGTGTAGAAAGTGAAGCACTTTCATTTATGAAACGATCGTTGTCTAGCAACAGTAAGTTAGGAGAAATGATCAAACCTATATTTGTCTCATTCAGAGTATTCACCTATATGTCGTCGTCTATTGATATTAGAGAGTTTTCAATGTAAAGTGAACTCACAACAGGTTACAGGATTTGATGTTTGATTTGAATTGGTTTCAAATCAAAATATAAAAATTTTATAACTAATTTAAAATTTTTATCATAATAATGTTTAGATTAGAGATATTATAGATATCAGAGCTCGGACAATTACAGAAAAAATATAATTGAATTACAATTACGTAATTACACGACCAAATTTGTATCAATTACATTTAAAATTACTTTACTTAGGAAAAAAAGGTTATTATAATTACAATTAGTAATTGTAATTGTGTAATTGACAATAATTATTATACTCACTTATGTAATAGGCCGAACTGTGATAGAAATTCATACGATGAAGAACATCGAAAACAATATATTAGATATTTGAAAGTATGAACTCTAACATACATGGTGTTTAAAGTTTTTTTTGCACTTTCTTTCTCCGTTTTCACCGTTGCTCTTCCAATTCTATGTTCCGGCTAAAAAAAGAACTTGAACCAAAAGCGCGAGAATAAACTTTTGAATTTTGTTGCCTCTTTACATTCCTGTTATGCTTACCAGGTGGGTGATGGAGGTAGCTTTTAGTATGACAAAATTTAATTTTAGACGTTTTGTTGAATCTTAAATTAAAACGAAGAGTTTGATGTTGTTATTCGGAAATACAAAAATTGGTTTAATCAAACAAGGATTCCATTGGGTTTATTGAGAAATGTGTACTATTCAAACTTGTACTCACTACAAAATGTTATTTGTGAAGCATTTGAAAAAATTAACAATGGGTATTGTGAGACCTTGTGTCGCTCTGTTTCTCGAAGGCTTCGAACTTGCATTGCTGTTTTAGGAAACTANAATGGGTATTGTGAGACCTTGTGTCGCTCTGTTTCTCGAAGGCTTCGAACTTGCATTGCTGTTTTAGGAAACTAAGTTTGTAAATCTAATAAAGAGAATTGAATTTGTCCATCAATAAATAATACTTGCGTACACTAATACTCCGTTCTGTTATTGTATTTGGTAGCTGCAGCCACAAAATAGAAAAATGACATCATGTGAAAGCATGCTTTCGAGGGTACAAAAAAAAAAGATTAAACACACTGTAGATTATGAAATTGCCTATAATAATAATGGAACAGATTTTGAGCATTTTNAATGGGTATTGTGAGACCTTGTGTCGCTCTGTTTCTCGAAGGCTTCGAACTTGCATTGCTGTTTTAGGAAACTATGTTTGTAAATCTAATAAAGAGAATTGAATTTGTCCATCAATAAATAATACTTGCGTACACTAATACTCCGTTCTGTTATTGTATTTGGTAGCTGTAGCCACAAAATAGAAAAATGACATCATGTGAAAGCATGCTTTCGAGGGTACAAAAAAAAAGATTAAACACACTGTAGATTATGAAATTGCCTATAATAATAATGGAACAGATTTTGAGCATTTTAATTAAAGAATTATGCTAATTTTTTTTAGAAAATCATTAAAATTTGTTAGTTCCAAATTAACATTAGTATTTTTTAGCTCCATTGTTTGTTTGGTTTTAAATTTCCGAGGTATCATATTGGTTGACATTTTCTGTACTACAGTATTGGTAACTACTGTCTTCAAATTGTGACTCTTGGCTTCAATTTTGTTTTAAATAGGACAAAGTGTTTTTAACAGTTGAAAATTTTAAATTCGGATTTAAAAAAATTATCACGAGTTGTCGTTTTAGAAAAAACATTTGGAAATACTTTTATCAAATTGAGAAATCAATCAGATTAGATTGAGAATCAGATTAGTAAAGAGAAATTTGGCAAATTTTACAGAACTTAATTGTTTTTTTTTTAGAAGTTTAGCTTTTAGTTACGGATTTTTTATATTTGAAATAAAAATCCAAAACCTAGGATTTAATACAAAATATTTTTAATTTTTATATAAAAATCTAATTTTCTTAAAGTTTGAGAAAAACATTTTATGTTTTAAAAATTATTAAATTACATCCAATGTTAACTAATCATCATCCATGGTGCACTTACGCCTAAGATGACTAAAAATTCAATAATTATAATAGACAAACTTCTAATTGTTGGAATCTTCCAACAATTTTCATATTAGTTTTACAAAACATTTTGATTAACCCTATAACTGTAATTTAGATTTAGAATTTGTTCTATTATAAATACCTAATACATTAAAATGTTTTCTATTTTAAAAATAAAATTTAATTTTTAATTTACTCATTTTCCACTTCTCCAAGAAGTGGTTTTCAGTCCCAAAATACAAACTACAACTTATAATTTATAACAAAAATTAAAAAATTTTATAAACTAAACAAACTTTTAGAAGTAGCTGGAACGCAAACTATCTATTGTTTCAAATTATAAGTTTTGTGCATCAATATTTCTCACCTAAATACACTCTCTCTACTCATGAGATTTCACTTTGAGTATCTCCTGTCATTTTCGTCAATTTTAACGAGACTCATCTTCACCGTTGTTGTTAGTGTGAAGGCACTTTCAAAGGATGAGAAAATAGAGATAATAATTAAGTTATAATTATAATTAGTCTTCAAACTATAAAAGGGAAATTTAATTTCAACATGTTGTACAACCTTAATTTTATATATAAATAAACTTGTTAAAAATTCTAAACCACTTTTGTATTTAACAAAAGTTTGTTTTACACACATAAAAAGAAATAATAGAGAATAAAATTCTGAATTTTTTTTTGTCTAATTAGCAAAAAAATTGAATAACTTTATACATAGTTCTAAAAAATTAGACCTTATGTTTACGAAATAAGAGTCTAGATGAGAAAATGTGAGCAGTAGAGTAGAAAAATGAAAAATATTTTTCATCTCAAGAGAAAGAAAAAAAATGGAAGAAAGTAGAATGAGATTTACATTTTTTTTTCTTTACCGCTTTACATTTTCTTTGTTTGTAGTTTGTTGTACCAGTAGTGGGAGAAAGTAGTAGTACTAGTTGAGAAAAAGCAATTTACGTATGCAAAAGCTTCCACTACTCCGGAAGCCACAATTTTGGTAATAATGTAGGGTAAGTGGGATTCTACGGAAGTACAAATATTTGACGTCTTTTTGGATTATTACATGAATCCCAATCCACTTCTTCTGATTCATATAAAGAGAGTTCAAAGGGGAAAGTTCAAATCAAAAACGAAACCAACGACACTTCCGCTCTCATGGTATTCACAGAGATAGATGAGAATTTGGATTTACTAAAGTATAGTTAGACCGCATGAAATTTACAACTTCAATTCAAAGACGGAAACCCACTGACTCAAAAGTAGAGTCTTTTCAAAAGGAAAAGTAAATAAATGATTTTTAAACACTAAAACTCTTAAATTCGTTATGAATAGTACAGTACAGGGTGTTTAATCTTTTTTTGCATCCTTTTTTTCCAATTTCATCGTAGCTCCTCCCATCCCATGATGCTGCCAGCAAAAGAGTGTGAAAAAATGACGTCATGCTTTCTAGGGTGCAAAAAATTGTTAAACACCTTGTATGTGTTCTAAGAAAAATATAACTGAAGAAAATAATTTTCTTTAAAATTGGGCAAGTGATGACTAAATACATGATAAAAAGTAAAAAGGAGTAATTATCTAATGGTAGCATGGCGTGGATTTGCTTATGACCAAGGGCGCCGTTTCTATGCATTTGCATAATCGTAGCGAAACTACACTAATTTGTGATACTTAGGATTTTCACGATTTATGAAAAATCGAGCCGATTAACGCAATGTTAATTCGCACAATAACACATAATCTTAACGTAAACGCATAATTTATTTTGCATCGCACTTTTACAGCTTCTAGTACGTTTTCTACCATTGTAAGAACACATTGTTTTTCGAATACCAATAATTTGACGATTTTTATCGAACACATTTAACCAATTTTATTTCAAAAATTTTGCTAAATCTAGCAATATCTGCGGATACGTTTCTTTGTCGGGGATACTAAAATTTTGAAATTTATGGCTCTAATTCAACTTGTTTTCAATAAACGAACGTCCATTGTGCTCATATATACGCACACAAACTCTTCTCAAGGTATTGATGTGTATCAGAAGGTCAATATAAGCTTTTAAATCATCGCGCATATTATCGCATAATTTTTTTGTAAATTCCGCATAATATTTTTAAATTTTATGCATAAAATGTTTATCCTTGCTTGTGGCTATGAGTTTCATTATTTAGTTAAGGGGCTACTTGAGACTCTACCAATCATACGATGTGTCTGGTAATTTAAAGGCAAAGGGAACGAACTTTTGGCCTTTTTGTTCTTTGCTGAAGAAAGAAATTGCCTTTAAATTAATGCACAAATTAAATCGTAGGGAAATTTTTTTTTTGGGGGAAAAGTTTTTATTTTAATTTATTTTTTAAATTTGAAACAGGGTTTTTAATTAATTCAAAAAGTTTTAAGTTTTCCATTTATTGATAAAATATTTCTTCCAGATGTTTTCCAATTGGTAACGCGCTCATAATAGATGCAGAATTTTTGTACTGAATTCCCAAACTGATTCATTAAATTAAAAATATTATAGATGTTGGCTCTCCTGAGAGAATTTGAATGAATTTTCCGATATTTTTTTAATACAGAAGTAGTCTCAGAAAGACCATCCAAAAGTAGTGTAAACAAAGTACAGTTGGGTGATAATTTAAATACGCACCCTACGATTTAAAAAAAAATGCAACTTAGAGTAAAAAATTGTAAACAATCAAAAGTGCATCATGTTAACAGACCTATTTAATCATACTATGCCAAATTTTAGATTTTTAGAATAATTAGTTTTGGAGTTAACCCGATAAATTAAAATTTTGGCGGGAGAAAGTTGGTGATAATTTATATACGCACTTTTATTTTATTATGATTTTATAGCAACTCGCTTATTTAATTGGACGGATTCGGTGTGCAAGTAAATTTTCAGTACTTAATTGAACCCCCCTTATTAAGAATTACTTCAAAAACACGATTCTTCATTGAATTTGAAAGGTTTTGGAGGACTGAAATGTCGACTTTCTCCCATTCTGCTTTCACCGCGGTTTTTAGCTCTTCTAAATTTTCAAATTGCTTCCCGTTGCTGTAAACAGCTCTGGAAAGTATTCCCCAGAGGTTCTCAATTGGATTTAGGTCCGGGGAATATGGCGGCCATTCCATTGTCGGGATATTATGATGCTGGAGCCAAGCCCGTGAAGCTTTTGACGTATGACAAGGCGCATTGTCCTGCATAAATAGACCTTGACCTTGCCCCAAATTGACAAAATGAGGTTGAAGGTTCATGTATATATGGCCTTGGTAAGTATCTGAATTTTGGCGCGGTGTGGAGAAAGCAATGGGGGTTTTACCGTANTTCATGTATATATGGCCTTGGTAAGTATCTGAATTTTGGCGCGGTGTGGAGAAAGCAATGGGGGTTTTACCGTATAAGCTAAAAGCTGCCCAAATCATTAGTGAGCCTCCTCCAGTGTGGCACTTTGAAAAAATTTTTCTTCCTTACGCAAGTCATGCCAATAAGCAGCAAATCCATCGGGACCATCAAGATTAAATTTTTTTTCGTCACTCCATATGACATGGCGCCATTTTTCATCCCATCCAACTTTGTCTTTCGCCCAGTCGAGTCTGGTCAATTTGTGGTGTGGGTTCAATGGAGGTTTCTTCAACTTCTTAATGTATTTTATGTTTACATTAGTATTAATATAATACTAATAATAATACTATAATATTAATATAATACTTGAATCCATTGATTTGCCATTTCTCAAACTCAGATTGACACTTTCCCTTTGGCATTTCTTATCTAAATTGGATTCAAAGTACAAAATTGTTTGGTAAAAGTTAACATTTCGCCTTATTACTACTAAATAAATAATTACCTTACTTCAAATAATGAAATAAAACCGATTCGGGCTGGTCTTCCACTATAGATTGATGCAAACTTAGATTAAAAGATTAGTGCGTATATAAATTATCACCAACTTTCTCCCGCCAAAAATTTAATTTATCGCGCTAACTCCAAAACTAATTATTCTAAAAATCTCAAATTTGGCATAGTATGATTAAATAGGCCTGTTAACATGATGAACTTTTGATTATTTACAAATTTTTACTCTACTAAGTTGGATTTTTTTTTAAATCGTAGGGTGCGTATTTAAATTATCACCCAACTGCAAAAGAAGAAAGGTTCTATGATCACTAGAAAAAAAAATTATGATTTTTTGAAAATTAAAAAATTTTGACGCTTTATTTTTGAAATCATGTTACAACGAAATAGGCGTTTCAAAAAAACATCAAAAAATTTCAAATTTTTTAATTATTTAGTTTCACATATTAAAAATTATAATCGAATTCTTGTGGTAGCTTTCTTGAAATTAACAAGTTTCCAACTTGTCTCCATATAAGTTGATAGAGAGTCATTTAATAGAAATTTTTAAAGAAATTTTCAATAAGAGAAAAGAATTACGGGGAAAAAAATTACTAACTAAAAAAAATTTCATAATTTTTGAAATCAGTATAAAGAAATTAATTCAATGGGTTGAATTGATGAAAAAAATAATTATATGAAAAACAATCTTATTTTTTTTTCTGTTGATATTCTAAGTAATTCAATTCTGAAATTTTATGTTTTACCAAACAACAAGAGTAATTTTATCTATATAATTCAGAAGCTACGACGAAAAAACGGACAACTCAGATTTTCTTATTTTAAAAGTAAATCGTCTTGAGATTTTGATTAAAAAACCAAAATTTGACTAGTCGGCACACTGAAGTACAAATTCTCCAAAAAAAATGTTGAATAAAGTGAACAAAGTTACTATAAGTGAGATCAATGAATTCAGAATATTTAATAAAAGAACTTGCCGACATTTCACCCCTGCTGTTTATTGATTTATATTAAAAAACAACAAATAATTTTCAATTCTGAGTTGTTACAAGTTTATATGAAATTTCATGAAATTCAAACTTTTACAAATAACAATGAAATTTTGAATCATAAGTTATGTATTGAGCACCAACAGAAGCTCCCCTGGACAGAATATTGTTATTTTCCAAAAATCAAAAAATTAACAACTTTCATGATATTCCTTGGTCTATTTAATTTAATATTTTTTCAACCAAAGTAAAAATATTAGAATCAAACCCCCAGGATCGCCCACTAAAGTAGGCCCACAGAGTCTATCAGTTTTTTACTTTTAAGTTTAGTGTTGTTTACAAGATTTTTTTTTTTTACTTTTTATAAAAATTTGTCTGTCTCGCAGTGTCGAGCTGTGTCGTTGTTATTTCCTGATTGGTGCTGGGGCTAGGACTCGTGTATTCTGACTGATCTTTTTTTACCCAAATTTTTCTAATTCTAAGCAAAACTCTTAACTGAACTACAACAAATGCAAAACTTTAGTGAAAAAAAAAACTAAAATTCCACTATATGATGATATAGAATTTTATTCTAGTTTCTTTTAAAGTGAATTTGAACTGTAAAAAAAAAATAAAAAATTTGAAGTTGTAGCCTACATCCGGAAACGGAAGTGGCAAAAAAAATTTCTTCCCAAGTAGCGGAAACGGACGGAAAATCACAATTTACAGACCGTATTTACCGAAGAATCAAAAGTGGGGGATGAGGAAGCGGAGGTGGAAGCGGAATCACAAAATTTTCAAAAAAAAAAAAGAACGAAAAAATAATAATATTTCGTACTAGAAATCGCGTGCCACACGGTACAACCAATCGAATTCAAGCTCCGCCTTTCTATCTANAGTTTCTTTTAAAGTGAATTTGAACTGTAAAAAAAAAATAAAAAATTTGAAGTTGTAGCCTACATCCGGAAACGGAAGTGGCAAAAAAAATTTCTTCCCAAGTAGCGGAAACGGATGGAAAATCACAATTTACAGACCGTATTTACCGAAGAATCAAAAGTGGGGGATGAGGAAGCGGAGGTGGAAGCGGAATCACAAAATTTTCAAAAAAAAAAAAAGAACGAAAAAATAATAATATTTCGTACTAGAAATCGCGTGCCACACGGTACAACCAATGGAATTCAAGCTCCGCCTTTCTATCTTCAAATTCAATAAAAAATATAAAAAAAATACGCGGTTTACAAAACGTTCACTAAAAAAAAATATACAACAGTCTNTCAAATTCAATAAAAAATATAAAAAAAATACGCGGTTTACAAAACGTTCACTAAAAAAAAATATACAACAGTCTTCATTTGAGTATAAAAAAAACATTTTCACATTATTGAGGTGCTAATTTATTCAATCCTTTCATTTTTTTTTTATATCTTCGTATCATTCTCTTTGAAAGTCTTATGGTTGAGCGGGAGTATTTAAAATTTAAAATTCATGGCGTCAGGGATGTGAAAATACTTGAGTGGGATAAGGGAAAAGAATATGGTGATGATCCGTATTTCCAAATTCTTCAATGTTGAGTATTACAACGAAAAAGGCCTGAGTATGCAAAAACGATTTCATTTCACACCGAAATGAGTCCTAATTTTATTTATTATTCAAAATGAGATCTTCGGAGTCAAGTAGAGGAGAAAATAAGCCTTTTTCTTACCCTACGGTGGTAACAGTGCTGTATAAAAAAAAAAAATTTTTTTTTCTTCTTTTTTTTCTTACAGTTGTAGACTTGCCATATGAAATTGAAAATCGGGATGTAAGCGTCCTTAGGGGAAACATTGCCATATTACGGTAAGTATGTTAGATCCAACTTTCTTTTAATCTAATACTTACAAGCTCCTCCTTCAAATTTACCAAATCCTATGAATAGTATAATGATGACTGACTTCTTTTCAATCTCAAGTGGGCTATGTAACTTAAAGAAATTTTGAGTCATCTTAATCCATTTTCATAGTAAAATGAAATGAAAAGTGCCTCTGGAAAGTTTAGTAACAAAATTTTTTTTTTGTATGAATAAACATATAACCAGATGAAGGGAAAGCACTACAGTTGAGAAATTGACAGGTTTTTACTCTCATCCTATCATCAATTTTTTATCGGGATGAAATAACAACTATATCAATCAATCTTACTTTTCTGTTGAAAACTATCGATTTTTTGGATAAAAGTGTGTGAATTATGTTTCAATTTCAATGAAATCATTTTTCATTATGTCAGTGAAAATTTTGATATATGGTATCACTTGTAAATGTTAAAAAAAAATGACAAAAAAAAATTTGTGTTTGGTGGGATTCGAACCCATACCCTCCTGGTACAAATCAAGTGCTCTTACCACTGACCTATGCTACACTACGCGGAACTATTACGGAATTGCATCATTCTCAAACTGTTGGTTATTTTTCCATCGACGTTTAGATTATATTGTGTAAGAGTAGGGTTGCGGGTTCGAATCTCACAGTCGTGACATGACCAGTATTCAGTTGATAAAATTTTTTTACATATAATTAATATTACAGTAGCATCTTGGTTCTTGCAAATATTTTTGTGTGAGTTATACCTGCAAAATATAGCTTTTTTGAAATTTTTTTTTTGCCAATAAGGTGAAATTCACTCAACTTGTTAGCTACAACTGTGTGCTAATTTATGTTTTAGATAAAAATTTTCATTAAAAAGTGTGTAATTATGATTTACTTTTTTTGATAGCTGCATAGTGCCTCAACAAGTGAGAGACTTTGTCACAGTCACTTCTTGGCAGCAAGACTCTACTGTCAATATTTATCCAAACTTTCAGACTGGTAAGTATAATATAAATAATTTTACGGTGGTTCATTATTAGAAGAAATAGAGTTGTGCTGGGACAATAAAAAACTACAAAGTAAACATGGTTATCATCCAATGAACNCATTATTAGAAGAAATAGAGTTGTGCTGGGACAATAAAAAACTACAAAGTAAACATGGTTATCATCCAATGAACGCAATTACAAAGAAACTGATTGAATAGGAAGTGGTGAAAGCATCAACCTAATAAATCATTCTGTTTTATCTTGACTAGGTAAATACTCATTACTGCCTAACGGTGACTTGTACGTCTTCAACGTTGATTCGTCGGATGGTTNCATTATTAGAAGAAATAGAGTTGTGCTGGGACAATAAAAAACTACAAAGTAAACATGGTTATCATCCAATGAACCCAATTACAAAGAAACTGATTGAATAGGAAGTGGTGAAAGCATCAACCTAATAAATCATTCTGTTTTCTCTTGACTAGGTAAATACTCATTACTGCCTAACGGTGACTTGTACGTCTTCAACGTTGATTCGTCGGATGGTTACAAGAGTTTTGCATGTAGAACGTCTCACAGGATAACAAATGAAGTCAAAACAAGTCCAACTTCACGTATTATCATTAAAGGTAGAGTATTCAATGATGTATGGATATTTTGTAGTTGTTCTAAATAATGATCTTCAAAAGGATAGAAAAGTCAATCAAATGACAGCAAGCCTTTGGTATTTTTTATAATGGAAAAAACATTCCCAGTCAATATTCTTGTTCATTCCTCAGTTCTTTCAACTCCTTTACTAGGGTTTATGATGTCTTTGATTCGTGAGTCACTGAGTCACAACTCCTACTCAGTTGAGTCAGCTCTGAATCAAGTTATTCTAATCATTATATTTTTGTAAGTGAATCATTGAGTATGACTCTGATGAGTCACATGACTCTCTGACTCCGACTTTTCTAGTTATTTTGTTTTTATAACTGACTCAAAAGGAGTCATGACTCTGAGTCAAATGCCTTTAGCTGTGACTCGTTCATTTTTAGAGTTTTTTGGTTCGTGGNCATTCCTCAGTTCTTTCAACTCCTTTACTAGGGTTTATGATGTCTTTGATTCGTGAGTCACTGAGTCACAACTCTTACTCAGTTGAGTCAGCTCTGAATCAAGTTATTCTAATCATTATATTTTTGAAAGTGAATCACTGAGTATGACTCTGATGAGTCACATGACTCTCTGACTCCGACTTTTCTAGTTATTTTGTTTTTATAACTGACTCAAAAAGGAGTCATGACTCTGAGTCAAATGCCTTTAGCTGTGACTCGTTCATTTTTAGAGTTTTTTGGTTCGTGGCAAAGTATTATCATTGAAATGATGGATGCCATTATTGTGCAGGTCCTAGTGAAGATCGATAGCCTGAAGGGTGTATGGGTTTCTTAACAGTATAAAAATGAGTCATAAAATGATGAAAATAAGTCATGTGACTCTTGCTAATAGCCTATCTCAGAGTGATTTTGAATTGACTGAGCTAGTAGAAAACGGAGTCGGGTGATTTATGAACCTAAGTTATATAACTAGTTCCGACTAAACTTTTAAAGTAACTTTGACTTTGTGACTCTTTATTAGATAGGGAATGACTCACTGAGTCATGACTCTGAACTACCTGACTAGCTGGCACAATTTTTCTGGGTGTACTGTTATTCCTTTTACCATTTACAACTTATCACTTGCAAAATGAATCACAGTCATGACACAGTGTCAGGTGACTTGTTATTTCTATCTTTCGCATAACTCTGACTGAGTCACTAGAGTCATGAGTCATGAGTCACAAGTAATTCATAAGCTTGGTGATTTATATTACCATTTCTACAGCTCGAATTATATTAATTTACATATTTATGACTTTTATATTTGTCACTCTGAGTCACCAAATGACTCAAAGAGTCACAAATCGCTGAGTTACTCCACTCTGACTCAGGACATAAAGACTAATGCCAAACGGCTCATTGAGGCACATGACACAATTCACCATTACTCAAACATAAAGCCTCAATTTACAAAGGCTCATTAAATGAGTCATATGACTCTTTGTCAATTACTTTACAAACTAGTAAGTCTGATTCAATCATTGGGGAAATAAACTAAGTTTGAACTGAGTCACAACTCTGTTGACTCATAACTCTGAGTCATATGAACCAGACCCAACCAAAAATGTTACTCAGTGACAAACGTCACTTGGCTTTCTAACTTTCCAATACTTTTCTTATAAAATTCTTTTTTATTCATTCTCTTTATATAGTAAGAACAATAGACTTGAGACACTCTATTCACTTAAACTTTTTTTTCTCTCTCTAAGAAAAACTTAAAAACTCCGGTAGAGTTTTAGCCCACTTTCACTCTACTTTCTCCTTATCCTCTGATCCAAATCGATTCTTTTGAATTAAAAATAAAGTAAAGGGCTCTCCTCGTCTGACTTGAGTTTTTTTTTCACAATAGAAGGATCCTTCCTCCATCCACCTACCTCTCACGTATTGGATTTGTCCAATGATATCCCTCTCACAGAAGAGACTCACGCAAATGTCGAGCTTTCAATTTTCATTTTGAAAGTAGATCAAGAGTAGAATGGAAATCGTGATCGACTCGCTCCAGTTCAACTTTTTTTTTCTCCAAAGTGAGAAGAAAAGAGAGAGAGAGAAAAAAAAATTCTAGAGAAAGTAGAAACAAATACAATAAATTTGATCCCCTGTGTGTTCTCAATCCCACGACAAAGAGACAAACGTGCTTTCATTTCCTACCAGGAGGAAACAGAATAAACAACAGGCCAAGAAACTAAGAGAGAGAAAAGCTTTTGAATGATTTTCCAATTGAGAGCCAAGGAGAAAGTTGAGACTCTGAGTGAGTGAGTGACAATGGGAAATGAAACAATTGGATACTATGTGGCTAGGGTAAAAAAAGAGGGAAATGAGGGCAGAGGGGATTAAATGGGAAAGAGAACAAGTTTACTATAATCATAATCATTTTAACATTTTCAACCAATAATGAAAGAAAGAATTTTATGAGAATTGATAGGCTTAAATTTATTTAAAAAGTTGAAGAAAAGATAAATGGTATGGATCCGTTTTTCAAGTACTATGTCAGTCAGTGGATTTTTTGAAAGTACGAAGGAAATAAAAAATAAAATGGGAAGTTCGTGACTCTGAGGTGAAAGTGGGTAAAAGTAGAAAAAAAATGGATATGACGATTATTTTACTCCAGAGTCCCAGGGTTGGGAAAAAAGTTTTACTATGATTAAATCAGTGATTTAATCCTAAATTTCATTTTATCATGATGGAATCATTATTTCTATGTTTTATTAAGTTATTTATTTGATTATATGATCTAATAACTNAAAAAGGAGTCATGACTCTGAGTCAAATGCCTTTAGCTGTGACTCGTTCATTTTTAGAGTTTTTTGGTTCGTGGCAAAGTATTATCATTGAAATGATGGATGCCATTATTGTGCAGGTCCTAGTGAAGATCGATAGCCTGAAGGGTGTATGGGTTTCTTAATAGTATAAAAATGAGTCACAAAATGATGAAAATAAGTCATGTGACTCTTGCTAATAGCCTATCTCAGAGTGATTTTGAATTGACTGAGCTAGTAGAAAACGGAGTCGGGTGATTTATGAACCTAAGTTATATAACTAGTTCCGACTAAACTTTTAAAGTAACTTTGACTTTGTGACTCTTTATTAGATAGGGAATGACTCACTGAGTCATGACTCTGAACTACCTGACTAGCTGGCACAATTTTTCTGGGTGTACTGTTATTCCTTTTACCATTTACAACTTATCACTTGCAAAATGAATCACAGTCATGACACAGTGTCAGGTGACTTGTTATTTCTATCTTTCGCATAACTCTGACTGAGTCACTAGAGTCATGAGTCATGAGTCACAAGTAATTCATAAGCTTGGTGATTTATATTACCATTTCTACAGCTCGAATTATATTAATTTACATATTTATGACTTTTATATTTGTCACTCTGAGTCACCAAATGACTCAAAGAGTCACAAATCGCTGAGTTACTCCACTCTGACTCAGGACATAAAGACTAATGCCAAACGGCTCATTGAGGCACATGACACAATTCACCATTACTCAAACATAAAGCCTCAATTTGCAAAGGCTCATTAAATGAGTCATATGACTCTTTGTCAATTACTTTACAAACTAGTAAGTCTGATTCAATCATTGGGGAAATAAACTAAGTTTGAACTGAGTCACAACTCTGTTGACTCATAACTCTGAGTCATATGAACCAGACCCAACCAAAAATGTTACTCAGTGACAAACGTCACTTGGCTTTCTAACTTTCCAATACTTTTCTTATAAAATTCTTTTTTATTCATTCTCTTTATATAGTAAGAACAATAGACTTGAGACACTCTATTCACTTAAACTTTTTTTTCTCTCTCTAAGAAAAACTTAAAAACTCCGGTAGAGTTTTAGCCCACTTTCACTCTACTTTCTCCTTATCCTCTGATCCAAATCGATTCTTTTGAATTAAAAATAAAGTAAAGGGCTCTCCTCGTCTGACTTGAGTTTTTTTTTCACAATAGAAGGATCCTTCCTCCATCCACCTACCTCTCACGTATTGGATTTGTCCAATGATATCCCTCTCACAGAAGAGACTCACGCAAATGTCGAGCTTTCAATTTTCATTTTGAAAGTAGATCAAGAGTAGAATGGAAATCGTGATCGACTCGCTCCAGTTCAACTTTTTTTTTCTCCAAAGTGAGAAGAAAAGAGAGAGAGAGAAAAAAAAATTCTAGAGAAAGTAGAAACAAATACAATAAATTTGATCCCCTGTGTGTTCTCAATCCCACGACAAAGAGACAAACGTGCTTTCATTTCCTACCAGGAGGAAACAGAATAAACAACAGGCCAAGAAACTAAGAGAGAGAAAAGCTTTTGAATGATTTTCCAATTGAGAGCCAAGGAGAAAGTTGAGACTCTGAGTGAGTGAGTGACAATGGGAAATGAAACAATTGGATACTATGTGGCTAGGGTAAAAAAAGAGGGAAATGAGGGCAGAGGGGATTAAATGGGAAAGAGAACAAGTTTACTATAATCATAATCATTTTAACATTTTCAACCAATAATGAAAGAAAGAATTTTATGAGAATTGATAGGCTTAAATTTATTTAAAAAGTTGAAGAAAAGATAAATGGTATGGATCCGTTTTTCAAGTACTATGTCAGTCAGTGGATTTTTTGAAAGTACGAAGGAAATAAAAAATAAAATGGGAAGTTCGTGACTCTGAGGTGAAAGTGGGTAAAAGTAGAAAAAAAATGGATATGACGATTATTTTACTCCAGAGTCCCAGGGTTGGGAAAAAAGTTTTACTATGATTAAATCAGTGATTTAATCCTAAATTTCATTTTATCATGATGGAATCATTATTTCTATGTTTTATTAAGTTATTTATTTGATTATATGATCTAATAACTCATTTTACCATGATTAAATAATTGATTTTGATTCAATACTCGTTTTAACTATGATTCAATCATACATTTTAATCATGATTTTAATTAAATCACTCATTTAATCAAACACTTTACTTTTATTAAGCTTTGATATATCGGTTTGTCATGAATGATTCACTTAATCCTAATTTGATTTTCAATGATTCAATTCTTTGCTTAATACGGAATTTGATTGTTTTATAATGACTTCATCAAATCATTCATGGTTTAGTTGATTTATATTTCCCGCTTCTTCTTTGTTTTTTGAATAAAGAAAATCAAAATGGCAGAGTGTCTTGTGACATTTAGACAATATAAGTGGTTTTGATTTTTGAAAAATTTTTTAATTTAAAAATTTATTAGTTTGTATGTTTATAAATTTGGAAATAATTTGACGTTTTATTTAATTACAAATTACAATTTATATCTCACTTAATCCATTTGGCTTAATAGAAGATGCAAATTATCATTTTTAATTCCGTATAATTTCATATTTTCCAAAAAAGTAGAAGATAAATAAATAAATTAGCTTGCTCAACCTATGTTCTGAAATTGAATATTCGGAACAAATCAAAAATGATCAATTTCAGTTTTCTGTTAGTCTGTACATATTTGCTTTANTATATCTCACTTAATCCATTTGGCTTAATAGAAGATGCAAATTATCATTTTTAATTCCGTATAATTTCATATTTTCCAAAAAAGTAGAAGATAAATAAATAAATTAGCTTGCTCAACCTATGTTCTGAAATTGAATATTCGGAACAAATCAAAAATGATCAATTTCAGTTTTCTGTTAGTCTGTACATATTTGCTTTAGAGGAGGGAAGGATATGATGCAGATTCATCAGAATATCTCACTCACACCGATNTAGTCTGTACATATTTGCTTTAGAGGAGGGAAGGATATGATGCAGATTCATCAGAATATCTCACTCACACCGATCTAACTACTAGAGCTTATTTTGAAATTTCCACAAGTTATTTTTGACACAATAAGTTTGTAATGGATTTAATTTCGGGTAGGATTTTGAAAGAAATGGTTGACGTTCCACGAAAACCGGGCAATATCCCCGGCATCAAAGATTCAATAACTTGAATAGTCGGCATTCGGGAATTTTGACGCTAGGAAAACAAGGCACCTGAAAGCTTTTAGCCGTAGTTGGTATTGAATGGAATATAGATATTGTGAGGAATAGGTTTACTTAATACTTTGGGGATTACAAGTGACTATCGCAGGTTAACCTTGGGAAATGATCATAGGTCAAATAATCATGGGAAAAGGAATTGGGAATGNGATTTACTTAATACTTTGGGGATTACAAGTGACTATCGCAGGTTAACCTTGGGAAATGATCATAGGTCAAATAATCATGGGAAAAGGAATTGGGAATGTGAAAGTGGGAATCCAAACTGCACTGCCTGGGGAAAGATGTTGACGGACGGGGACTGGGGGAGACTAATACGTGAAGATTTTGTTAGGGATGGAAACCTGACTTTAGANAAGATGTTGACGGACGGGGACTGGGGGAGACTAATACGTGAAGATTTTGTTAGGGATGGAAACCTGACTTTAGACAACCGAAGAGGGCGTCTGTCCTCAGGTCAGATGAAGAGAGGTACTCGAGGGAAGTGGGGAAAGGTCACTTTCCCATCCGAAACTGCTAAAATTCGGTTCCATTCTTGGTTTATTCTTTTAAACTATATTTAGCCTTGCTTTATAGATGATTAATATCACATGTTTGAGGTGTGTTTAGGTTTATCCTTATAAGGGTTTGATTAGAATTATTTTTAAGTGTCTGGTTGGGATACTTTAGGTGTTTTTATTTGATACAGAGCGCTCAATAAAAACCTCGCAAAAAGATGCTTTTCTTCCACTATGCTACTACAATTTAGCTTTATTTTCGGGGTACTTATTGAGCGTTCTGTAATTGTTAAGATTTTTAAAGTTTTGCTAATTTTTTTGTTTAGCTATTTCATTATTATGTTTCGACTTTATTTTTTTAAACATTTGTGCAAATGGTTAANTTCATTTTATCATGATGGAATCATTATTTCTATGTTTTATTAAGTTATTTATTTGATTATATGATCTAATAACTTAATTTGGCATGATTAAATAATTGATTTTGATTCAATACTCGTTTTAACTATGATTCAATCATACATTTTAATCATGATTTTNCATGATTAAATAATTGATTTTGATTCAATACTCGTTTTAACTATGATTCAATCATACATTTTAATCATGATTTTAATTAAATCACTCATTTAATCAAACACTTTACTTTTATTAAGCTTTGATATATCGGTTTGTCATGAATGATTCACTTAATCCTAATTTGATTTTCAATGATTCAATTCTTTGCTTAATACGGAATTTGATTGTTTTATAATGACTTCATCAAATCATTCATGGTTTAGTTGATTTATATTTCCCGCTTCTTCTTTGTTTTTTGAATAAAGAAAATCAAAATGGCAGAGTGTCTTGTGACATTTAGACAATATAAGTGGTTTTGATTTTTGAAAAANTGAATAAAGAAAATCAAAATGGCAGAGTGTCTTGTGACATTTAGACAATATAAGTGGTTTTGATTTTTGAAAAAATTTTTAATTTAAAAATTTATTAGTTTGTATAATGTTTATAAATTTGGAAATAATTTGACGTTTTATTTAATTACAAAGAAAGGCGTTAAGTATATCTCACTTAATCCATTTGGCTTAATAGAAGATGCAAATTATCATTTTTAATTCCGTATAATTTCATATTTTCCAAAAAAGTAGAAGATAAATAAATAAATTAGCTTGCTCAACCTATGTTCTGAAATTGAATATTCGGAACAAATCAAAAATGATCAATTTCAGTTTTCTGTTAGTCTGTACATATTTGCTTTAGAGGAGGGAAGGATATGATGCAGATTCATCAGAATATCTCACTCACACCGATTTAACTACTAGAGCTTATTTTGAAATTCCCACAAGTTATTTTTGACACAATAAGTTTGTAATGGATTTAATTTCGGGTAGGATTTTGAAAGAAATGGTTGACGTTCCACGAAAACCGGGCAATATCCCCGGCATCAAAGATTCAATAACTTGAATAGTCGGCATTCGGGAATTTTGACGCTAGGAAAACAAGGCACCTGAAAGCTTTTAGCCGTAGTTGGTATTGAATGGAATATAGATATTGTGAGGAATAGATTTACTTAATACTTTGGGGATTACAAGTGACTATCGCAGGTTAACCTTGGGAAATGATCATAGGTCAAATAATCATGGGAAAAGGAATTGGGAATGTGAAAGTGGGAATCCAAACTGCACTGCCTGGGGAAAGATGTTGACGGACGGGGACTGGGGGAGACTAATACGTGAAGATTTTGTTAGGGATGGAAACCTGACTTTAGACAACCGAAGAGGGCGTCTGTCCTCAGGTCAGATGAAGAGAGGTACTCGAGGGAAGTGGGGAAAGGTCACTTTCCCATCCGAAACTGCTAAAATTTGGTTCCATTCTTGGTTTATTCTTTTAAACTATATTTAGCCTTGCTTTATAGATGATTAATATCACATGTTTGAGGTGTGTTTAGGTTTATCCTTATAAGGGTTTGATTAGAATTATTTTTAAGTGTCTGGTTGGGATACTTTAGGTGTTTTTATTTGATACAGAGCGCTCAATAAAAACCTCGCAAAAAGATGCTTTTCTTCCACTATGCTACTACAATTTAGCTTTATTTTCGGGGTACTTATTGAGCGTTCTGTAATTGTTAAGATTTTTAAAGTTTTGCTAATTTTTTTGTTTAGCTATTTCATTATTATGTTTCGACTTTATTTTTTTAAACATTTGTGCAAATGGTTAAATTTTTGTAAAGTTTTTCTTTTTTGATTTATTTTAAGGATTTCCTTAGATTCCTACGAATATTCTAGGAATCGTTTTTTGTGACAGGCACCAACGCTGAATATTAAGAAGTAGATCTCATTGTGGTAATAAGGTTACAATCATATTCACCAATTAACGAAACTTCCAATCGAACCAGCTTCTCATGAACAGAAGCAGTTGCTCACATTGAAAGCGCGTTGAAGCATACGAGTCTTCCCTTTGTTGAAGGGAAAGGGTTGAATCAGTAACAATGGGTAAACTAAATCCACGGGTCAGAACCTAAGGATTTGCCACTGACTCCACAGCGGTGATACAACCAACGCTTTTCTTTGGTGGGCCGGTCTATGCTTTAGTTGTAAGAAAAAGGAAATGCTGTCGCAATCTCCGACGTATTCAAAATCTGTGACTTTGTGACATCGGCGGGACCATTTGCTCAACATTTACTTTTTTCTGGATTGTCTCTTGAGATTACTTCCAATTGATATTTACAATGGAGCCGTGTATCGTCTCCGGCGGTGTAACTACTGGATTAACTTTGCTGGGAGATAGCACCCTTGAAATTTATCTCACAAAGAGTTGATNGCTAATTTTTTTGTTTAGCTATTTCATTATTATGTTTCGACTTTATTTTTTTAAACATTTGTGCAAATGGTTAAGTTTTTGTAAAGTTTTTCTTTTTTGGTTTATTTTAAGGATTTGCTTAGATTCCCACGGATATTCTAGGACTCGTTTTTTGTGACAGGCACCAACGCTGTAATATTAAGAAGTAGATCTCATTGTGGTAATAAGGTTACAATCATATTCACCAATTAACGAAACTTCCAATCGAACCAGCTTCTCATGAACAGAAGCAGTTGCTCACATTGAAAGCGCGTTGAAGCATACGAGTTTTCCCTAGGGTTGAATCAGTAACAATGGGTAAAGTAAATCCACGGGTCAGAACCTAAGGATTTGCCACTGACTCCACAGCGGTGATACAACCAACGCTTTTCTATGGTGGGCCGGTCTATGCTTTAGTTGTAAGAAAAAGGAAATGCTGTCGCAATCTCCGAGGTATTCAAAATCTGTGACTTTGTGACATCGGCGGGACCATTTGCTCAACATTTACTTTTTTCTAGATTGTCTCTTGAGATTACTTCCAATTGATACTTACAATGGAGCCGTGTATCGTCTCCGGCGGTGTAACTACTGGATTAACTTTGCTGGGAGATAGCACCCTTGAAATTTATCTCACAAAGAGTTGATATGTAATCTAAGCAGGGATATACTAGAGATAGACAACAAAATATACCGTTAACTTTTGACCAAATCAAAAGTAAGTATCGACACAGGGAATGAATGGTATAAGTTCGGTTCACCTCGCATTGTCGACTCTGCCGTCGGCTGCTTCACTGATGCCTGGACATTGAGTAACCATACAAGTGCCGCTTACAGTCTCAATAAACCTTTAAAAGATAAACTGGATCAACAAATTCCGTTATGAATACACCCGAAATTCGTTCAAACCAGATATTAAGGCAGTCATNAAACCAGAAATTAAGGCAGTCATTTAAGACAAATGCGATAGTGGTGACCCATTATATTCGACACCGATTCACACAGCTATGTATGTTTATGTATGACGGAGTGGAGCACCTTATTGATTAATACAATCCCGTTCATGATGACTAGACGAGTCAATGTGTGTACTTCGGACACTAGAGACAGCTTTTACAGATAGCTGTACAATCACTTGTCACTTAGAGGAATCAGGCCGAACTTTTGATTGAATTTCAAGGCGCTTTAACTGCTAATCGTTTCTTTGAAACTTGTAAGTTGGATAGCCGCTGATTGCGGGATTTTTCAGAAATGAACAATGTGTCCTGGCAAAGAAAGCATCCGAACAATGCGCTTTTTAGTCCAGAACCGTTTATTCCAGTAGGCTTACACTTCTTGGTTGACTAAATACATGAACACTACTTAGCAGGATGGCTACGCCTTTGTTTTTAAGTACCAATTTTTACTCCTGATGACCGGCCCTTTGAATACTATTTCGCACTCCCTTTGAACTTTGATGATTCCAAANTACCAATTTTTACTCCTGATGACCGGCCCTTTGAATACTATTTCGCACTCCCTTTGAACTTTGATGATTCCAAAACTCGAAGTCAGAACAATTGGCTTTGCCTTTAGAAGTGTAGACAAAGTAAGGAAATCTTTCAGCGCCCTTCTACGGATAACGGTTGATACTGTTTTTGTCTAAGCCAAAATTCCATTGGGTTATTGGATCATGTCGTAAGGTCATTGCTCACTAAACTAGCATCTACACAGGTTTGGTGTAATAAAAAACTGTCTTCTGCAAAAAAACAGGATGTGGATCGGGACTATAGTACTTCCTATGCAGATGCAAAACTTACAGTCCATTGCCACAAGGAATATTCGGGCCACCATTCTTGCCTCTCGAATGTTGTATTCGCATCTAACTCTATCATTCTAAAATTCTCTTCAAGACTCAGTAGGTCCGCAGAGGAGTTTCATTATATTAAAATTGTTTCTGGAGTATCTAAAAAGCCTAACTTGTTGGCGTGGTCAGAGTGAACAGGGATGTCGTAGTCAGCAGCCTTTTCCAGCCTCCATAATACTTGCATTCCTTTGACGAATCCTCATAGAATTGGTGCTAGATCCCATGTGTAAATTCCGACAATAATATAGAAAGAAAAAATTGGTTATTTTGGTTGTCAAATGTTTTAGATCTAAATTTCAGCATCTCAACAAGTATAAGATTTATAAAATGGGTTAACACACAAAGCCTAACCTGACCTGGTCTCCAAAATGTCATAATTCAATGAAACTTGAAACAAATCTTGTGATATAATTTGTCAAAAAATTACACATTTTCATCTCTTTTTATTCCTTGCCAACTTAACTAATTCATAATCAAAAAAAAATATCATATAAAATATAGGAAATATTTATGTTTTTTATAACACTGAATTTTTCACACCCTGTTCTTAAGACCAACCGGATCTCCATCTTTCTTCCTTTTATCCTTAAACGCTCCTTTTTTCTTTCTCTCTCAAGTGTGTACTTTCGTTTATGCGAAGAACGTGAGATGAATTTCCTGGGAGCTGTAGACTATAGTGAAAGTAGTGAAAGGTGTGGTAGGGTTTTGACCCATTCCACTACGTTTCCTTTCTACCGGTTAACAAATACCAACCGTAGTTCAACTGCGAACTGATTCTTTCCTACTAAGTTCAATTTCAAAGAAAACTTTTCTTTCAGCTTTTCCTTCCGACTCATTTCCAACGACAACGTGTTCCTGTCCTTTTCTCTCCTAAAAAGATAAAAGTGTCATTGGAGAAAGGTAAACTTTCACTTTCCACTCTCAAGAACTAATTCTGTTAAGAACTACAGAGATAAACATTTTATTCCTTTCTTCTCACCAGCTCCAATTAGACAGGATTTCAGAAATGAAATCAAAACTGAAATCTAAGGTTCATGATACTCATTATCATGCGCAGGCGTACTATCTTTACCACTATTTTCGTTTCTGTTCAACAACGACCTCATTATAGTGTAAAATTAATTTTATTTGAAAATTGATAATACTGAGTTTATTTAATTTTTTGACAGAGGCTGATATCAATGAAGGGGTAAAAATATTAGTATCAAAACAATCAACAATCAAAGCTACTGTGGGTGACGATGTTCATTTACCTTGTGTTGCTACAGGCAATCCACCACCAAATTATCTGTAAGTTTCAAAATTTTGAAATTATGGGAAATTTTTTTCTATTTTTTTTTTGTCAACTTTTTCTCTAAACTTTTTGATCAAAACTGCTTAAACAGGTATTCATAAAGAATTAAAAAAAAATTTCAAACTCCTATAAAAAAACACTTTTGGAATCTTAAGAGTTAATTTTTAAATATGTAAGATGCTATTTATCAATGATTTTCCAAAACAGTCACACTTTTCAAAAAAAATTTTTTAAATAGATGTCTACAATTTAAAAGCCAATANTAAGAGTTAATTTTTAAATATGTAAGATGCTATTTATCAATGATTTTCCAAAACAGTCACACTTTTCAAAAAAAAATCTTAAATAGATGACTACAATTTAAAAGCCAATTGTCTCAAGAAAACTCAATTTTCATCACCGAAAAAATTTCAAACAACTTTTACATTCAGAAATAAAAAAATTTCATGAAAATTTTTTTTTTGAAAATCTGTTCGTTTTTGAGTTGCATGCCTATAATTATTAAGGGTTAAATCAAATAAATAGAGATTGCCTAACTCACTCCCTTAATTTCTCAGCTGCTGTCAATTTGATACATGTTGGCTAAGATCCCTCTACTTTTTGTTTTTATGGGTGCATTAAGTCACCTTAGTCATTTTTGGGAAAAGTTGAAGAAAGTATAGTAAACTTTAAAGTGGAACATAATTTTAGTAACTCTAGTAAAATATTTGGTGAGACTGTATCATAAATTTAATTATTTTTAAGAAACATAAGATTTGATTAAAAACTCAAACTGTCATAACTCTATTCCCTAAATTATAAGGAAATGTAAATGAAGATGAGTATAAAAAAATTTTGAATTATTTGTTTTCTCTTCTAAAAATTCCCCAGATGGTTCAAAGAACGAGACGGTACTGTTGATGAAATATTGGTTGGAATTGGTACTACGAACAGCAAGTCTCGACATTCGTCTCATGTGGGACCTATTCTTCTTACTACAGTCCGACTCGAAGATGCTGGAAAAGTATTTGTCTGTTGGGTCAATAATTCTATTTCTCAAGACATGGCTCGAGTTGAGCTCAATGTTTATGGTGAGTACAAAAAAGAGACTCTACTTTCACTTATTTTTTCACACATAGATATACAGTCAAGCAAAAAAAAATACACACACCGGGACTCTTTTTCAACCCTATTCTTCTCGATTGTATCTGTCTCAGAATAAAGATAGTTAGCAAAAAGAACAAAAAAAAAAGGAAGAGAAAAAAAAATAAAAAAAAAAATAGGATATGCGATATGATTTAGGCCCAGGAGAAAAATACGAGAATCTTTTAAAAGCTAATATACTTTCTCTCTCACAGTGCTTTTTCTGTCGAAAACTACCTCATAACACTTTCTCAATGTATCTTCCCTACACCATGTGGACTTTGACATTTACGATCCATCGCCTTCTTTTCTATGATTTTATAGATATATCTATAGAAACGACGACGACTTACTCAATCCAAACTCATCTTAGGAAAAAAAAATTCATCCAATCATAACAATTTCAAATGAGTAGGTACAGTTATGAGGAAGAGTAAATACTAAGAGAAAGCTTTTGCTTTCTTTTTATTATCAAAAAAAAGTTAGTTGGTTATTTTTTTTTCTTCTGCTGAGAATAGCAAGTTTTTTTTAGGCGGGGAGAGGTCAATGACCTCAATTTCTCAACTGCTTTAGCCTGAGGCTAATCTTTCATTGTCTGAGGTGATAGGCATAGAAAAGAGAAAGTGATAAGAGAAATCAGTCTTGTCAATTTGTAACTGTACACTTCCACTCACTTTCACTTCTTTTCTAACTATTTTATAGAGTGTAGATTTTTTTTTATCCTGGTTTATTTTTTAAAAAAATTATAGAAAGGTAGAATCAATTTTATTTTTTAGATGTCTCGAGGTTGTCTTAAAAGGACAATATACTGAAAAAACAATTTTTGAACAAATTTATAGTGTATTTTTTTTATAGTGCGGTAATTTCAAAGTATGAGTTAGAGTGTTCTAGCTTGATGTAGATCGAATTATAGCTATGTTACATATATATATTTTGCATTCATATTCATTAGTGATATTGGAAAGAATTTTATTTGAAAATTGGAGAAATTTGTAAATCGTGTGATTTGATTTGTTTAGCTTTAAAACGAAAATTACTTTCACTTTTAAATTCCAGAAATTGAAGGAATGTATTGTAGAAGAAAATTTGAGTTAAGAGTACTTGAAATTGAAAATGATGAGTTTAAGTGTTAATGATTTGATTTGTTTTCACTGATTTTTTAAACTCATTTTCANAGTTAAGAGTACTTGAAATTGAAAATGATGAGTTTAAGTGTTAATGATTTGATTTGTTTTCACTGATTTTTTAAATTCGTTTTCATNGTTAATGATTTGATTTGTTTTCACTGATTTTTTAAACTCATTTTCATTTTTTTTGGTCACTTTTTACTTATTTTCACTTGTTGGATATACCCAGTGTTGGTTTTTCATCTTTTTTTGTGTTTCTGATGAATTTTTAGTACCTTTACATGTTCAAATTACCCCTAAATCACAAGTAATTGATGTGGGACGAAGTGCAACATTCCGATGCATCATTACTGGCAGTCCTTTGGATGTAATTGAATGGTTCAAAGATGGGAAGAAAATTGGACCATCTTCTACTAGGTAGGTGAAAAATTTTTTAGAAGTATCTTTTACAAAGAGTTTTAGTACAATTGTTGTCACAACTGAATTACAGTGTTGGAAATTGAATTTAAGGCAACTTAGAAAATACATAAGTATCGCAGTTAATTTTCGATGTGGTACAAGTAAATTTGACTGAAATTGGAAAAATTACAAAGAAATAATTTATCTAATAGAAAAAATATAAAATATTTAGTACAATTTTTTTTTTTGGAAAATTTGGAAAAATGGAATTTAGAAATAGAAATTTATTTAATTTGGTTTCATTTGAGCAAACTATTCATAACAATATTACACAAAAGTGATTCAACCTATGAGTGATGTAAAGATAAGTCTTGAAACAATTTGATAAATTCATAATCATCAAATTTGTATGCTAGTTACTCCATTTACATAATTAGACACACTAGAGCAAATTCCGTGAAAGAATATAATATTTCTTATAATTTTCATAAAAAAGAAGTAGGTAGATGTAGGTATTGAGTTTGGTAAACAATAAAATTTCTGGAAGATATCAGTATTCATGATTTATCAAAACTACTCCTGAGGCATCTTGACATCAAAAATAAAACAAAAAAACAGAAATAGTTTTTAATAATTGAAAATTTTAACAAACTATTAGATATTTAATAACTTTTTCAAAGAATATTCAAAAATTTGTTTTAAAACAGTCGTTGTGAGAGACACTCTGTATGATTTTCATGATTACGTGTACACTTTTCTGGGTACAGTATATACAATGGGTTATACGAAAGCTACTCTGGATTGTTTCTGTGATTAATGATTTACCTACAAATAATGGAATGTCAGTTAGTAAAAAACAACTTACAAAGTTTTATATTTTTATTTGACAAAAATAAATATATAAAAAATAATTTTTTTTTTGTTGATTCATATTGCATCTGTGTATTGACAGTTGGGCTAAATTATACTTACCCAAATTTTTACCACGGCATTTACTATAGAAAACTACGGTATAATCCCAGGGCTCAAATTTGGATATAAATCAGGTTTCTTAGCGGAAATTTAGTTTTATAATTTTTTTTCTTGAATTTTCATGAAATGTAACAAAATTCAAGTTGCACTGTACAATACAGTCCTGACGTTGTTTTGTTACTATAATATTCTGATATAAAAATCTAATTTTATCGATCTTTGATTTCCCCGTTGCAAGTATCTAAGTATTCTTTTATGGTTAAAGTTTACGGATGGTTCTACCGTTGTTTAAGTTTATTTCCCAGTTTACATATTTTTCAAAAAAGTATATTTTTTGGTACTTATTTTTCGTGGCGGTATATTCATAGACTCAAATAATCTTCATTTGTTGACTCTTGCCTTGCGGTCTCTAGAATTTCCCAGAGAGCTTTTAGAGTCTCTTGGTTCAAATTAAATGTTTCAATTGTTTGGAATAATTGTACAGATTTACATTATCTGGGAATCGATTTGAACTCACAATTACATCCGTAGAGCCAGAGGACTCCGGCATGTTTCAATGTTTTGCAACGAATGACCAGACGTCTGTTCAGGACAGTGCTCAACTCCGCCTTGGTTGTAAGAACTACCAACTTTTCAATTTCTTTTACAAAATTTCCATTATCCATCTCAAATCTTCAATTTCAAAACTTATTTTTTTTTCTTCTGTAATTTTCTTTCCCGTTATCCCAAAAGCCACTGGGGCCATTTGGAGCGGGAAGAGAGAGTAATGGTAGTCTCATAAAATCTACCCACCAACTCATTATTTTCGCTCTATTAATTTATTCTCAACGACTTATTAGGTTGTCACTTTTCATTTTGACTATAGCAATTCTACCAGAACTCATTTACCGATTTACGGAACAAACCCTCCAACCAGGTCCTTCTGTTTCACTCAAATGTACCGGCGTGGGAAATCCACCACCTCAGTTCCAATGGACACTCGATGGTTTTCCACTTCCGGAAAGTGAAAGGTATGAAAAGTTGTTAAGTTTTATGATAATTGAAGGTTTTTTTTACTGAGTTTTAGTATAAAATTTACTTTAAGTGGTGAAATTTCTGTGGATAACTCTTTAGGTATTTAGTGGGACAATATGTCACTATTCACGACAACGTCATTTCACATGTGAACATTACTAATGTCGAGTCATTTGATGGAGGGCTCTACACATGTTTTGCACAAAATACAATGGGTTCTGTGTCACATTCGGCGAGATTGAATATTTATGGTAATGTTGTCAAACAATAATTAATTGTCTCAAGAGTAATTTTTTATTAGATTTGATTTTTTTTTGTAATATCTACAGGTCAACCGTTTATTCGCCCTATACCACCGGTGAAAGCTATTTCAGGAAAACACCTACAAATACAATGCCCAGTTTCGGGCTATCCCATTGATAGTATCACTTGGGAAAGAGGTGAGCGGAAACATGATAAATTGAAAATTCTTTCATCAGGTATATTTAGTCCGAATTTTGCCGTCATAGTAACGGTTTAATGATTTTAGTACCACAGAGATTTAAATTAATTTCTTTTTTATTTAGAGAGTTAAAGAGCAGAAATAGTTATTTCATATAGATTTGTAGCTGATACTGTTTGAAAAAAGCAATGTGTATACAGAAATATAGTTTTCTACAAAAATGAAACATTACTCCAATTTTAATTAGCTACATATCCAATGTTTGATTGAAAATTTTCATTTTATAGGTGGTTCAATTCTACCTGTAAATCGTCGTCAAAGGGTCTATCCAAATGGAACACTTATTATTGAACAAATTCAACAGGGTGAAGACGAAGGTAGGATATAGTTAGACTAGAGGTTGAACGAGAAACATATTCTCATCATTATTGTCCAGATAAGGATATCTGTAAGTTTTGAACATGCATATCCGATGCAGACAATGCACATGCTAATTTGATGAAATTTTTTGTGTGAATACACTGCACATGTATGTATACGACTATTACCCCAGAGAATAAAAGAACAATCTAAGCATATCTTATCTCCAATTTACAAGTACCAAAATTTCTATGTGCAACTATAATATATGCTATCTACAAATACCATAAATACTTTGTACAGATAATATATGTGCTACCTACGAATGCCACGACTACTTTATGCAGATTTCATATCTGCTATTTGCATAAGTCATAGCTGCAATATAAAAGGATATCATACCCTTAATCTGCAGATATCATACCTTTTATCTGCAGATATACCTGTATTCTGCAGATATCATATGTGGTATCTACAGATATATCTGTCCTCTGCAGATATCATATCTGTTATTTGCAGATATGCCTGTAATCTGCAAATATCATATCAGGTTTTTCCAGATAAACTTTTACTCTGCACATAATATATCTACCTTTATATATCATACCTGCTATCATCAGATATGATATGTGCTATCTTCATGCATGATATATTGTATCATCAGATATTATACATGCTATCTTCATATATCATATAAGCTATCTGCAGATATCGTATCTGCTATTTGCAAATATATCCGTCATATGCATACCATATCTGATACCAATAGGTTACACCTATCTGCAGAAACAATATCACAACTATGTACAGAAATCTTATCAGCAATCCACAAATACCTTCTTTGTTCATCGATTGTTATATCAATTATTCGAAGATTTTTTACTTTATCTACGGATATCACATTTGTTCATATGTAACAAATCAAGTATTTACGGATATGTTCTGCTCTTAGATACTGTATGTCATAATGAGATATGTATCAGCAATCCACGGAAGACTCCATCTATTGTCAAAATTTCTGTATTCGCTAATAAAATTCTTCCAATTTTCCTAGGTATATATGGTTGCGAGGCAAAGAGTCGTCAGGGAATGACATCAAATCGAGATCTTCATATTCAAGTCATCGGTAAGTGAGTTAAGCGTGAAAGTTAATTAAAAAGTAACTAAAAATCACAATTGTGACCATAAGCATTGGAAACCAGAGTGGAATTAGTGAATGTGACAAAGGCATTAGGTTAGGGTTTAAATAATTAATGTCTGTTTTTCTCTTGTCAGCGCGTCTCGTAAAAAGACAGACCTTTGACTCGTCTGGTAATGAAAAATAAATAACTTTCTCTCTGTCTGGTTGTCTAGTGGCCCCTAAAATCATGCCATTTCAATTCATGAGCCAATTGTTAAAGGAGGGAATGCGAGCATCTGTCTCCTGTTCAGTCATTGAGGGTGACAGACCTTTCGAATTTACATGGTTATTCGATGAAAAACCAATTCCACTCCATAATCATCAAGTAAGTGTCCTTTTATCTTAATCCTTCCAAACAACATCCCCAAATTTCCACTTTCATTCTGTCCACACTGCTTCAACTACTTTATCTAATCCTTTTACAACCTCTGTTGTTAAACTTTACTCATTGGATCTAACACTACCACTTGTAATGTACCAAATGCACTTTCAATGTTTGTGAAGGGTCCGAGGATAACATTTCCTGATGAGTACTCTAGCACACTTGTTATTGACACATTGTCATCCGCACATTCGGGTCTTTACACCTGCCTTGTTCAAAATGCAGCTGGTCGAGAACATCATTCGGCCATGTTAACAGTCAATGGTGAGTAATTGTAAACAAAACTTTTGTCTATATTTACAAATTTTTACTTTATGATGCATACCAGATGGTTGTTAGGGCGAGGGAGGAGGAGGTTGGTCCATCATTATTAAATTGACTCTTTATGTAGAAGTACATAAAGTTTAATGTGGTTTGTACAAAAAAGTCAATAATATTGATCTGTTCATATTTTGTTTGCTAAACTTTACACCCCTTATTATCAGTAAATTGGTTTGTGTAGAGGGTAATAGAGTTGTCCGTCTGTCCGTTTGTATGTTCATACGAAATTAACAAACACTTGTTACTATTTAATGATAATTTAAGAAATTCAAGTGTTTAATTATATATTTTCATTCTCCAAAATTCGCACAATTACAAATACCGGGTGTCCCATCGGAAATATTAAAAAACAAATTCACCCATTTGAAATTTAAATTAAAATTTGAATTTTTTGGAAATCCTTTAAAAAACACTAGGTATATATGTTATAACAAACAACGCAAACAGTGAATACTTCAGCTACGTATAATGCTTATCACAACTTTTATGTCAACATGTTGTAACAGCAGCAATTCTCAACTATGAACTCATCCATGTTAAGCGATATTCTTAAAAATTGATCCATGACGGCAAAAATAGTAGTAGTATCTTCTGGCAATTTAGGAAGAAAGGATTTTTATTTATAAAATATAAAAATGCGCATTTTTTGCACGCCTACAAACCTTAATAGATAGAAATCCTTAAACCTAACTGTAAAGTTAAATTGTTGCACTAAATATTTTTTGGCTCAAAAATATCCATCTATAAGGCTCAAAGGGTGCAAAAAGGTGAGCAGTTTAGTAATATCCTAAAATATTACATTTTGTTAAATCGATATTTGGAAATTATGTACCTATGACATGTTGTTTTAAAAGTTGTGACACCTTGTGAATTGATTTTCACTAGCAAACGATTCTATTATCATTGATAGAGTGGCTTAAAACATTTGTTACATAAGGTACAAACGGGTGATATCACAGGATATCCCAATTACTATGCGTTCAGGATATGATTTAGTCTATATAGCTGGTTGCTAGAATTTATTTTTTGACCTTTCATTGTAGCTAGTCTCGTTGAATATCATGGCTTGTGAGAGGCAAAACTGAAAACGTAATGTTAAAATAATGGATAAAATACGTAATACAAAAATATTATTAAATTTCATGCGTGCGATCAATTGTTTGTTAATCATGATATTACCTACACACGTGTGTTTGGCAGCAACAACCGACACATTGAAAGTAAGCTACGGCATACCAAAAACAACATCAAATTAAAAAAAAGCTTAAGTTTGATAAAGATTTGTTAAAATTCAACTGGGTACAAATTTAANTTGACCTTTCATTGTAGCTAGTCTCGTTGAATATCATGGCTTGTGAGAGGCAAAACTGAAAACGTAATGTTAAAATAATGGATAAAATACGTAATACAAAAATATTATTAAATTTCATGCGTGCGATCAATTGTTTGTTAATCATGATATTACCTACACACGTGTGTTTGGCAGCAACAACCGACACATTGAAAGTAAGCTACGGCATACCAAAACCAACATCAAATTAAAAAAAAGCTTAAGTTTGATAAAGATTTGTTAAAATTCAACTGGGTACAAATTTAATTTAGTTTGATGTTAAAGAGTACCAAATCGCAGGGTTTCTATTTAAATAAGTTAATAACAAAAAATTACCAAAAGGTATCAATTTTGAAGGGTTTTTAATATACACAAGCTTGACATATGTATACCTATGTCGTAGCCTCAAAAATTTGAATTCATTGTTGAAGTTTATGACCCTATGACATAAGGATACATAAAAATGGTTAAGTTTATAAAGTTCAAGCATGAGGTCTCTACATTTTTGACAAAAGACTTCACCCTGTTACAAACACAATGAAAAAAAAAAGTGTCTGTAAAAAAGAGAACCCTATTACAAAGAAAAGCTCTCTCTTCCGTTTTCTCCCTCATTTATCTTTATTTTTGCCGTTTCAGTTCCACCGAAATGGACACTCGAGCCAAGAGACATTAATGTGTCTGCGGGTCATTCAATTGCTCTCCATTGTCAAGCAGAGGGTTACCCAACACCATCAATTCTATGGAAACGAGCCACGGGTTAGTTGGCGTTAAAAAGAAACAACATTTAAGACACTAAACTTTATAAAGATGAGTTAAAAACTTTTACTCTTACCTTTTTTTTTCAAAATTTTCTCGCTCAACATCATCCATTTATCCAATACTTCTGACCACTCTTTTGAAAAAATTTCTCATCCATTTACTGTCTAGTAAAAAAACCTTGTCATTTTTAATTGTGTCTTTGAGAAATGAGAAAAACGTAGTTTCCAGATGTGACATTTGTGATGTCGTTTGAACTCAGGTTCTCAACCGGGAGAGTATAAAGACTTGAGTGGAAGTTGGACCGGGACTTATACGAATGGTACTATACGATTTGATGAAGTCCGAAAACTTGACGAGGGTCAATACCTCTGTGAGGCAAGAAATGGAGTTGGGTCAGGACTTAGTAAGGTCATTTCTCTTAGAGTTAATGGTAAGTCCAATGATGATACAGTAGAGAACAAATTCTTAAAGGCAGTAACACTTTTTAATGTAAATGCAGTATTACAGTGCGACTGCAAATTGTAAAGTCTGTAGGAAGTGTCTTTTGGTATATGCTTTTTCGTTGGAGAAAGTAGATTAGGTATTAATTTTTTGTAGTGAAAGTTGGATAGTTTTTTTTTACTGGAGAAACAATACAGTTTCAGAAAGACTATTGAAAAGTAGGATACAAAGTTGAGAAAATCAAGTCTCTACTATCAACGTATGAGAAGTTGTAGGTTTTTTTTGAAAATCGAAAGTTTTGGATGTTCTTTTGAAACACCCATCTTTGAGTAGATCGTCTCAAAATAATATCCAAGAATTTCAATTTTCAAAAAAATCATAACTTTTGTTCTAGTGATCGTAGAGCCTTGATTTATTTATTTTATTCTACCACTTTGGATGTTCTTTGTAAAATAATACTTTTAATACGTTCTCCAAAAAAATTTCAATTGTAATTGATGATCAAGATGCTGTTTGACCATCAATTTAAAAGGCACTTCTTTATCCACTAAAAGGCCATGGGCCAAAAGTTTCTTACTATAACCTGAACAATTTGTAGTTTTACTGTATTACGAATTTCCTTTTAAACTTTCTACAAAATAAAGCTTATGTTAATCGTCTAGTTCTGATTAAATTTGTGAAAAAAATTTTTAAGTGAAAGTTATAAATTTTCATTATATATTTTCAAGATTATTCAAAAAACGACAGTGTTTAATTTCAGTTCAAAGTTTAATTTTCACTATTGTTTTTGAATGGTTACTCTTACAAGCGCCATGTTACAATAAGAGTATAAACAGATTACCTTGGTAAATATTTTTTAGCTTTTCAAAAAAAATTAAATTAAAGAAAAAAAATTTGTTTATGGTATTAAGCTCTATAAAATTTTTATAATAAACAAAAATTTGAATTGCATTAGCTTACCAAAACTATTTTGGTTGAAACGCGAAAAAAAATAATTAATTATCTTTCTCTAGGAACATGCTGTACTTTTAGTGAAAAATAAATAAAAAAAATTTATCGTGTCAACACCAGTTAGAGTCATTTTGGTACAAAATGACACTAAAGTTTTTTTTAATACTGTACAAATTTTAACAGTTTGGTATATACTGTATTACTTACTAATAGAGCTTGAAGAAAAACTACCTATACTTTCCCCACATGTCCCTAGTGAATTAAAATTTAAGTGACATCTGAACCAGAGGCTACAGACTACTTTGATTGGCAGCAGATTCAAGGATTTTGATACTTTTGGGCTTTTTTTATCTTCTCTTTCGAAATGTGCCGTTTTTTTTATTTGAACGAAACAGTACTCATGGTTGAGTAGAATAGAACTGGCTAAAAAGAAACGAAGTGACAGGATTTGATTTTCTTCTGGTTGATTTAGTTTGTTTTTATTTCCTTTTTTCTCAATTCTTTCTCTAGATTCTTATTTTTTTTATGGGAGAAAGTAGAGTGAGGGTGTTAGTAGTGGGAGTGACTGTGAGCCAAAAAAAAAGACTCTTTCTCACTCACACTTGTAATTTTCTACTCAATCAACTGATACCAAAAAGGTTTCACTTTTTTCTCTTATTCGTTCGTCTAAACGACCAAATCTTGCCTGTTTCATAAGAAACTTTCACCCCAACTTTCTCNCTACTCAATCAACTGATACCAAAAAGGTTTCACTTTTTTCTCTTATTCGTTCGTCTAAACGACCAAATCTTGCCTTTTTCATAAGAAACTTTCACCCCAACTTTCTCTTTTTTTTCTTCTCTCCCTCTACTAAATCCTGAATTAAGCTTTGAGAAGTTAAGATTGTGGGATGGTATAAAGTTGCAAGAGAATTAGTTTGTGTTCATTCTGCCTCTATTGTTAGCTCGGAGCAGTTTTCATTTTCCAATGAAGTACTTTAGCTCGTTTTTATTGTTGGCTTAAGTGCTAGAAGACTTAGATCCAGAAGTTCTTAAAGATAATTGTGTCATGTGAGGGAATGAAGTAGGTTGGAGAGTGCACAAGTCTAATGTTATAGCTTTCTAATAATTAATGTTATTCAACAGCTCCAGCTCAATTTTTGGATCGTGATCAACAAATTTCCATTCGGGTGACAGAGCGTGCGATTTTGCAATGTAGAGCCAAAGGCGACTTGCCAATTGAGATACAATGGTCAAACAAACACTCAAAAATTACCTCACATTCTAATCACAGGTGAAATTTAAAAAAAAATATTTTTTTTTCGTAATTATTCCCTACTGGATGGTTGCATGAACAAAAAATTTTGGTTTTGAATTTTATATTTTTATAAAACCGAAATTGCACAGAGTAAGTTGCTTAGGTTTTTAGGTTGCAGGTTGCCAGAATGAAATTAATTGTATCAAATGGTTTGCAATTGCATAGAGAAAACGAATATAGGTTTATACAAGAGCTTTATGAAATCGCTTCATAATCCCTGACCTAGAAACCTAAGTTTATAACATAGGAAACAGAATAAACTGAAAGTTAAGATTCGGTTGGTAACATCGAATACATGTCTACAAAACGTTTGCAACGAAAAATTTCTTTTGTTTGTTTTGCATATTTTATTTCCAAATCTAGCATATAAATCTTCCGAAATCTAATACTTTCCTTTTTTTATCACAACACCTAAAATGTATATCAAATTTTTTCTAACTAAAGCTGTCTAATTAAGATCTCAATTTAGGTTTTTATGACAGAATGTATTTTGACCAATAACTTCATACAGAGTAACTTTACATTGAACAATAATAACTTCATATCGATCAGATACTAACCTAATATTTGTATAAAACAGTATGAAAACCTAACAAATTTGACAGAGAACTCAAATACTTTGGCCGTCATAAGTTATTTTTTTAGGTTGTATGAAGTGCAGTTTGAAAACTTAGGTTTTTAGTGTCTTCCCATGCACCGTTTATCATCCAATACAGTAACATTTTTAGTCAAAGTATGAAATTAAGCATTTCACTTTTATACAGATATATGACCCGTCAACAAGATTTAGAAGATGGGGTTATGTCAGAATTGCTCATTAGTGAAGTTGGCCGAGACGACGGTGGTATTTATGCTTGTCGTGCAAGCAACATGTTCGGCAGTGATCAAACATCGGTTGTCCTTAATGTCCAAGGTTACCAATCATTTATATCTTGCAGTTTTCTAAAATTAAGTTTTCTAAAACTTGAGGATGTAATTTCTTGTAAATTTCCATAGTCTCTGAGTTCTGATTGGTTGTTTGGTTACATGATTCTAGAACTTCCTGGTCAACCAAATCACATGAGAGTCATAGAGCAAAAAAGTCGCTCTGTAAGAGTTACTTGGACAGAATCTTTCAATGGGAACAGTCCTTTGATTAACTTCATCATTCAGTACAAATTCCCCTCAGGTAGTCTCATGAAATATAATCCTTACAGTCTACCAACATGTTATGTCACTTGATATATAGTCCAAATGAAAAATTCCTATTTGATAACAATGTGCTGGTATTAGAAACGTGGACAGAAGCTGAAGTGGAAGAAGTAGCTGTTCCTGCTACTCAGACATCAGCTCGAGTGGACGGTCTGTCTCCTGCGACAACGTATCACATTCGTGTACTTGCTTCGAATAGTATGGGTTATAGTCCACCAAGCGAACTTGTTCAGATCACTACATCTGAAGAAGCACCTGAAGGGCCACCACAAAATATACAAATTGAATCACTTACATCTACAAAGTTAGGAGTCAAGTGGTCGTCTCCTCAGAAACATCTATGGCATGGACAAGTACTTGGGTACTATCTGGGTTATAGAGAACTTAGTCTAGCTTTCCCCCCAGAATTAGGACGAGAGTTCACAACACCTCATTATGGATTTAACTCCATCTCCACTCTAGACACTAATGGGTTCCACTTCAAAACGGTCGATGTAGGAAAGATCAGACTCAAGGAGTTGAACAGAGACATTTTATTGATTTTTATACTCCAACAGGTTGGTATCGACTTTGGTGGGATTGCTGTACTTGACAATTTGAATAAATTTACACGCTATGCGGTTGTTGTCCAGGCGTTCAATTCCCAGGGACCGGGTCCAACGTCAGTTCCGATTATTGGGAATACATTAGCGGATGGTTAGTTTTTAATAACTTAGGTTTCTCAAATTCGGTTCGAATTTACAAACTCAAATTTCAAATTTAATATAAATTAACAAGGGATTTGAAGCTTGGATTTAAATTTATTAAATTCGAATTCAGCTTTTAGTTAAGGTTGATAAAATCGGTTCGAATTTAATACAAATTAACTAGAACTTTGAACTTTGAGATAAATTTGTTATATTTGAATTCAGTTTTTAGTTGTAATCTACAAAATCGGTCTGAATTAGCAAATTCAAATTTGTGATTTAGTTATAATTTATTTAGAATTTACAATTTGATCTGATTGTAGACCATTCAGATTTTGATTTAAAACTTTCAAATTTGAGTAAAAGTCAAACATTTGTACCCAATATTCTAATTTTTGAATCTATATGTATCGTAACAACCGGCTTTTGTAATATCGATTTAAGAAAACAGAATATTTTCCTAATTGCTTCAAAATGAATTATTTTCATTAAATCTTTTATTTAAAAAAATCATTACCCAATACTTTTTTTGTTATACAAAATTTTTTTCAAAACTACATATCAAAAAAAAAATTTTTTTTTTGCAAACAATAAAAATTTTTACTCTAAAATCACTCATATTATCCTGTTCAATTTTGCTAAACAAATATATTATTCTCCAAATCTCTTCCTTTAATAACTGGAATAGTATAACGATAATAAAAAAAAACAAAAAACAAAAACTGAATTTTCTAATTAGTTAGGAGTAGTTAAAAATATAATTGTCTCTTTCTTCAGCATTAAATTGGTTTGTTTCAACTAATCAGTCGAATTTGTAACCTTGAAAAATTAAATTTATCTTATTTAAATAGGGATAACTTCGGATGTCAGTTCGAATTCAAACTCGAAGTTCGGATTTCCGATATCAATCAATGTATTAAGCGAAGTCTGCTTGTATGAATGACTGCTCGGTTATACCTTGTCAAAAAATTCTTTTTTTCAGTCCCCTCAATGCCACCAGGAGCTATGGTTTGTATTTCTACATCATCCCAAAGCTTACAACTGAGTTGGGAGGATCCACCAATAGAAGGACGCCATGGNCAAACTCGAAGTTCGGATTTCCGATATCAATCAATGTATTAAGCGAAGTCTGCTTGTATGAATGACTGCTCGGTAATACCTTGTCAAAAAATTCTTTTTTTCAGTCCCCTCAATGCCACCAGGAGCTTTGGTTTGTATTTCTACATCATCCCAAAGCTTACAACTGAGTTGGGAGGATCCACCAATAGAAGGACGCCATGGNTTGGTTTGTATTTCTACATCATCCCAAAGCTTACAACTGAGTTGGGAGGATCCACCAATAGAAGGACGCCATGGAATTATCCAAGGATATAAAGTCAAATTTCATTTAGATCACGAAGTTGACCCTAGTGCTATTGAAATCAAAACTTCAACATCCAAAGCCACTGCTCTTCATGGGTTAAGACGATGGTCCAACTACTCAATTTCTATTGCAGCTTCTACTGTAGCAGGAGAAGGAATATATTCAAAACCTTTGATTTGTAATACAGATGAAGACGGTAAGTTTCATTTTGAGTATTTTTCCCACTCAATTATTTAAACATGACCTAATTTATTTTTACTTTGAAGTCCCAAGTCCACCAGGTAGCATCAAAGCACTTGTAAGTTCAAGACGTTCTATTTTAGTCTCATGGCTTTCACCAGAGAAACCAAATGGACGAATTGAGAAATATACACTCTACATGAAACCATCTGACGTATCAAAAATTGTACTAATCATTATAAATAGACGAAATTTACTTCACAAAGTCATTAACAATTAATTTGATGACTGTATAGGAAAAGAAAATTTTACAACCTCATGAGACAACTTTTGCATATGTTGGTCTCAAAGAAAGTCAACAGTATGAATTTTGGGTAAGTGCGTCAACGAGAGTTGGTGAAGGTCCACCCACACCACGTGTAAGGACAGTAACAACTAATAAAGGTTTGTATGAAATTACCAAATTAGCTTAGGATTATATGAATTTTGTTAAAATTTGAATAAATTTTGATTTCAGTTGGTGCAAAAATTGCTTCTTTTAGTCAAGTGGTAGAAGTTGAATGGAAGAAAAATTTGAATCTCTTCTGCGAATCTGTAGGGATTCCTGAATCAACAGTTCAATGGAAATTTNATCTCTTCTGCGAATCTGTAGGGATTCCTGAATCAACAGTTCAATGGAAATTTAATGGATTGCACATGGAGTATGGATCACAGTTACATGTATTATGAAAAAAGTTTGAAAATTTGTAACCTTGTAGATGCAATTGGATGACTAATTGACATATAACTTTATACTATAGGTGAACGGTGTTGGGACATTGACTGTTGAAGATGTTACTACAGCAGATGGAGGGAATTTCACATGTAGTATTTCAAATCCACATGGAAGTGACTCAANTAATGGATTGCACATGGAGTATGGATCACAGTTACATGTATTATGAAAAAAGTTTGAAAATTTGTAACCTTGTAAATGCAATTGGATGACTAATTGACATATAACTTTATACTATAGGTGAACGGTGTTGGGACATTGACGGTTGAAGATGTTACTACAGCAGATGGAGGGAATTTCACATGTAGTATTTCAAATCCACATGGAAGTGACTCAANTGTTGAAGATGTTACTACAGCAGATGGAGGGAATTTCACATGTAGTATTTCAAATCCACATGGAAGTGACTCAATTACTTATGATGTTCGGGTTCAAACCCCACCACCTCCACCTTCCTTACATGTCATTGAAACATTTTATGAGGCAATTCATATCGCCTGGACGAGTTTGGACAATGGTGGGAGTCCTATAAAAGGTATTCTCATAATCCCAACAATCTGGAAAACTGTTTTTGATACGTGCAAAACAGATACATTATTGACAGTTGGTACAATTGTCCAACAAGTTCCTTATGATATGAAAATGATATATTTCGACATACAGAGAGTTATTTTAAGACATTGTAGCCCGATGCCAATGTTTCTGTTTGCGCAAAGAAATCCGAAAAGTTGTGCTACGCAAAAGTACAGAAAAATGCAGTACTAATTTCTAAAGATACACTGCAAAAAATGTAAATGAATTTTGAAAATTAGTAAATTGTGGCACGAACCTGATACATCTCTTCTTCGATAAGCCAAATGTACGTATTCTTGAAGCATCTTACAAAACTGATTACTTTTATTGCCACAGCATTTAATACTTGTTGTGCTAAGTGCTAAGTTCCAAGTTTTATGATTTTGCCATTGCGGACCTAAAATTATACAAAGAAGGAAACGCTGATAATGATTCCATGCCATCAAATTTGTGCGCATTCATTATCACCGACGATACCTCTACTAAACAACAATTAATGCAAAGGGTACGGTTCAACAATCGGCTATAGACTTTGAGTACCATACAACTATATTGCCGTTGATACTACAGATTATCGTTAATACAGCAGGTTATCGTTGAAAAAGCAGTTACCAAACGTTGAGACTATAGGTTTTTCTTTCATGATATCTCAACTACCTATACTTGCATGATATGACTAAATTTATACCTGGCCNGAGACTATAGGTTTTTCTTTCATGATATCTCAACTACCTATACTTGCATGATATGACTAAATTTATACCTGGCCGAACAGTTGCTACTATTTATTACATTAGTAACATTGTGTGAGAATTATATCAGAAACACATTGACGAATAAATGAAGCTTAACATTTGTTTATATTTTTCTGTCNGAGACTATAGGTTTTTCTTTCATGATATCTCAACTACCTATACTTGCATGATATGACTAAATTTATACCTGGCCTAACAGTTGCTACTATTTATTACATTAGTAACATTAGCATTGTGTGAGAATTATATCAGAAACACATTGACGAATAAATGAAGCTTAACATTTGTTTATATTTTTCTGTCATTTAGGATACGTAATTCACTACAAAAGTGGGGATGGGGATTGGGAAGAAGTGGAAGCAGAATCAGTTTCAAATAATTACATTCTCAAGGGACTCGGTTGTGGGTCAAAGTACCAACTTTATGTTACTGCTGCTAATAAAATTGGAACTGGTCTACCGTCTAAAATAATACAAGCACAAACAAAAGGCAGTGGTAAGAACTACCTTTTTGTAGTAAAAGGAATTAGGGTGCAATATTATACAATAATATCAATGGTCTCTTAGACACATTAAGCCATTTTCACTGTATTTTCATAAGTTTTCAAGTGCATTAACATTTCAGGTGACACAAATTGTAAGTTATTCACAACCTAAAAAGCAATAACAGTACATTTTAAACGTTGGTGCTGAAAAGTGAACGTCGAATATAAAATTTGGTCTACAAATGTGTACTGATAATTGTGAAGTAAACAATCTTTGGTATATGAGAACAAAACTGTCATTTAAGCATCATACCAAATTTATTCCCTTTGGTTCACCTCACTTAAGGTACATATTTCAGATATCCTTAACTGACAAATCGAAATTACAATTTGTGTGATTTGCTGTTGAAATATCTTAATAGAAACGCAGAATTGTCAAAAAAAGATATTTAAAAAAGGAACACAGATTAAAGCCGACTATATGCAGGATACAATTTCATGAGCATGCTCAAATGATTCTCAGCGGCATATATGTAATAATTGTGACCAGAATATACATTTCAAGACTAATATTTTAAGGTTTAAGGAACATACTTTTTGTCTTATGCCTTTTGTTGGGAAAACCATTAACTTTTGAATTTGAGTAAAATTTATCTCAGAAAGAAAAAAGAAATATTTCTGCGCAGGTACTAATAGTTTTAGACACAGCATTGAAAAGTAGAATACAGTTTAGAATCAATCAAGCCTTTTACGACCACTCGAACAGATATTATGATTTTTCAAAAATTGAAATCTTTTAAACTTTTGAAACATACAAAAAGCATTTCAAGGAGAAGAAGAATATAAAAAAATTTTCATTTTGTCTTTCATATCCTAAATTTAAATGCTTTACTTCAAAACTATTTGTCTAAAAAGGGTTAGTTTCGAAAATTTAGAAATGTTCCAAATTTACAAGGCACTGGTTTCTCCAGGAAAGAGCTTTTGAACAAAACTGTCTTGCTTATCTTACATTATTTTATCAGACGGTAGAAATGTGAAGTTTAGATGAAAAAATTCTGTAGTTACTAATAGTGTCCTTTAAACAGTAATGATATATCAGAACAGAAATGTTTCGACTTAATCAGCATGACAATTTCAACAAACCAATCATAACTTGTTTAAAAACATTTGTTTCGCTCACAATTTCTTTAACAGATATTTACAATTTTATTTTGAATAAAATTGTAAATATATGTTGAAGGAATTTAGGTAAGTGATATCACTATGTCAATCGATCGAAAATATAGCGTAGATTACAAATATGACATCCGTTGTTGGCAGTCAACTCAAATTTTGACAAAAAATGTTTGTCAAATAAAAAAAAAATTTTTAATTGTATTTTTGTATATGAAGTAACAAGGAAAAAAACTTTTTTTTTAAATTATTAATTTACTTCGCCGACTTTAGCTCTCGCTAGGTGCATCAATTTTTTGAATTTTTCTAGTTAAGGTATTTGAACCAAAAACCAGAAGATAAACAAATTTAGTCAGTATATCGATGCTGCCTGAATGGTTTTGTGACTAAGACGACGTAAATTGCAGTATATTAAAAAAATATTAGTAGTGTACTTAGATGCAAAAAAAAAGTGTAATTTTATCATAAATTTGGAATCATTTTTCAAAATTTGAGTTGCCGCTCAACAATGCATGTCATATTCGTAATCTATGCTAAAATACCGATCGATTTATGTATAACTTACCCGAATTCACAAGGGGAAGAGGAATATTTTTCAAACAAGTCAAAATTTATGTTGTCGGTGTAAAAAATTTTAAGATAAATTTGGTTTTGACAGTTCCCTCGACACCACAGAAAGGTGAGATCCTGAGTGGTAATTCGTCATCTATTTGCATCCGATTGGAGAATTGGTCAGAACTGGGTTGTCCAATCCTACGCTACTCTATAGAGTACAAAGAAGCTATTTTGTCATCTGATACTAATTGGATTCATATCCCAAATGAATTCAACGTGAGTAGTTTTAATTTATCTTTCATTTGCTTTATTACTATCCACTTCTGCTCTATTCTCACGATCTTTTTCTCATAAAATGCCTAAAAAGTGGACTAGAGTGTTTTTTTTGGCTCAACTTTCTCTCGCTTTCTCCTTAACTTTCCAACTACTGTGTAATTAAATTTTCCCCCTCTGTCAAAGTTATTACGAGTTCATAATAAAAGTATGAACCATTAGACTCAGCACTTCTCAAGATCGTGTCTTTATGTTGATTATTTTAATGGTTTATACATCCAGCATGACAAAAAAGCTTTAATTTTTGGCGCAAAAAAATTTTTTTTTCCTTTTTGCCCAAATTACTGAATTTCACAAACCTTTTTTTTTAATTTCTAGAACAAAATCAAATCATATACTATCCATGGACTGGAGCCAAGTAAGAAATATTATGTACGAATTAGTGCGGAAAATAATGCAGGGAAAGGGGTTGTGACATATGACTTCATCACGCCTTCTTCCTTCAAAGGTATACTGTCTCTAATTACCCCAGGGAGAACTTTTTTTTTATTATACAAAATTGACTTTCTTTGAAGGTGTGAAATGGAGTGGAAATCCTAACTCATCAGGATCAGCAGAAGAGACGGATGCTTCTACACTCAATACATCACTCCTCATTGTTTTCCCTTCTATTTTGGCTCTTGGAGCAGTGATAGGGGTCATTGGAGTCATGTGCTACTTCCGGAGAAAACGTAAGCTTTTTTTTGTTTCATTTTTTGGCCAAAAAACGACAGGAAAGGGAAGTTTTCATCACTGCTTGAACAATTCATGACACATGGTAGTAGATAAACTAGTTTGTCATTGTTATCTCATCAGGTCTGGGATATGGGCCGAAAACGGTGATTGGTGATTCGCCAGGTGGATTGGATACGTATTCAGACAATCAAATGCCAACTGGTATAATTGGTGTTGGTAGAAATAATCGTGAACCACGGTATTGTCCGGTGAAGACAACTGATCCCTCATCAAGTGGAGATGGAGAAGACATAATCCGATACAAAACGATCGATTCTGCAGGTTTGTCAAGAACAGAAAATTTTTTTTTTGAAATATTTGTAGAATACACCCCCACCCCCTCATCTGGAATTCAGTTTTGTGATGCGTCAACCGATCGAAATCTTAACATGGATTACAGATATGAAAAACATTAATTGGTGTCAAGTCAAATTCTAAAAATTTTTTTTTCAAATTTATGCATAAAAAAAGTCGTTTTTGTAAATGGGTTGAGTATAGATTTTTTATTTTGTGGTTGGGTTTTATTTCATAAATTTAATCAAAAACGTATGGCTTGCATCGGTGTGGCTTTGCCGTGCTCCGCTCACGTTTCATAAGATCAACTTTTTCAGGCTTATCCGTAAAACTATTTACTCACTGTACATCACAAGGGATCAACGTCTTAAGTCAATATTATGAATCTGGCCTTCCAAATTTTGATACTTAAGACGAAGTAATGGCGATATATTGTAAACTATATATTATACTTGATAAAAATGCCCATAAAATAGATTTTTTTTTTCATAAATTTTAAGGTTTTCTGTAGAAAATTTGATTCGACCGGCGGCAATGGATGTTAGATTCGTAATCTATGCTAAATTTTTATTCGATTGACCTAACACCTACGCTAAATTTGAGACGGGGTGAAGCTTTTCTACTAAAAGTCCATCCCCCTTCGATTGACTAATGTACTTTAAGTATACAGTAGTTGTTGTCGTAAGTACAACAATTGTTGCAAAACTCATTAATACCTTCATTTCTTGTGTAATTTCTGAAGTATTTTTTTTCTTGTTAGACTATGGTGCCGAAGAGGTTTGTCCGTATGCAACTTTTCAACTACCAGAGAAAGCACCTGGACGTCCTTTACTCAACAAAGGAGAGCCACGAAAGAAATTTGGTTACCATACAGGTGAAACTATGTACAATGTTGGAAATGTATACAGTGGTCCATATCATTCCGTTGAATCTCCAGGGTTTCACTACAATCAAGCTCCAACTATGCAAATGAGGGTAATGTTATAATTACTCTTCAGATGTCATAAGCATAAAGTCTAATATTTGTTTGTATACTCCAAGGATTCTGATTACATGAAGGTAAAGAGACGGCGTGAATTTGAGAATCAAGACTCAGATAACTTGGCAAGTACAACGGATTCAGAAGTAAAGAAAATTTTAAGTCTTCACATGCCAATTACGGAGTATGACACCCTTGGGTCTGATTCCGAAGGAGAGAAGTTCCATCAGACAACTTCCCCACCTCATCACCATCAACACCATCCAAGGCATAATCACCACAACTTGTCTTCCAATCTCGTAAATCCTAATTCAAGCCTAACGGCTGGACTCACCATCCAACAACAGCATGAAATGATTACTTTTAGACAAAGACAACGCTCGGGTAGGTAATTTCAGCTTACGAATTAACCCTCTCCAAACCCTCAATTACGACAATTCGACATCTTTCATCGACAATGAGAACAAAGTTGGTTAGAAGTCATAATCGATCTTAATTTACAACTGAATTTTTTTATAGATCGAGTAATTACATCTGAACAATCGAGTACATCTTCTGACTCCTCTCCTATTGGTGGACCTAACGCAGGTCGTAAGTCCTCCTATTTATCCCGAAAGCATAATAAGTCAAAGTCAAGTGTTAAGAGTGGATCGAGTGCCAAACAGAGAGTGCGGAGTAGTAGTGGATATTCAAGTCATAATGAAGAGACTTCCTTCAGGTAACACCTAGAATACGTATAGTACATAGGTAGGATTAGAAACGTCAGTTTTGCAGCTATTTGCCAATTGTTGACTGTGGTAACTGCACCTGCGACTTTAGTTTCCGAACTAGTAGTTTTTAACATATTTTCGCCCAAGAGAATATTTTATATTGTTACAATTCTGCTAACTAAATAGTAGAATTATCCCAACAAATGGTAACTTTAAACTTTCAGATTTCTTTATCGATAAAAATTCAAGAAAAGGCTCTTTAAATTTTCAAGTATTTATTGTTTTAAGAAAATCTTTTGGTATTGTACTCAACTGTGTAAATTAATAACAGATAGACATTTCTTGGAAAAGTTAAAAATACAACTATAAACCTAATAAAAATAAAAATAATTCTTTTCCGAGATAATCATACTGATTCTGCAAATTATAAATTAACATAATTACTAACTAAATAAAAATAAAAATAATTAATTAACCTAAGACAAAATACAAATTATTTTGTCTCTGTTACAATATTAAGAGCAACCATAGAATGACGTAGCGGTGTGCTAACTAAAATTTAACTTATTAGGGTATAAAAAATTTTATGAAGGTGTAATTGAGAGTTGCATCGATTAACCATCTGATAATTTTGAAGTTGAAAATACAGTGTAATCAAGTATAAGCGTAGCTAAATGAGTAATTATATTTTGTTCATTTTTTAAAGCTTTGGCGACAGAATTCAACCACCGACAAAATTCTCAGATTCTAGACATTTAAGCGACGCCGGTGAAGATGAAGAGGAGGAGCCAAGTGATGAACAAAATACTTCTGAATCACCTACCGCAAGAAATCATCGGCTACAGAAAACTAATCATGGGAAAATTGTACGGAAGTTGATAGGTTCGTCAAAACGACACAATGTGAGTGGTGGAGGTGCATATCCTAGTACTTTAAGTTCACGAAGGAATCCACCAACTTACCATATTGATGTCTGAGACTATTCCAACACTCTAGCTCATTACATTGCTTATCTGAAACACTTCAACTAATCTGTTAATCCTTTGTTTACATCATTCAGGATTTACTACTGTCCCTACCCAACTTAAAAAAATATTTATAAATAAAGTTGTGTTGATTTGTGTAATTTAATGAATTTATAACGAGGGGAGTTAATAAGGAATTTGATAGTCATGATGGCACATGTTTTTGAATTTTAATTCTGTACTGCCATGTGTCAACTTTCTCGCAATATCTTTCTCATAAGATTTGATGATTTCTGACGAAATTGTGCGGATAGCATTTTAACTTCTATCGCCCGTTTCATGCTTTTTCAAATCGTGTTTTATTTTTTCATAAAGTTGTCATGACTTACTCTAAACTGGATGGCAATAAATACTTTTTCAAATCTTTTTTAGTACCTTTTTCCAAAAAAGTAGAGACGGTTCAACTTCACACGACGATCGGAGTTCGCAATGAAAAGAATAAGTATTTATTGTTTTTTTCAGAAAAAGCTTTTTTCACACAACGGGTGAAAAACGCAATGACAACAAAATGAAAACGTATGGATTGATTTTCCAAACTTTTTCAGAAAAATTTTCTTGAAAAAGCTGGTTTTGGAAAACGCATGAAACGGGCGTATATCAGCACAAATTTTTTATCTAAACAAGCCTATTTGAATACTTTGGAAAATATTATAAAATTTCCCAAAAAGTGCCAAATATTCCCAAAAAGTGCTAAAAATAAGAAATTTTTTTTATAAATCTGAGTTTCCATAGTGTGTACCAGATATACAGAAAGTATTTAACTACAATCAATTTTTCAACAACTAGAAATTTTGTAGTATAGAAGAAAAACGGAAAATTTACTCAAAACCAAGTATTTCGGAATGAGTTAGGAGAAATAGCTCCAAATTTTTACTAGTTTATAAGCTATAACGGGCAAAGTGTTCTTTATGGTAAAAAAATTTCAGGAATTACGACTGTCAATAATGCAAACACAGATAAAACTATAAAGCATTGACCTAAATCGGCTTAAGGAGATTAGAAAACTATTTGAAATTTAATTGAATGAATTAAATTTGTTTGATATTGAGATAATATTTAAACTTAGAACTTTTGATATGATTATGAATTATGAACACGAGTTTGTTTATTACAAAATCAATTCTTATTGCAATCAATGCAAAGTCAATTAAATCAATGCAAAATTGTATTTATAAACCAAACATAATTTTTTTTTAGGAGTCACTCCTAATATTTTTTGAATTTCCAGAGGCACAACTCCGCTTCATGTAAATTTGGTGCACGATAGCACCAAGAGCTTAATATAAACCCTCATTGGTTCAAACCTTAATTTTTCTTTGTAAGCTGTTGTAACCTGTAAAACAAAAAGTTTTGTGGATGATAGTCCCATTGGCTCTGCTGCAAAAAATATTATCTCTTATTATTATCTCTCTTATTATCACGGGACGTTTAATCCTTTAAATAATTCTTTTTGTTTTCGCACTGTCAAATTTCACACGGAGTATTCATAAATAAAATACGGCATAAATATTATCAAGTATATATGATCACTAGAACAAAACTTATGATATTTTGAAGATTGATGCTTTTTAATACAATTTTGAACGTCAACGCTTTATCATTTCAAAATAATAGCAAAACTCTTCAGTTAAAAAATATTCTCCTCAAAATCGCATGGAGTGATCATAATTCAATTGCTCCGACGTAAAATAAAATATTTCGGAATGGGTGTCTAGTGGATTTCAATTTCAAAATAAAAAATGCCTGTAAGGATCAGCAAGTTAAATCAACTTTTAAAAATCTTAAAAATTTTTTTTTTATATATAAATTAGATAAAGTATCTGGATCATGTGAACAGTTTCACACCAATATTGTCTACTAACAAAATGTATAAGAATTCACACTATTTTGCAGGTAATCGACAAAGAATTGATCTCCGATCTGTCCTTGGTTATGTCGGTATCACTTTCCATCAGGCTGATTATTTGAAAATATAAAAGTTTCAGAATAATTTGTATCTCATAAGGTAGAAATTGAGTCATGGGCTGGACTTACTTACAATGTCATAATATATAGTTTTTTTTATCAATATTAATCGTTGAGAGTGAAGTTCTACTTGTGGCTAATTTGGCATACTTCTGGCTAATCTGCCACAAGTAAATATTTCTATAAGTACTTTGCTTATATTGTAATATTTCTATGCGTTTGCTTATTGGGTCAAAGGTCATGAAATTTAGTTATATTTGCATCAACTAAACCTAGCCTTGCTTTGGATTATTAGGATTTACAAAAACCTAACAACCAATTAAATTTTTCAGATGCCGATTTGATTTTCATAATATTCTAATAAAATTTTCAGATGTCGATGTGATTTTTGCGATAGTCCAATTAAATTTATCGGATACGATATGTTATTATTGTGATAGGTAAATTAAGTTTTAAAGATATGTAGATTTTATTATACCCCGATTCAATTTATGGCGATAGATAATTTTTTATTTCTTTTCAGTTCATCACTGGTTTTTCATAAATGAACTGATACAGGTTGCTGAAAGATTTTACAATTACGTGATTTAATGCTTTTTCTTTATTTTTCTTTATTTATTTTTCTCTTTTCGGGGTTGCCAACTCCCAAAATTTGTGGAGTCGACACCGGAGTTGGAGTTGTGCCGACCACTAAGCCTAATCCTAGATGGTGTTCATGCAAATTTGAACTTCATACCCACATGTACTCTCTTCTTGCGTTTGGACACTTAGTGCAGATAATTATTAAGTGGCTGTCTAATTTTATCAAGTGCATTCAGAACTAAATTTATTAATTTAATTATGCATCTTCCTTCCACATTCGTTGGTTCTATAGTGTAATTAGTTATCATGCTGGACTCTGAATCCAGCGATCCGAATTCGACTCTCGGTAGAATCTACGTCACTTATTTATTTACAATGTTTAAGCTCAGCTCAGATTCAGGCACTATTTTTTGTTCGTCAGGACTAGTTTNTTATTAAGTGGCTGTCTAATTTTATCAAGTGCATTCAGAACTAAATTTATTAATTTAATTATGCATCTTCCTTCAACATTCGTTGGTTCTATAGTGTAATTAGTTATCATGCTGGACTCTGAATCCAGCGATCCGAATTCGACTCTCGGTAGAATCTAAGTCACTTATTTATTTACAATGTTTAAGCTCAGCTCAGATTCAGGCACTATTTTTTGTTCGTCAGGACTAGTTTNAGTCACTTATTTATTTACAATGTTTAAGCTCAGCTCAGATTCAGGCACTATTTTTTGTTCGTCAGGACTAGTTTTATTTTAAGAAACAACTAATTTAAATTAACAATAAAGGATGGCATAACGTTGCATCGAGTCATCTGTTATTGTGACTATAAACGTACACTATCTTTGGATTCATTTTTAGTTGGTTGAATTGCATGATATCTGAATCTGATTACTTGTTCAACAATTTGAGAATCACTCACACTCACATTTGTGGTACTTAAATTTGATATTGTTTGCACATTAATGTAAGTAGGTGGTGAGAACAGTACGAAGTCTGCTGTGAAGGACATACTTTTAGCTACTAAAATTAACTACAAGTATCACAGGTATCGCACTTCCCATCAAATACATTCTCAGGCATATCTTGATTGGTTTNCTAAAATTAACTACAAGTATCACAGGTATCGCACTTCCCATCAAATACATTCTCAGGCATATCTTGATTGGTTTGTCATATTGAGGCTTGGGTCAGATTTTGTCAACTCTTGAAACATCAGTTTAACATCTAAATGAATGCACACTGAAATTCTCTATGCAAATGTAACATGTTTTGGGCTTTTAACAGGTTCTATCATTTTCACTACTTTGAGTTCATAATTAAATTTTCAAAAATTTACGTTTTGACAGTTTAGATGAATTCAATAAGAAAATTTCCCTTAACTTTCATCATTCGTAAAGCTGGAATTCATAAGGTCGAAAACATTTTTCCTGAGTGGAATAAAAGCAACAATTTTGTTCTTATGAGAAAACTAGTTTCAAAACCGGTAGCAGAAAATATTTGAAAACAGATTGTCACATTTTGCATAATAATTCAGGTATTACAAATTTAGAACCATTAAAAAGTTGTTAAGATTAACAGGCATATTCATATTGTGCATTCTTTTAAGCTCAATTAATCCAAAATCAATATTTTGCACAAATTTAAAGTGGAAATTTATAAAGTTTAGTTCAAATTTTCAAATTTTCAAATGAACAACAATAAACATATTTGAATCAAAGTTTTTTTGCTTCAAAATCATATTTTAACAATTGATATTTTTTTGAAAAAAATTCACATTTAAATTAAAAAATAGGAACTTTGAGATTATAAATTAGTCATGAAAGTTTATAAAATTTATAANCTAAAATTAACTACAAGTATCACAGGTATCGCACTTCCCATCAAATACATTCTCAGGCATATCTTGATTGGTTTTTCATATTGAGGCTTGGGTCAGATTTTGTCAACTCTTGAAACATCAGTTTAACATCTAAATGAATGCACACTGAAATTCTCTATGCGAATGTAACATGTTTTGTAGCTTTTAACAGGTTCTATCATTTTCACTACTTTGAGTTCATAATTAAATTTTCAAAAATTTACGTTTTGACAGTTTAGATGAATTCAATAAGAAAATTTCCCTTAACTTTCATCATTCGTAAAGCTGGAATTCATAAGGTCGAAAACATTTTTCCTGAGTGGAATAAAAGCAACAATTTTGTTCTTATGAGAAAACTAGTTTCAAAACCGGTAGCAGAAAATGTTTGAAAACAGATTGCCACATTTTGCCTAATAATTCAGGTATTACAAATTTAGAACCATTAAAAAGTTGTTAAGATTAACAGGCATATCCATATTGTGCATTCTTTTAAGCTCAATTAATCCAAATTAATATATTGCACAAATTTAAAGTAGAAATTTATAAAGTTTAGTTCAAATTTTCAAATTTTCAAAACTTGTTGTTATTTGTATAAACTTAGTTTCAAATTTTGCTTCAAAATCATATTTTAACAATTGATATTTTTTTTTTTAAATTCACATTTAAATTAAAAAATAGGAACTTTGAGATTATAAATTAGTCATGAAAGTTTATAAAATTTATAAATTTTTAAAACTTTACGATAAATCGTAAGCTAATCATTTTGTGTTTTGATTCTTATATAATTATAAAATTTATGAAGTTGTAAGAAATATTGCTTGCTGAAGCTGGAAATGATAAAAATTATTTCAATTTAAAAGTATTGCCAGTAGGCACTTTGCGTTTATAATCAACTGTAAAAGTTACTAAAATGTTCTATAAAATCTATAACTTTTATAAACTTTAGACTTGATTATAAATGCAAAGTACCTAATAGTGATGTTTGGTGAATTATAATTGTTTAAAATTTAATTTGAGTCTAAATTAAGCATAAGTTTTGACTTGTTCATAAATATGTAAGAGATAAATCATCCTGCTCACAAATCCTTCGACTTTCTCCTTATGGGTTGGAATGTAGTCGACCAATGCGGCGTCAAATTTATTTTCTTTGTATCCATCGCGGTCCACGTCATGACTCCCCATCGCTTCCATTCCAACACAAAACAAGATCCCAATAAGGAACCCTTGGTCAGCCTTCACTGCAAAATCTTTAACCAAATCCTAAAAAAATTTGTTACCAAAAGTGATTAAAAAAAATAATTTTTTTTTGTTTCAAGGTAGATGATAAAATATATTACCTCGTAAGTGAAGGAAATAGGATTGCCAATTTCAAAACTCGTAGATTTGAATTCTTCATAGTAGAATTTCAAAAGGTCCTGCCATTGACACAGTACTTCTTGTTGAGTACTTGTGAAGAGATAATAAGCGATATCTACTGATGGTGAGGCAACTCGATGAATTTGCAAATCAACAAAGCTCACATGATCTCCATTTTTGGAAAACATCATATTGTTGTTCCAACAATCACCATGATTTACACATTGCAATAGACTTTCGGCGTTGAGCATAGTTCGAAAAGTAGTGATAATGTTTCCGTCAAATTTTGAAAGTTTTTCTGCCGCTTCCTTACAACCTTCGACTCCAGAGTCCTGCAAGCAAAGAGAAACAATTATTATGATTCAATTCAACAGACTACACAATGACGCAATTTTACCTAAAAGTGATTGTCATGTACGAGTCAAAAATTAAATTTTAAATTTGAGGCAGAATTACAAAATAATTAAGGACTCAGAGTCAGTACTGAATGAATGGCTCCCTTCATGTTACTTTGTATATCTGAGATATACTCAGTGACTCCAAACTTGATAAAAAGCTATGCGTTTTCAGAATTAATATAATGTTAAACATCATTGAGTAGTTCAGAATAATAACTTAGTCATATAAAAATTACGAAACGTCATCCAATATTTATGACTAAAGTGACTCATTCTGGAAGTGGGGTTGAGTAAAAAATTAAGTGATTTACAAATAAACCAGATTTGTCATTAGTCACACAATATGTTGGCTAGATGGCTTTAAACTCAATGGAATAAAAATTATATGCCTATAATATTTGGGTCAGTGATTTGTGACTCTGAGTCACATGAACAGTTAAGAGATTCATGAGGCAAGATTTACAAAAAGCTGTATAAGTCTAAAAAAATGGTTGACTGTTTAGTTGAGACATTGAGTTGAGTTGAGTCATTGAGTCACCTGCTCAAATTTGTTTCTCGTGTTTTCTCAGTGATGACTCAGTAATAAAAATTATATAACTCTAAACAAGGTAATGTTCATTGCAAATAACTACAATAACTACCATACCCAGTCAGGTCTGAGTCATGACTCTACATCACTCCGAGCTATGAAAACTCCATAACTTAGTAGCATTTAAGATGAAATATTTAAAAAAAATTACACGAATCAATTTGAAAAGTCGTTTAAATGGTGGTTCAAACATTCCAGTCACTAATCCATCGTGTTCCATCAGAAGCAATCTATCAACCATAGTGGGATACTTTTCCAAAAATTCTTCCTTCGATCCAGCGTTATTGATCAAGACATGAGAAANTCTATCAACCATAGTGGGATACTTTTCCAAAAATTCTTCCTTCGATCCAGCGTTATTGATCAAGACATGAGAAACGGCGTGAAGTTTTGCTAAACTTTTTAAGACCAATCTAAATTTGTAAAAAAAGACATTTTGCAAACATTTTCAAAACTAATAGGTCGTTTAGCCCGACAAATTTTTTAATCTTACTTGGCTTGGTTTTTGTCCTGATAAAGAGATTTGTCACTCATAGCATAACCGCGTCTGGAAATGTTTTCTAAAATGAGTGAGTCACTTCCACCATAGTATGCTGTTGGAAACATTTCCTCAAAAAACTTATTGTCATTCCTATAAAAAAATCATTTAAATGTCCCATTAACAAAATGTTCCATTAAATCAAACTTATTTTAAAATACCCCAATTTTTCCTTGTAAAATTGATCCATTTCATGACGAAAGTGCGTAAGAAAGATTCCTTCTCTGAGCATAATTGCTGAAAACATACCATGAATTTTCTTATCAGATGTCTTCATGGGCCGCTTGACGAAAAAATGAGAATCCTCTCTTTTGTCATCTTTAAATTGAACTTTGACAAATTGACATTCACTCGCCGTATGTGCCCCTACTAAACTAGAAGGTTCTTCAATTTCAACTTTTTCAATTTCTTCAGAAATTCCATTTTTGATGAGAATTTTGGAATATTTAGATTTCAAATCTAAACTTGCCATATTGTCTTGCAGAATTGTGTATCAATGAGTTGTGATTTACAACCAGTAATCACGTAATATCGCATGTACTCTACGAGTTGGCGTGTTTAAATAGTAACCTTCATCAGGTCGATTATCATATGAGAAGTACAAAAAAAAATGATACAAACAAAATCAAAGATATTATAATGGAGTGTGTTTTTATTATGAATTGTTACTCGTGACATGTGATCTTGTTGCAAACATTTTTGTTTTCAATATTAAATACTTAACCACGCGGATGATAACAAGTGACGACAATGAGTGAAGAGCAGAAATTGGACTAGCTGGTGATGGCTTCGCTCGCCAGTCAGGTTGAGCTGCCATGGGCATGACATGTAGTCACATCTAATTTTAAATTTTCTATTTACTCGTTCCAATTTTATCGATTGGAATGTATTTTACACACTAATTTGAATCTAGTCCATCTTTCCGTGAGTAAAATTTGGTGGGAAAGAAAAATAAATACAATTTCCATGCGCGGAAAATAAAATTTAATAGAAAGGTAAGGTGTTTTTGATCGTTTAGAGAATTTTTGAACCAAAGAAGAATTTTTGAATCAGTCTAGAAATAGTCGAAATTGGTGAATGATTTCCGCTTGTCGCAGAACCGAACTATTTTATTCATAAATATATAAAATATACGTCATAGTTTACGGTGTAATCTCATTGTTAAAGATATTAGATGTTGTTGCAGAAGGAAATTTACTCCAACAATTGCATAAAAAACCCAGCTATAGACTCGATTTGGATGGACAAAATGTTGCAACGGACAGTGGTAGAATCACAAGAGATTCTTCCGTTGAATCAATATCTCGAATCGAATACGTGTGAAGTGCTAACACCTACTGATATCGACGCAGATTGATGAAGGTGCAAATCCAGTAATATCAAATACATTAAAAAATATATCTTATTGTTGTTCCAACAATCACCGTTATTGACGCTTTTTCCTACGACGGATGCTTGAATAGTACTCACTATGTTTCTTATTTAATTGACGCAGGGATGAATTTAAACTTCTCCAAGCTTAGTGCTTGGAGAGCAGAGTTGTCCTCAGTATTATTATGCAAGCTTAGTGCTTGTATATTAAGTTTATTTTTAATCTCTTGTTTCAGTAAATTTGTACTCATTAAGAAGATTATTATTGTGAGGGAGCAACGATCGCGCTCCCGATCCACTTTGCGTTTTTTGTTGTGTACAAAGATAAAAACTATATTTTGATGCAATTTCTGATTTATTTTCGGTTTCACATTTGAGCTCCAATGGCATGGAGTATTTTGTTTGAGTTTAAGAGTAGAGTATAGTTGATTTATTTATTTTAATAAATTGTCGTGACAATAAATGACCGGATAATGTATTTTCGGTCATCTTTCCAATTTATTTCAAGATACATAGAAGCATACTAGACGGAAATAGATTACAATNAATGATACAAACAAAATCAAAGATATTATAATGGAGTGTGTTTTTATTATGAATTGTTACTCGTGACATGTGATATTGTTGCAAACATTTTTGTTTTCAATATTAAATACTTAACCACGCGGATGATAATGAGTGACGACAATGAGTGAAGAGCAGAAATTGGACTAGCTGGTGATGGCTTCGCTCGCCAGCCAGGTTGAGCTGCCATGGGCATGACATGTAGTCACATATAATTTTAAATTTTCTATTTACTCGTTCCAATTTTATCGATTGGAATGTATTTTACTCACTAATTTGTATCTAGTCCATCTTTCCGTGAGTAAAATTTGGTGGGAAAGAAAAATAAATACAATTTCCATGCGCGGAAAATAAAATTTAATAGAAAGGTAAGGTGTTTTTGATCGTTTAGAGAATTTTTGAACCAAAGAAGAATTTTTGAATCAGTCTAGAAATAGTCGAAATTGGTGAATGATTTCCGCTTGTCGCAGAACCGAACTATTTTATTCATAAATATATAAAATATACGTCATAGTTTACGGTGTAATCTCATTGTTAAAGTTATTAGATGTTGTTGCAGAAGGAAATTTACTCAAACAATTGCATAAAAAACCCAGCTATAGACTCGATTTGGATGGACAAAATGTTGCAACAGACTGTGGTAGAATCACAAGAGATTCTTCCGTTGAATCAATATCTCGAATCGAATACGTGTGGAGTGCTAACACCTACTGATATCGACGCAGATTGATGAAGTTGCAAATCCAGTAATATCAAACGCATTAAAAAATATATCTTATTGTTGTTCCAACAATCACCGTTATTGACGCTTTTTCCTATGACGGATGCTTGAATAGTACTCACTATGTTTCTTATTTAATTGACGCAGGGATGAATTTAAACTTCTCCAAGCTTAGTGCTTGGAGAGCAGAGTTGTCCTCAGTATTATTATGCAAGCTTAGTGCTTGTATATTAAGTTTATTTTTAATCTCTTGTTTCAGTAAATTTGTACTCATTAAGAAGATTATTATTGTGAGGGAGCAACGATCGCGCTCCCGATCCACTTTGCGTTTTTTGTTGTGTACAAAGATAAAAACTATATTTTGATGCAATTTCTGATTTATTTTCGGTTTCACATTTGAGCTCCAATGGCATGGAGTATTTTGTTTGAGTTTAAGAGTAGAGTATAGTTGATTTATTAATTTTAATAAATTGTCGTGACAATAAATGACCGGATAGAATGTATTTTCGGTCATCTTTCCAATTTATTTCAAGATACATAGAAGCATACTAGACGGAAATAGATTACAATAAAAGGACTGAAATACTGAGTACTGCGTTAATTGTCTGACTCCAGGTTGCTAACAAGAAATAATCTAAAATAAGAATCTAAAAGAACTCCAGATGGTATTATTCGTTCTATTACTTTGACAGAGAAACTGTTATCCATGAAGAGTAATCTGGACATATTGCTGCCTTAGAAGAAAAAATTCTAAANTCGTTCTATTACTTTGACAGAGAAACTGTTATCCATGAAGAGCAATCTGGACATATTGCTGCCTTAGAAGAAAAAATTCTAAAACTGAAACACCTCATTGTATGTAAAATTCGCTTNAATTGTCTGACTCCAGGTTGCTAACAAGAAATAATCTAAAATAAGAATCTAAAAGAACTCCAGATGGTATTATTTGTTCTATTACTTTGACAGAGAAACTGTTATCCATGAAGAGTAATCTGGACATATTGCTGCCTTAGAAGAAAAAATTCTAAAACTGAAACACCTCATTGTATGTAAAATTCGCTTTTCTAAAATATCATCTTACTTATCTGCTCCGTGGTGTCGTTAAACTATATGTCTTAGTCGCTCTACTAGCCAGTTGAATTGCCCCATTGGTCGTGACCAAATAGACCTAATTGTGAAAGTTTACTTGCAGCTTGGTTTAATTAAATTTACTTTATTATTAGAATTTCGATTAAGCAATACCCGTAAGGTAGAGTTCTAACGCCATTTGGACGTTATGTAGCGTTTGAATCAAAGCCATGAGCAGTAAATTTTGTGATGTGTATGTTAGAGATATGATGCTTACCAGACCTCATTGTGCTCATATTATTTTTTCTTGGCAGAAGCGATGCCTTATCCGCAAATACTTGTTCTAATATTGGGAAACTGTACTTCCTTGTCGATTTCAGATTCTCCACCAATTCAACTACACTGCAATTGAAAAACTGTAAAGAATCTATAAACCGTAAATTGTTCGCTTAATAGTCAAATAATATTCAGAATTTGTGGGAAGTACGGAAATCACTTCTCCAATTGTATTGAAGCCTTGTATGACCATGTCCTGGTCATAACCTTGGAAATTGTGCATCTGAAAAGGTTTGTTTTAGCTTTTGTAGAACATCTTACTATTCAATTCAGTAGTACTTAGGATAATTGTGTCTAGCTCCTTTTGCGTGTAGTTCAATTTACAGTTTTGAGGACTATCACCGCAATATGCATAGGGACACATACTTTGCAGATGTCGGTGATAGCGTTAGCANCTTACTTTGCAGATGTCGGTGATAGCGTTAGCAATTTGAACAAATCCAGCAGAAATGTCAACTGAATCATTTCCTTTGTAGACTCTGTGGGCCATAAGTGTATGAGAACTCAGCAGGGCAAAAACTTTTTTTTCTGAGTTTTTGAAATTTTTCCATTATTACTCGCTGGAGGTAAAGATTTTAGTAGACATTCCATGTCCGCATACACGACATAACCGACTTTAATCTTATCCCAAAAGTTCTCAAACAAAATTGCTGAAGNTTGTGTCTAGCTCCTTTTGCGTGTAGTTCAATTTACAGTTTTGAGGACTATCACCGCAATATGCATAGGGACACATACTTTGCAGATGTCGGTGATAGCGTTAGCAATTTGAACAAATCCAGCAGAAATGTCAACTGAATCATTTGCTTTGTAGACTCTGTGGGCCATAAGTGTATGAGAACTCAGCAGGACAAAAACTTTTTTTTCTGAGTTTTTGAAATTTTTCCATTATTACTCGCTGGAGGTAAAGATTTTAGTAGGCATTCCATGTCCGCATACACGACATAACCGACTTTAATCTTATCCCAAAAGTTCTCAAACAAAATTGCTGAAGNGCATTCCATGTCCGCATACACGACATAACCGACTTTAATCTTATCCCAAAAGTTCTCAAACAAAATTGCTGAAGATGAGGCATTCTTTGCTGTGGACATAGAATTTCTTTTTAATCAAATTTTTCACCCATAATTCTATGACTCCTGAAAGCACATTGACTATCATATGCTTGATTGTTAGTTTTTGTTACAGACGGGTATTCGTGCAAATTGTTGTAGCAAAGTACACTTCGATGATGNTATGCTTGATTGTTAGTTTTTGTTACAGACGGGTATTCGTGCAAATTGTTGTAGCAAAGTACACTTCGATGATGGTTTTGTCTACCCAAGGGTTGATGTCTATTATAGCAACATAATGGACACAAGAACTATAGGGGTCTATGTTAAGGAGTAGGTTCACAGTTTTGAAATGAGTNTATGCTTGATTGTTAGTTTTTGTTACAGACGGGTATTCGTGCAAATTGTTGTAGCAAAGTACACTTCGATGATGCTTTTGTCTACCCAAGGGTTGATGTCTGTTATAGCAACATAATGGACACAAGAACTATAGGGGTCTATGTTAAGGAGTAGGTTCACAGTTTTGAAATGAGTNATTATAGCAACATAATGGACACAAGAACTATAGGGGTCTATGTTAAGGAGTAGGTTCACAGTTTTGAAATGAGTATAGTTGAACCTAAATATCTGTATTGGAACTACTAAAAATGAAGTTTGTCGCTTGGTATAATGTGTTTCAAGCACATTCATAGCAATCTCATTTGTTTTTTAATTTTAGTTATGTTCACAGAGAATTCAATAGAATCAAAAGTGTAAAGCTGCNTTTGTTTTTTAATTTTAGTTATGTTCACAGAGAATTCAATAGAATCAAAAGTGTAAAGCTGCTTAACAGAAGTATATGAAGACTAGGTGAGGGTTGATTGGGTTGTAAAGAGCGGCCAACACTGCTAAGTGGAAAAAGAAACTTTTTGTTGTGATATTTAGAGTTGCGAAGTTTTCTCTTAAATTGCAATGGGACCTTCATCAAATCAGCTCCACTGAATGGTCTAAATTTTGTGACTTTGACATTATAAGCCAATACCTTGCTGATCTGCCACTCAGACGCATACTGCTCAAATAAGCTGACAGTATGGTTGATTTTTGTTGCGAATAGTCATAGATATTTACCCAAACTTGCAAATTTGTTTAAATCTACCGTCATATTCGAGCTGATATATTTATTTTAAAATTCACATATATATTTCAGTAGGTTGGATTCACCGCGTTTTTCACCTCAACAAAACAAACGTAGCAAAAAAAATTTAGCGGCTCAACCTGAAAACAAAATGCATTAATATTTCTTCTAAATTTTCTAATAAAGTAACTTTTGCTGCCGTTGTTGTTTGTTACGAACAGACCTAGGCATAACTGGTTAGAATGTTCAGCGAAACTGTAAATTGGAAAGAAAGAACATTGTGGCGAAATTGGGTTTTCCGTGTGGGTTTTTGCCATAGGAATTAACCGGATTGTCTGGTCTCTAGAGGATATGGGTTTCCTGAGACCAAATTAATTGTAAGGAAAAAGTGAAGTAAGTCGTGATAAGGTATACGCGGTATTCCAATGACGTAATCGGGCTAATCTATAAAACATGTGGTTTAGCCGTGTCTCGAACGAGGAGGAATTCAGTACGTTCTTAACGGTTGGTTGTGTTAGACTTTCTGCTTTATTGTGTTTTTTTTTGTTCAACACTCTCTATTGTAAGTGCCTTTTTAGACTAATATATCTGTCCTTACTCTGAGTTCGAGTGAGATTGGTTCAGGGAACTTTGTGCCTAATTTGCTTGTGGTTATACTAGCATCACGATAGAGAGATAGAAGGGAGAGGGAGAGAGAGACAAACTAATACTGTGAACCATCCCTCCGTAACTGTGCATCATGTTGAAGGTTTTGCCTCACCCCACAGGACTTAACAGGGCTCCACCCTTGGTTAGGGTCGTTAAAGTCCCGCGTGTTACTTCAATGAATACGGCGGACGACCTAGTTTTTTCTTGGTTTTCTCTTGCACACCAATGGGTCTCCAATATCCTCCGATGTGACCGGGGCTGGACGAGGAGCCTAGTGATTGAGAGTGATTACCTCGGTCTCCCCGGTGACACTCGGGACTCAGTTTAACAATAGTCTCCACAGAAACCTCGGGAAAGAATACTCTGACCTCACGGTATCGGAAAGATGTGGGTTTCGGCCCACCGGTAAGTTTCTTAATCCTGGTTTAGTTGAAAGTTAACCTGTGGAGCTCTCCCGGAGATTCCGGAGATAGGAGAGTCCAGGGTGATCTTCAGTTCTGTAAGAAGAAAGTTCACAATCACGACTTAAAAGAATGATAGTTTGTAACTAAGGACTTAGCATTAGTCACCTTGAACTCTTGACTTATTTTGACATTATCTTATTTGCTTAGTAAGACAATTTTAAGGTCTCAGTACTTTTCCAAGTGACTCAGGCACTGAATCATCCTTAGGACGAATACTTTCAAATCTGTATACAGTTTTCAGTCGCTAAACTGTCTTTGCTTGACTTAGCTCACTACTTAATAAATCATCACAAATTGTTGTTTAAATACCAACGATCAGAAACTATTTCAAGTTCTCCCACGGAACCAGTAGACAGGAGAGCCCAGAGAGTCTCCCGTTTCTTCCACAGAGTGGAACTCTACTNATGATAGTTTGTAACTAAGGACTTAGCATTAGTCACCTTGAACTCTTGACTTATTTTGACATTATCTTATTTGCTTAGTAAGACAATTTTAAGGTCTCAGTACTTTTCCAAGTGACTCAGGCACTGAATCATCCTTAGGACGAATACTTTCAAATCTGTATACAGTTTTCAGTCGCTAAACTGTCTTTGCTTGACTTAGCTCACTACTTAATAAATCATCACAAATTGTTGTTTAAATACCAACGATCAGAAACTATTTCAAGTTCTCCCACAGAACCAGTAGACAGGAGAGCCCAGAGAGTCTCCCGTTTCTCCCACAGAGTGGAACTCTACTGTTTTTGTCAAAGTTAATTCTCTACCAAGGAACTAGATGGAGAAATTTACGGAAAGATACAAAATATAAATAAAAAAGTTTATCTTCTTTTGAGCAGGGTTACTGAGTTTTCATTGTAGTATTTCAGTTTTGCTGCTTTAGTGAACAATCAGTTTTAACAACGTAAGTGTCAATTGGTCAGTCTCGGTGAGTATAATCGTTATTGTGTAGTAACTGTTAGTCTTATGAAACAACTCCAGCAGCAGGAATTTGCCGAGACAACATCACAACACAAAACAAACAAGATTTCCATAAATGCTACTTCAATTTATCATTCAAAAGAACAAGGAACACTGATGAATAGGCCATGATTTGACTCAAACTACTTCAAAATCAATAAGCGAATATTGAATCACGTAACTGTTAAATATCTTGGATAAAATGTAAAGTGAGTTAATTCGGCTATAGTAAAAGTTCGGCTTTAGTAAACAAGAATTCCTCTTTTGACTGATGTTTTACTCCCGATAATATAAATGGAGCACTTAATCAGAACTTGAGACAATGACAAATAAATGTGTGTCCAAAATATTGAAACAAATTTTATTTTTTTTTACTTTTATGAAACTATCATTAACTTATCAGTTTAAATATCTGCAAACCAAAAATAAAAAATTCAACATAAATCTATTTCAATTAACAATAAAATTGAGATTTTATTACATTTAAGAATCAAAAGTAAATAGAAAAAATTATGTGAAAAATATTGAATATCAAACAGCACAGTGACGATTATTAGCCAAAACAGCTGGTTAAGAAGAAGTATCCTAATTGAGTGATTTTGAAATAAGACATTGAATCAAAACGGTTCCAATCTTTGAAATAGGCTTTCACTACTGACTATTCAAGTACCAATTAGTTTTCCACTGAATTATAATTAATTACGAACCAACTTAATTAAATAAGACATTTGGGTGAATAGTTTGACTATAGTAAATACTTTATCAATACACTTTCATTTACTTTATTTTTGTAGTAATCTTTGGTCTTAGTAAATGAAAACATGCGTTACTTTCAAATTTACTATTGTCAACATACACATAATTTACCCGACTTCTACTCTATCAAACCAGCAAAACACAGCTAGGGATTGTTATGGATGGTGTTCATGGAAATTTGAACTTTATACCCTCATGAGCTTTCTTCTTGCGTTGAGTCACATAGTGCAGATAATTATTAAGTGGCTGTCTAATTTTATCGACAAGTGCATTCAGAACTACATTTATTAATTTAAATATGCATCTTGCTTCCACATCCGTTGGTTCTATAGTGTATAGGTTATCATGCTGGATTCTGAATCCAGCGATCCGAATTCGACTATTGGTAGAACCTGAGTTACTTTTTTATTACAATGATTAAACTCAGCTCAGATTCAGGCACTATTTTTTCTTCGTCAGAATTAGTTTTTATTTTACGAGGCAACTAATTTAAATTAACAACGGTAATAATTATAAGGAATGGCACAAATAACGTTGCATCGAGTCATCTGTTCTTGTGACTAGAAACGTACACTATCTTTGGATTCATTTTTAGTTGGTTGAATTGCTTGATATCTGCATATGATTACTTGTTCAACAATTTGAGAATCACTCACTCACATTTGTGGTACTTAAGTTTTATGTTGTTTGCACATTAATGTAAGTTAGTAGTGAACAGTACGAAGTCTGCTGTGAAGGACATACTTTTAGCTACTGAAATTAATTACAAGTATCACACTTCCCATCAAATACATTTTCAGCTATNTCACTCACATTTGTGGTACTTAAGTTTTATGTTGTTTGCACATTAATGTAAGTTAGTAGTGAACAGTACGAAGTCTGCTGTGAAGGACATACTTTTAGCTACTAAAATTAATTCACACTATTATATCACACTTCCCATCAAATACATTTTCAGCTATATCTTCATTGGTTTTTCACATTGAAGCTAACTTGAATCATAACAAGTTTGGGTCAAATTTTGTCAACTCTTGAAAACATCAGTTTAACTAAATGAATGCACAATGAATGAAATACCCTATGCAATTGTAACCTGTTTTTGGCTTTAAGCAGATCCTATCATTTTCATTACTTTGATTTCGTATTTAAATTTTTTTAAATTTTCATTTTGACACTTTGGATGAATTCAATAAGAACATTTTAATTGATTTTTATCATTCTTGAAGCTGGAATTCATACCGTCGAAAACATCTTTCTTGAGTCGGATAAAAGGAACAATTTTGTTTTTATCAGCAAAGTGGTTTCAAAAGCTGTAGCTACTGGCATAAAATGTCTGAAAAGCGATTGCTACATTTTGCCTGATAATTCAGGTACGAAAAATTTAGAATCATTAAAAAATTGCTAAATTTAAAGTAGAAATTTATAAAATTTAGTTCAAATTTTCAAATTTTCAAAACTTAGTGTCATTTGTATAAACTTAGATTAAAATTTTGCTTCAAAATCATATTTCATCAATTGATATTTTCGTTTTCAAGAAAATTAACATTAAAATTTAAAAATAGGAACTTTGAGTCTATAATCGTCATAAAAGTTTATAAATTTTATAGAATTTTAAAACTTTACAATAAATCGTAAGGAAATCATTTTGTGTTTTGGTTTTATATAATTATAAAATTTATGAAATTGTAAGAAATATTCCTTGCTCATTTTCAAAATTATTTTAATTTAAAGGTGTTGCCAGTAGATACTTTTCGTTTATAATCAATTGTAAAGGTTACTAAAGTGTTCTATAAAATCTATATAACTTTTATAAACTTTAGACCTGATTATTAATGCAAAGTACCTAATATTGATGTTTGGTGAATTATAATTGTTTAAAATTTAATTTGAGTCTAANTATATAATTATAAAATTTATGAAATTGTAAGAAATATTCCTTGCTCATTTTCAAAATTATTTTAATTTAAAGGTTTTGCCAGTAGATACTTTTCGTTTATAATCAATTGTAAAGGTTACTAAAGTGTTCTATAAAATCTATATAACTTTTATAAACTTTAGACTTGATTATTAATGCAAAGTACCTAATATTGATGTTTGGTGAATTATAATTGTTTAAAATTTAATTTGAGTCTAAATTAAGCATAAGTTTTGACTTGTTCATAAATATGTAAGAGATAAATCATCCTGCTCACAAATCCTTCAACTTTCTCCCTATGAGTTGGAATGTAGTCGACTAATGCGGCATCAAATTTATTTTCTTTGTATCCATCGCGGTCCACGTCATGACTCCCCATCGCTTCCATTCCAACACAAAGCAAGATCCCAAAAAGGAATCCTAAGTCAGCCTTCACTGCAAAATCTTTAACCAAATCCTAAAAAAATTTGTTACCAAAAGTGATTAAAAAAAATATTNCTTCACTGCAAAATCTTTAACCAAATCCTAAAAAAATTTGTTACCAAAAGTGATTAAAAAAAATATTTTTTTTTGTTTCAAGGTAGATGATAAAATATATTACCTCGTAAGTGAAGGAAATAGGATTGCCAATTTCAANATTTTTTTTTGTTTCAAGGTAGATGATAAAATATATTACCTCGTAAGTGAAGGAAATAGGATTGCCAATTTCAAAACTCGTAGATTTGAATTCTTCATAGTAGAATTTCAAAAGGTCCTGCCATTGACACAGTACTTCTTGTTGAGTACTTGTGAAGAGATAATAAGCGATATCTACTGATGGTGAGGCAACTCGATGAATTTGCAAATCAACAAAGCTCACATGATCTCCATTTTTGGAAAACATCATATTGTTGTTCCAACAATCACCATGATTTACACATTGCAATAGACTTTCGGCGTTGAGCATAGTTCGAAAAGTAGTGATAATGTTTCCGTCAAATTTTGAAAGTTTTTCTNGCAATAGACTTTCGGCGTTGAGCATAGTTCGAAAAGTAGTGATAATGTTTCCGTCAAATTTTGAAAGTTTTTCTGCCGCTTCCTTACAACCTTCGACTCCAGAGTCCTGCAAGCAAAGNATGTTTCCGTCAAATTTTGAAAGTTTTTCTGCCGCTTCCTTACAACCTTCGACTCCAGAGTCCTGCAAGCAAAGAGAAACAATTATTATGATTCAATTCAACAGACTACACAATGACGCAATTTTACCTAAAAGTGATTGTCATGTACGAGTCAAAAATTAAATTTTAAATTTGAGGCAGAATTACAAAATAATTAAGGACTCAGANTAAAAGTGATTGTCATGTACGAGTCAAAAATTAAATTTTAAATTTGAGGCAGAATTACAAAATAATTAAGGACTCAGAGTCAGTACTGAATGAATGGCTCCCTTCATGTTACTTTGTATATCTGAGATATACTCAGTGACTCCAAACTTGAAAAAAGGCTATGCGTTTTCAGAATTAATATAATGTTAAACATCATTGAGTAGTTCAGAATAATAACTTAGTCATATAAAAATTACGAAATGTCATCCAATATTTATGACTAAAGTGACTCATTCTGGAAGTGGGGTTGAGTAAAAAATTAAGTGATTTACAAATAAACCAGATTTGTCATTAGTCACACAATATGTTGGCTAGATGGCTTTAAACTCAATGGAATAAAAATTATATGCCTATAATATTTGGGTCAGTGATTTGTGACTCTGAGTCACATGAACAGTTAAGAGATTCATGAGGCAAGATTTACAAAAAGCTGTATAAGTCTAAAAAAATGGTTGACTCATAGTTTAGTTGAGACATTGAGTTGAGTTGAGTCATTGAGTCACCTGCTCAAATTTGTTTCTCGTGTTTTCTCAGTGATGACTCAGTAATAAAAATTATATAACTCTAAACAAGGTAATGTTCATTGCAAATAACTACCATAACTACCATACTCAGTCAGGTCTGAGTCATGACTCTACGTCACTCCGAGCTATGAAAACTCCATAACTTAGTAGCATTTAAGATGAAATATTTAAAAAAAATTACACGAATCAATTTGAAAAGTCGTTTAAATGGTGGTTCAAACATTCCAGTCACTAATCCATCG
>NIPM01000152.1:133979-186588 GCA_002738285.1 Holacanthella duospinosa | reverse complement strand
AGTTTTGGATTTCAAGTGAAAGAGTGAGGAAGAAGCGCAAATTATCATTGTTGGAGGTTATTGTATTTGTCTCTTCGTCCGGTCATCAGTTGGGAACCAATAGGAAACCAAGCCGTTGCAATATTTTTGTAGATTTGCTGTAGACCCTAGTTGGTTGTTCGGTAAAAGAGTCTGCGGGTAACAGATTGTTTTATATTTCTTCTCATACAAGTTTCAATTAATACTTGTTTTGATTAAATCAAAAATCATGATTTAATTACAATCATTTCACTGTTGATTCAGAGAAATCAATTAGTAAAAACGATACCAACAATAGAAATACCTGTAGACTAAAATTTATAAATAAAACATAGGGATACAATGTATGGAGAAAAGTTACAATTTTATATAGAAAAATGGACTCACCAGCAAATAAAAAAATTACGTAGGTTATAAAGTTCTATATATATAATATACAGTTCCTCCAAATAAAAAGGCTATCTTATTTGAACACACTGTAGAAGCCATTATCACATGCGGTGATATGTAGAGACACAAAGACACGCATAGAGACACGAAGAGGTATACAGCGATACGTATAGCTACGTAAAAGTATGTAAAGATACATAGACACGTTTGGTTACAAATAGAGCAACATAGAAATATGTAGAGTTATGGCGAATCACATCTAGCTAGGTAGAAAACTGAACTACGCAGAGATATATATTGGTAAAATATTTCGTACTGATAGCGAAGGGACATAAATTGTTTCCCACAAAATTATAAAAAACATAAGTTGCTTCTCTTTAAATATGAAAAAAAAACATAAATTGGTTAGCGTTAATTCTGACATAAAAATGGATCCCGCCGAGTTTGGTCAAAATTTTTTTAGCTAAACCATTGCTTACTAAAGTTATATACTAGGTTAGAGAATGCTATTCAGAGATGAGAGATTGTCTTATCAGCACTTAGTAGTGATATCTTGCAAAATTGATGGTCCTATAGTTTTATATAGATTGTACAAATTATTAGTCAGAAATCCGAATTTTCTAATTATGAATGGACATAAATAGATAGGCGTGCAAGGTTACAGATATTAGACTGCACAGAAACAAGCAGTTCTAAGCAATGACACGAATATTTGTTGGTTTATAGCGACATAGAGGTATAAATGGTTAAGAAAAGATACATCGAACCTGGTAGTCGAACTATGTTGTGATACGTTCTTTCGCAATGGAAATGGGGAAACTAAAATTTCACAAAGCTTTTCACAAAGTAAGAGGATACAGAAATTGTTTTTAATAATTTTGAGAGACAAAATTTAAGAAAACAAAAATTGTTTAGTTGGACAACTGGAGTCAAACAGATACTACATTTTTTCAATGTAATTTAAAGATAAACAAGAATTATAATCTATAATTAGAATGGATGACATTTAAAGAGATGACGTTTACAGAGCCAAATAAAGACACCCAGAAATAGGGTGAGCAATAAATTCTAGATGCAAAATTAATGCATGTTCTGAATCAATGAAAAATATTTGACAACAAAATGAAATGTAAAGCGATGTAAATATGCAGAACCAAATACAGACCCTTATAGGTTATCAAATCCCTTCACTTGTTGTAGAATTATATGTAGATATATTAAATATCACTATAAAGTATCAATTATTTGTAACTACTATCACTTAACCAAGTATTATTTAGTGTATTTGTGATAATAAGAAACAGGGCATATTGCCATTTATTGACAGTCGATTGCAAGAAGATAACTAAGGTGTGTCGTCATTTATAGGAAAGATATTCAATTACAGCCAAGAATGAGACATTGAGTGCGGCTTGTAGATAGATTATATAAACTTCTCTAAGCAAGTTGCTTCTGAAAACATACTTTGCTTTATGTAGAAATTAATTTGTCAGTCGGATACACACAAATGTTCGTAATCATAGGAATTAAATTTTGTTATTCAGCACATTTTCAATGACTTTTTACCACTTAACATGACTACATGATAATATCGTAACTGCTGGAATGGTCTGATAACCACAATTAACCTATTTAAAAAATAAACTCAAATTATAATGTGGATTTTGAACTTTGATGATCAAATAAGTTTAAAATTTATAAGTAAGCCACTTGTAATTCATGCTTCTACCACTTATCATCATCCATGTGATTCAATTCTATACCTAATGTATAGGTAGACCTGCATAACGGAGGTGTGAATGTAACCTACACTTTTATATTTGAAAAGATAATTCTGTTGCTGGAATAAATTACAAAGCAATCGAGGTCGATTCGGAATCATAAGTCATCTGGCTTACTTTGTGATTTATTCACCGACTAAGAAGTCAGAATTGTAGAACTAATTTGTCTCATCAATATCGATCAAATTAAATTCCAATTCGCGATCTGTTGCAAAAATAGGGATACACATACTATTTTTTGTTTCGATACATTTTTCAACGGAATGGAATGAGACAAAGGTCCGAAGGATTGAATTGATATTCATGAAAAATGATTTATGCTCATTGCTTACTTTTGTGTTACTTTTTATAATCACAATTGAATCTTAAAAATCACAAAAGTAGATACAAATAGGTAGTCAAGATTTCCGATGACTACCATAAGTATGTCATTGTTGTTTAATACCAATGGTGCTTAGAGCTGGAAGGATCCCTTAACTACACCTTTCTAAAAATATATCCGAATACAGGCTTCCAGATTCCTGTACATATTAGCCCGTCTATAGAAGTATTACAAAATACAGTTTAAGGCATAAGAGTCTCGCATTAAAGCATTCTAGACGGAAATAGATTCGAATGGAAGGTCTGAAATGCTGATCACTGCGTGAATTGTCTGACTCCAGGTTGCTAACATGAAATAATCTAAAATAAATCAAGATAGTATTATTCGTTCTATTACATTGAGAGAGAAAGTTTATAGGCAGATTTAACGCTTCAAAATGTTATCCATGAAGAGTAATCGCAACGTATTGTTGCCTTGAAAGAAGAAATTCTAAAACTGAAACACCTCATTGTATGCAAAATTTGCATTTCTGAAATATCATTTTTACTTATGTGCTTCGTGGTGTCATTAAGCTATATATCTTAGTCGCTCTACTAGCCAGTTGAATTGGTCCATTGGTCATGACCAAATAGACCTAATTGTGAAAGTTTACTTGCAGCTTGAATTAAATATATATACTTTATTATTAGATTTTGGATTAAGCAATACCCGTATGGTAGAGTTCTAACGCCATCTGGACGTTATGTAGCGTTTGGAATCAAAGCCATGAGCAGTAAATTTTTTGATGTGTATATTATTACATATGGTGCTTGTAAGACGTCATTGTGCTCAAGTTAGAAGCAAGGATGTTTTGGTTGAATAAAAAAATTTCCAAATTAGGGTGCGTCACACTCCTTCTCTGAATGAATTGTGGGCTCCTTTCTGTTTGAATGCCTTGAAGGTTGTGCTGTCTTTATTGCTGCAAGCCAACAGTATGACTTTGGTCCAAGTCCAGTGAACTTGTATATAATCTTTTCCGTCACCTAATTTTTCATTTTTCAATCACCCCTTTGTTCTTCACAAAAAAAAACAATGGATGTGAGGGTAACAGAACACTCGTGTCAAAGAATCTATATCTGGTAAGATGTCATTAAATATGTTCTCTTTAGTGATGAAATAGGACAAACAATCAGTGTCCGTCTTTGGTAATTCAGCGTTTGACCCTCTCTTCTTGAAAAATTGATTTTTGAAATTCGCTCAACTGCAGCTTTCAAAGTGACAAAACTGAAAAACTTATGTAAATTGCCTTGTTCAACAAAATTTCACTGCATTTTAAATGCTTCTTAACTATTGCCTAAAATATCTTGCGACAGAAATTATGCTCAGGCAATTAGCTGAAGGGGTTTTTACTAGATTCATTAATCAATTTATTGTTCATGCATTTCCCGACAAATTACATACTTTTTCCATAAATGGCGTAGACAGAGAGCTGTATAACATTCGTTTGTAGAAGTAGTCCGTCACATTGTATTAAGGTCCACATAAGTTTTCAACAATGCTTCTTTAATAACGTTAAATTATGCTTGCTTTTTTAATTTATCTGAGAATACAAATGGGACTTAGCATAAGAGAGTGAAGTGGAATTCCACCGTCATCAGGCTATCGATAGACGTTGGAATTTTGGACACAGTCCTTAGGGTTCCGAAAAAAGCGAGGTGGAAATACTGATGTCAGCAACCTTTATTTAATTTGTAGATACATTTGACTGAAGCAATTTAAATCGTTCTTGGGCCACTGTTGTTTTCAATGATTTGGCACCGGATGACACAAAACGATTCAGAAATATTCAGCGGGTCTCCTATGATATTGGCAAAAGTGTTTGTGAAGACGTGACATATTGAAACTTAGTCTCAATCCGTAACTAGGATGCACACATGAGCAAGGCCAACCGCAGACATAATTTACAAATAAATTATTTGCCTAATTGGAAATAGGAAATTGATGCGATTTATATTGACTAATGCTCCGCTGACCAACTTTGAGCATTGGCTTTTGGTTCTATTCACATATAAATTGTTGAACTACTGAAAGACGTGATTGATAATAAAGACATTTGTTTTTGTGTACTTTAGCACATATTGACTAAAGTGCTATGGAGTTAATGTAAATATAATGCATCGAAACAAGGTGCGCATAATGATAATTATTGAATAGAAAACTGTTGTATTAGTTTGTCAGTGAATTAACGCTTGTTAAGGTATTTTAAGTGTAGGTTTTCGTGTACATCTACACCACAAAATTTCTGTAAAAAACTAATTGTAGATTAGTACAGACAAACAGACATGACAAATGCAAATACGTCACTACCTACGTTGTTCGTGTTTAACAATGATAATAATTAGGAAAAGATAATATAGTGTCAAAATAGCAAAAAAGCATGCAGATGAACTGGAACAAACGGAGAGTGTAATAGTATACACTATTTTAACGGTGGAACATACGGTGTTTGTGGGTAATAATGGACATGATGTAGGTTTGGTGGACACCTAAAGGAGAAAATTAGTGTAACAAAAATTGGTTGTAAATATACGTGATCCAGATAGACAGGCAGGCATGCCAATCACATAAACCTCTGTTACTACGATGTTCTTGGTTAATATTGATAATAATAATTTTGAAAGAGGTAATATATTGTCAAAATAGCCACAAAGCATATGTATAGGGAGGGTAAGATGGATGATATAATCTTGTAGATTACTTTAAGTAAGGTGTTTGTGAGTAATAATGGACATGATGTATGTTCAAATTTAAAACAATTGACCTTGAAACAAAATTTGTGAATGAGAGATGCAAACGCTTCATCAAAGCTACTTTGAGACATTACTTATTTGCCGCAAGCATGCATTGTTATATACTCCTTTTTCAAAATCATTGAGATATTTTAGATTTGCAACATCAATGATATTTGGTGTTAACTAAGTTATTCTAAATTTCTGAATCCATCCTATTTGTCTTATTTATAACAATATTTGGTTCAAGGCCATTCATTTTATTATCGGTTCTTCATAAATTACCTTAGCTAAAATATAAATGTAGATTTTTCCGATCTAAAAATCTGCAAGACAAAATATTGTTTCGATAAATTTAGAAAACTTGGTAGTATTTCTATTATGATTTAAATCTAAAATGTACAATTTTTAATCTAGAAACTTTAAACAGCAGCGGAATTAAAACAACTGTGCATTTAAGCCTTCTGTCTCATTGTATCTCAAGAAGTGACGTGATCTATCATTGCTTAATGACGCCCATAAAAAATCAACTATCTTCATTCTAATATGGTAAAACATTTGTGTGAGATTAACAACTACGTAATTTACAGATAGGTGTAGAGCCACTCGAGTAGACATTTGAATATGCACTATTATTATACCACGCCCATAATAATCTACTCATATTTACTTCTTGGGGAAAAATGACGACTATGTCAATCAACACTTCCTATAAAATAGTCATGTGCATCACCTTGCATCACAACTCATACTCCCCTGTGAATGAGTTGTCATCTGTCAATAGACAACAATTTCTAACTAATGCAAGTTAACAAATTTACGTTATTAAAACACTTATGCCAGAGTTGTCCATTCAACACTTATGCCAGAGTTGTCTATTCAACACTGTTGCAAATGTAACAATTACATGCATATGTAATGATTGGATATTGAAATAAATGTGGATATTCAAGAGAAATATAAATTCCCAGTGGCGCAAACATCATCATCAAGAGTTAGTTTCGTTTAATGCAGCAGGCTGACAAACAAATATATAAATGAATCTTGCAGGATAGTTTACTTAAGTCTAAAGATGCTTTGCAGAAAAATCTCTATGAACTTCGTGAACAAATTACGCAAACGCAAATTAGAAAATAAAATTTTGCTGCTCTCCTCCGATCAAAATTGTCAAATTGAAATACAAAGAATTCCATAGTAATGTTTCGAAATATCGTTATGTTCTGCCGGAAATCTCTTATACGTTTTACTTTCTGTTGCGACCGAACCTGATCATTCTACACCAAAAAGTTGAGTCAATGAATCATAATGCTCTCCCTCGCTCTCAACTTCTATGGAGGCAGAGCAGGGTGATCCCGAAACCACTAGCGCCGCTCCCAAAAAATGGGGGACAACTCAGGAGTCATGGCTCTTTGATACTTGAATGTTGGCTCCGGAGCAATCGCTCTGGCTCCCATAAAGAGTCGGTTGACATACCCGAGATAGGATGAGCATGTACTAATCCTACTTCTGATGTCAATCCTCTCTACCATTGTCTCAGGAAAGTGGCAGTAGTGGAGAGGGTTGATATCCGAGGTAGAATGAGTGCTTGATTTTCCTCGTTCTGACACTAACCCTCTTTACCACCGACTCACTAAAGTGACGGTGAAAAAGAGGTTTTATGTCAGAAGTAGGGTGCTCATCCTAATTCTGACATGAACCCGCTCTATCACTGTCACTTTATGTGATAGAGGGAGTTGGTGTCAAATATAGGATGAGCACGTGCTCACACTACATATTGTATCAAACCTCTCTATCTCCATCATTTCAATCAATAATAGTTAATAATCTTTAACCAGTGTGTGAAGATAATACTCCCTGGGTTTGGCGTTGCTATAGTGAATCGGTGACTGGTGTTGACGCAACCAGAAACAAGCAACTAACTTAAAATTCATCGTTCAATCAGGAACTCGTTCAGTTTTGTACAATAACAGTCATGGTTCAGCTGCTTCTGGCTGTCGTAGGAGTCGAATTATTTCAAGCCTTCAATGTTAGAATATAGAAACCTATAATTTAGTACTCCAAACTATTTTAGGTTTGTTTAATTTATCTAAATACAGTTGAGCATATTTGTTGTACAAATAAATAAATAATCTAATAAGAAACTTAAAATTTTAAACCCTTTATTAAAGGTAGATGGAAGCATTAAAATTCTAAATTCTTTTTAATTTGATTTGAAAAGTGGTTTCCCAATGGTAAAATATTTGGTATCTGTTATTATTGATATCGTTGCTGGCGTTGACACAATATGATAATAATGGCGTTGACAGAGCAATTTATAATTAACTGTTGCACAGTATAGAGAACATATATTAAATTGGAATAAGCTCTGTGAAAAACGTGAGGATTTTCCAATTTAACTAAGTTTCAGATTTAACCACGACTTATGAGTTGCGATAGATTTTTTGATTATTTCTGCTCCTCTCATCCTCTGTACACAGACTTAACCCAAACACTCATGAGTTATTGCGTCTAACAAGAACTTAAGCAGTGTGCTATAGTTACCGAACTTGGATCGGTGCCATTCCTAGAGCTAGACTAATAACCTAGCACTGGTACCAGAGCCGTTTCTGTTGGGTTTTCAGCTATTTAGCACTTTGACTAGATCTGGGGCCAGACTTCTCTTTGTGATTAGAAGCATGGACCCTTGTCATGATAAGCAAAGATGCTGTCCAGCAGAGTAAGCTAAATGTCGACAACTAACCCCCTTTCATGTAAAGTATATGTAGTAGTAAAACCACGTTAAGATACGCCTGGGAAGGTGTACATGTGCACCTAAAACGAGCGGGGCGTGGTCCGAAGCAGCAGAAATACCGAAAGTATGTTTGCAGGATTTCCAGATACATTCCCTATTCTTTAGATTGGGCGAAAGGAAATAAAATAAATAAACATAAAAAAATATTAGCTCAAATCGATTTTTCAGACAATTGTACGTTTTTTTGATTAACCATATGACTGTCTGGACCACCACTTTAATTGGTTGAAATATCCCGAAATATGTATCTAGAATCGATGCAACTAATTATATATATTGCATCTAGACGGACAGACTCGACCAAGTGTTTATAACAATGTTATAAACATTATCCAGCTTCGTCGTGTACAACCGTCGTGCACTCTATCAACAGTTGAAATACAGTTATCCATTGCACTTGAAACCCTAGAAGAGCAATAATCTATTATAGCTTTCGCATTAAGCCCGAATTGCTGTACAACTTGTGCAAAAAGCTCGACACTATTAGTTATTCAATCTTANGTCCGAATTGCTGTACAACTTGTGCAAAAAACTCGACACTATTAGTTATTCAATCTTAATTTGGTTGATTGAATTTTCAATATTTTGGAACTCAACTAAGAAATNACAGTTGAAATACAGTTATCCATTGCACTTGAAACCCTAGAAGAGCAATAATCTATTATAGCTTTCGCATTAAGCCCGAATTGCTGTACAACTTGTGCAAAAAGCTCGACACTATTAGTTATTCAATCTTAATTTGGTTGATTGAATTTTCAATATTTTGGAACTCAACTAAGAAATNACTCGACACTATTAGTTATTCAATCTTAATTTGGTTGATTGAATTTTCAATATTTTGGAACTCAACTAAGAAATTGTGAATGATCGCATAAAGTCATCATAGGTAGTGATGTGAATTTCTCTTTACCTTTGTTCTGGTAAAGAATAGGAACAATTTTTTATGTGGAGGACTCCATTAACACTAATAACTGTAACATTGCTGGGTCCTGCTTCCATTTTCCATAAAGCATATTCCAGTAGAAAAATATGAACTACATAAAGCATGATTTCTGAGAGATATAGAAATAGAACCGCATTGTGAAAAAGAGGTTTTATGTCAGAAGTAGGGTGCTCATCCTAATTCTGACATGAGCCCGCTCTATCACTGTCACTTTGTGATAGAGGGAGTTGGTGTCAAATATAGGATGAGCACGTGCTCACCCTACATCTTGTATCAAACCTCTCTATCTCTATCATTTCAATCAATAATAGTTAATAATCTTTAACCAGTGTGTGAAGATAATACTCCCTGGGTTTTATTTATGGGATTTAAATCTAGTATATTCGAGTAGAGGTGCCACCACAATTTCAAATCTACTACTCTGAATCTTATTCTGCTATCAAAGTGATGGTTGTTACTGACACCAGGACGGCGAAAACACATGAACACCAAAAGTAGTTTGTTTGACGCCACCGCTATTTGTAAACGTGTAAATTATATATAAGAGTTGAATTAGTATGCATAAGTTTGAGCACTATAATTCTATTATGAATATTCATGAATATTATTATGAATATTCATGAATATTATTATGAATATTGATGAAACAAAAATATTTGAGTTCGAGAATGGACAGAAAAACTAAAATAATAAATCAAGATTCAACGGAAAAATTTTTATAGAGTAATATTTTTACTCAATTTTACTGTGGCATATCAGCAACAAAATTTGAAATGAGTTTTTTGTAACCATGAAGTAGTTACCAAATCGAACCTATTCAACTTGGTGATGCTATGTACAAACTGTATGCCATTTAATAACGAGTTACTAATGACAGATTTTTACTGAGTCAGTCAGAGACAGTTTTAATTTGCTTATTTCATTGTCTCATTAAAATTCATCCAAAAACAGTATCACATAAAATACGTTTAAAATCCATTGACAATTAAACCTATCAAATTAGAAACAGAGTGCAATTCCACTAGTTCTATCAACAAAGAGAATGGCAGTTCATAATTTACGGAAAAGAATTTGTAAATGATACGATAGTAGGTTAAAATCTGTTGCAGCGCTACAAATGCATATAAACATATCAAACCCTGAAATTTATGATACAGAAACTAGGCAAATTGGTGATGAACTTCCACAGTATTAGAAATTGTCCCAACACAGAAGTGGGTATAAATGGCACTACATGTTCAGTGTGCAATTAGAAAGAGTNCAGTATTAGAAATTGTCCCAACACAGAAGTGGGTATAAATGGCACTACATGTTCAGTGTGCAATTAGAAAGAGTCCATCCAATTTTCGTGAAGGAACTTATTCGTTATCTTTAGCGACACTAATGGCAAATAGACTCACTGCCATATTAATAAACCGTACTTAAGTAAGAGTATGTGATTGGATTAGAAAAATTCATATTAAGAATTAATCGACACATCCTGTGTGGTTACAAAATTCAATCTTCGATCTCAAATTCACTGCAAATTGCACTTGTCATATTTTTGAACATGTCAGGTACGGATAAGGTAATATATATTCGGCAAGTGGTCTTAATTAGGCTAAACTGAGTAGGTGATTTGCTGAGTAGATGACTGGATTTCATTGTTAATACAAAGCAAATTCAAATATAGGTACGAGCGCAGACCTGTTATTAGCCAATCACGTACTGTTACTCAAGTCATACGACAGTCAAAATCACAAAAAATTACACAATCGAATTTCCTGCAAGAATTCATTTTGAAAAGAATAATGTAGGCAGATCTTTTACGCAAAAATTCCTAATGTTCCTAACATTCCTTTCTGCAGTAAATAATGTTAGTGAAATTAGATTTGTTTTTAAAAAGACATTGTACTTAACCGTTACAGTTGAGAAGTACACAAATTTTATTTCTAGCTGGGTGTTACAATCAATTTTAACATTTAAAATAATTTTTCCTGAATATACAAATTTCTCAATTGGCAATAGTGCTATTGAGCTATCCCAAACAATGAAATAAAAATGGAATGTCTAATTAGTCCACCAGGTGATGATCACTAGTGTTTCAAACGTTTTCTTTATCTTCATCCTCACCTAAACCCCTCTTTNATTGCTATTGAGCTATCCCAAACAATGAAATAAAAATGGAATGTCTAATTAGTCCACCAGGTGATGATCACTAGTGTTTCAAACGTTTTGTTTATCTTCATCCTCACCTAAACCCCTCTTTACACAAACTACAAACAATGGCATTCTTCGAATGCCATTGTTTGTAAACGAGAAATTAAATTAAAATAATTTTTTAGCCTGTCATTATTTATCAAGTTAAACGATTTGAAAAGCAGAATCCGGCTATCGGAGTTGTTAATATGCTGTCATGAAAATAAAGATCTTGACATACAACCAATGAAAGGAAAGAATCATTCTTCAGTGGATGATATCATAAATGAGTTGCCAATACCCAAAATAAATCTTACNCAGTATTAGAAATTGTCCCAACACAGAAGTGGGTATAAATGGCACTACATGTTCAGTGTGCAATTAGAAAGAGTACATCCAATTTTCGTGAAGGAACTTATTCGTTATCTTTAGCGACACTAATGGCAGATAGACTCACTGCCATATTAATAAACCGTACTTAAGTAAGAGTATGTGATTGGATTAGAAAAATTCATATTAAGAATTAATCGACACATCCTGTGTGGTTACAAAATTCAATCTTCGATCTCAAATTCACTGCAAATTGCACTTGTCATATTTTTGAACATGTCAGGTACGGATAAGGTAATATATATTCGGCAAGTGGTCTTAATTAGGCTAAACTGAGTAGGTGATTTGCTGAGTAGGTGACTGGATTTCATTGTTAATACAAAGCAAATTCAAGTATAGGTAGGAGCTCAGACCTGTTATTAGCCAATCACGTACTGTTACTCAAGTCATACGACAGTCAAAATCACAAAAAACTACACAAGCGAATTTCCTGCAAGAATTCATTTTGAAAAGAATAATGTAGGCAGATCTTTTACGCAAAAATTCCTAATGTTCCTAACATTCCTTTCTGCAGTAAATAATGTTAGTGAAATTAGATTTGTTTTTAAAAAGACATTGTACTTAACCGTTACAGTTGAGAAGTACACAAATTTTATTTCTAGCTGGGTGTTACAATCAATTTTAACATTTAAAATAATTTTTCCTGAATATACAAATTTCTCAATTGGCAATAGTGCTATTGAGCTATCCCAAACAATGAAATAAAAATGGAATGTCTAATTAGTCCACCAGGTGATGATCACTAGTGTTTCAAACGTTTTCTTTATCTTCATCCTCACCTAAACCCCTCTTTACACAAACTACAAACAATGGCATTCGAAGAATGCCATTGTTTGTAAACGAGAAACTAAATTAAAATAATTTTTTAGCTTGTCATTATTTATCAAGTTAAACGATTTGAAAAGCAGAATCCGGCTATCGGAGTTGTTAATATGCTGTCATGAAAATAAAGATCTTGACATACAAACAATGAAAGGAAAGAATCATTCTTCAGTGGATGATATCATAAATGAGTTGCCAATACCCAAAATAAATCTTACAATGACTATGTAACTAGAAACTGCTTAAATGACTACATGAGAAAGGAAAAACTATTAGAAACTGATAGAGCAAAGTGTTTCGCTGTACATAGGTGCGAAGAAGACCGATACACAAGAATTGATCTTTGGTTGTAACTGCGAAAGGAAATAAATCAAGAGTTTTCACAGATTACTGTAACACACACATAAACACAGACGCAAGGAAGCTTATAAAGTTTGCTTCAAGGATTCACAAAAAGTACAATCTCTTAGTATTCGCTTTATTGTGTCGAATTGGGGTAAAAAAAATTTCTCAAAGCATGATTGGCTACAATTTGATTATTTTCAAATAACAATCAAAATTCCCAATATTGTAGTCAACTATTTTGAAAACACATTGGATGAAGCTCATAATGTCAATGTGGCGAAAACAAAAACACTGAATCAACACAAGCCTGGCTCTTTTTTAATGGATTTGTGCTGACCATAACCACCAAATTGTAGAACATGAAGTTCGTCTTGCATGTGAGAGTAATGAAAAGATTGCTCAGAAAAGGGTCCAAAAACTGATTGATTTGTAACNTGAAGTTCGTCTTGCATGTGAGAGTAATGAAAAGATTGCTCAGAAAAGGGTCCAAAAACTGATTGATTTGTAACGTTTATCCTTAGAACTTACAGAGTTGAAGAATAGACTGAAACGTCGATGGTTATGACTCTTCAACAGATACTCAATTTCAAGATCCTCACTTTCGACACAATTAACTTTGCTTTATTTTTGTCGCAAAGGATTTGCACTAAATGATCTCTTTCATCGTCATCATTGTCATAAAACGTTTAAATTTGAAGATAAGGTTTACTAATACTATTTTGCATTTATCTAACTCCAAAGCTGTTACAGGGTTGTTAGCAAATTCTACAACATTGTTGGTTGTTAGAAATATAATTTAAATCGACTCTGCCTTCAGAATTATAAATGTTAAGATGGACACGTAACAGGCATAAGCAATGGGCAAACATGGTAGTAATAAACCATATTAAATACCTTTTTCTTGCAATATCTAATTATATTGTTAAATTACTAGATTTAGCTGTTAAGAATTAATTATAAAAGTCACGGGATTTTCCTGATCAAATCAAATGTGAGTTGAAATATGCACCTTGATCCCGTGATTAGTGTGTTTCGTGATTAAGTAATTGAATGCCCTAGTTTTGACCAAACTGATTACACATGAATAATTTTTTGACAAGCGAAGTGATTTTTTTNTAGTTTTGACCAAACTGATTACACATGAATAATTTTTTGACAAGCGAAGTGATTTTTTTCTAGACGCGAAATGGACTATTTCGAGTTCTAAAGTAAATTTTTTTTTTTTTTTTTTGTAATTTTTAACCGCGAATATTAAAGCTGTGATAAATTTATTAAAATATAAGGTATATATGTATATAAGCCGTACCTTGAAAGTTAGCACATAATTTTGNTGAAGTTCGTCTTGCATGTGAGAGTAATGAAAAGATTGCTCAGAAAAGGGTCCAAAAACTGATTGATTTGTAACAACGTTTATCCTTAGAACTTACAGAGTTGAAGAATAGACTGAAACGTCGATGGTTATGACTCTTCAACAGATACTCAATTACAAGATCCTCACTTTCGACACAATTAACTTTGCTTTATTTTTGTCGCAAAGGATTTGCACTAAATGATCTCGTACATCGTCATCATTGTCATAAAACGTTTAAATTTGAAGATAAGCTTTACTAATACTATTTTGCATTTATCTAACTCCAAAGCTGTTACAGGGTTGTTAGCAAATTCTACAACATTGTTGGTTGTTAGAAATATAATTTAAATCGACTCTGCCTTCAGAATTATAAATGTTAAGATGGACACGTAACAGGCATAAGCAATTCGCAAACATGGTAGTAATAAACCATATTAAATACTTTTTTCTTGCAATATCTAATTATATTGTTAAATTACTAGATTTAGCTGTTAAGAATTAATTATAAAAGTCACGGGATTTTCCTGATCAAATCAAATGTGAGTTGAAATATGCACCTTGATCCCGTGATTAGTGTGTTTCGTGATTAAGTAATTGAATGCCCTAGTTTTGACCAAACTGATTACACATAAATAATTTTTTGACAAGCGAAGTGATTTTTTTTAGACGCGAAATGGACTATTTCGAGTTCTAAAGTAAAAAAATTTTTTTTTTTTTTGTAATTTTTAACCGCGAATATTAAAACTGTGATAAATTTATTAAAATATAAGGTATATATGTATATAAGCCGTACCTTGAAAGTTGGCACATAATTTTGNACTGTGATAAATTTATTAAAATATAAGGTATATATGTATATAAGCCGTACCTTGAAAGTTGGCACATAATTTTGACGTATAAGCCATGGCCTTTCCGCGAGGCTTTAAGGTAGTTCCATAGCTTAATGTTTAATAAAAAATCAAACGAATGGGGGAAATAGAAATAACGCCCATTGATGAAATAGGTTCGCACAAGTTGCCTTGCATAGATGGGCAAATTACTCGTTTCAAATTTTTGAATTACCAATTACATTAGTAAATTTTCTCAATTACTTTTTCCAAATTACTTTATTCAGGCTTACAAAAATACAAATTACAAACTACTGCAATTCAATTACATTTTAAATTACAAATTACATTTTCAAAAAGATTAGCTTTTGATTTACCAAAATTAATTAGCCTGCATTATTGTCAACTCCCTGTCATGTTCATCTGCCAAAAATTTTATCTGGGGGGAGGAGGATGATCCCTTTGAAGTTGAGCAGACGTTCTACAGAAGCTGAATATGTTAGGGGAATGTTTTATTGTTTGAAAACTTTTTTCGCGACAAAATCTTCTACATAATTGACAACTGTGTTTCAAATTGGGAATATATGTTGTACTGTGCAATTATACTGGGTGATGCTTCAGATCTGATTCGAAAACCTAATTGATAAGGTAGGGATAAACAAAACAGTTGTCTACTGAGAAATTAAATATCTGATATCGAGAGTATGAAGCACTCGCCAATGTAAAAAGCTTGAATGATTTTGACGACTCAACAACTATAAAAATGAATCAATAAGTTTTGTATTTAGCTTGAAATGTCATCACTTGCTAAACAAAACCTAGCTGTATTTCAACAGACTGTGTTGCTAAAAGATAGACAATGCAACTTGTTTATTGTCACTCCTTCTTCTGTCACAAGTCTCCTTGTATCACCAATTTTAAAATTACTGGTGTATGTCCATGCACTTAACTGTAAGAATAGGTCGGCTTATGTCACTTCGCCTAATGTCATATATCATCTTGAGTCACCCATTCCAACCCAACACATGAACAAGTTTCTTTCTTTCAATGGCAACTTTGCTGCCATTGTTTTAATTTCACATCTCTACTTTTTTAATTTCTCGAGATTGTATATCATTCACTTTACACTTTAAGACAATGGAGATAAGAAAAGCAACAGAACAATTAGGCAAAAGTTTCAGATTTTAGCAAACTTAGACGACAAAGTGAGTAGGAAAATTATCTCTGACATCACTTGATTACGTGTAATCTAATTACAAGTAATTTGCCCGGCTATGGTGCCTTGTCCCGCCAGTGAAACGTTAGATTGCCAATATATAGTCATGGTTGAATTCCTCACGCAGAGATAATGTTACTACAGAAAATAATTCGAAAATTATTTTAATTGAAATGCGAAGATATGCGTTTCTTTATGTAACATAATAACAAATAAGTAACCTCAAGGCAGAAATGGTGAAGATTACATTTTTATTTGGACAAAAACAAAATTTAGATTTTAGGACAGATTTCGAATGCATAAATAAAATTAGTTGAAGGTGACCAGCTCCTGTACGTGTATCTTAAAAGTCAAGTTAAAAACAGGTGTTGGGTTGGTGTAAATTACCTAAGAACTTTCGAATAGCATATTTCGTTAACTTAGGCACTTCTGTCTTGCTCACGTTTAGTCTCAGTAAATTTTAACGTATAGTTCCAAAGATATGCAACATGAATGATAAATTTGTGTTGACTATTTTAAATATTTTCGTTGGGAATAAGCTGTAAAAAATTGAGTAGGTAGTAAACAGAAATTTTTTAAAGTTGATACTCTAAAGAATACTGTTGGCTTTGTGCAGCACTTTGATAATAATTTGATTGCAATTTGATACCAATAATTATGGAAACTTTTCTACGGAGTACGGAGTACGGCTTTTTTTACGGTGATGTAGGTTTTTAACCTAAACCNGGAAACTTTTCTACGGAGTACGGAGTACGGCTTTTTTTACGGTGATGTAGGTTTTTAACCTAAACCGGCACGAAGTATGTCAGATAGTGGCTCTTAAATTTAATGCTTTTATATTGTAGTTAATATTAATAGCTAAAAGCATATTCTTTATCTGCAGACTTTATTGACCTTACAACTAATTTACACTAAAGTACAAATACTTTTACACTTAAGTACCACAAATAATAGTGATTCTGATATTGTTGAATATATATAATATAAAATAGAATTTGGGCAACTCAAGTAACAGAAATGAATTCAACGGATGTTGTTGCAATTTGCAAATACTAATAGTAAGTTAACACTACTACATGTATGGATACAACAAAAATGATTAAACGTCCTACATCAACCCCATTTGTTATCAAAGACCATAAAAGCGGCAAATCGCTAGAGAAGCCGTTAGTTTAAAAGATGTTCAAAAAATGTTGAAGGTGTAAGCAACTACAACCATACCCTACATTGGAGACGCTTCGNTTAGTTTAAAAGATGTTCAAAAAATGTTGAAGGTGTAAGCAACTACAACCATACCCTACATTGGAGACGCTTCGCACTAAATTTATTCAATTTTTTTCTAACCAAATAACAATTTATTATGCGGAAACATTGAAAAATAAAGACAATTTTGAAAATGTAAGTAAGATCAATGGGCCAAACATTATCAATTACTGAAATAAATATTTTTCTGACTTAGTTAATGGATAACTACTTTGCAAACTATATATTATAATTAATCTGTAAAAATTTGATTTACAATAAAGCATAACTATAAACTTTTTGATCATGGTGATCTGAGTTTAAAATCATGTATGCCGGTTTCTCAATGTTCACAAAATTTTATAATTTCCATCGAAAAGGGTATACCAAAAATACAGTTGAACAAATTTCCCAACAAGAAGTTAATAGGCAATAAAATTTACTTTTCGCATGTCTGATAATTTATCCCACATATATCCGACTACAATGAAAACCGGCCTAAGTGTTGCTACATGACAAATTACACTTAACGAAAATAAACTAAAGCAGCGTCACAATTTAGTTTAGCCAGATAGACATACTGAGGGCAACATAAATATCATTACGCTACTACANTGAACAAATTTCCCAACAAGAAGTTAATAGGCAATAAAATTTACTTTTCGCATGTCTGATAATTTATCCCACATGTATCCGACTACAATGAAAACCGGCCTAAGTGTTGCTACATGACAAATTACACTTAACGAAAATAAAATAAAGCAGCGTCACAATTTAGTTTAGCCAGATAGACATACTGAGGGCAACATAAATATCATTACGCTACTACANATAAAGCAGCGTCACAATTTAGTTTAGCCAGATAGACATACTGAGGGCAACATAAATATCATTACGCTACTACAAATAAAGTCTCGTACGACCAACACGCGAAATACTTTAACTTTACAATTCCTCATGTGCGTAGTCAGAGTTTATATGATCACTGAGCATTAAATCTGCCGCTTTTTCTCCAATCATCATAGCGGGAGTATTCAGATTTCCGTTGGTGATCGCCGGCATAATTGATGTATCAGCTACACGAAGACCTTTGACTTTGAATACTCTAAAAATATAAAAATCTTTAAATTCATGGCGCCATAAAATGTATACATGTCAACGTACACTAAGAGAAAATAATTATATTTCACATCGTTTTTTTCACTNATGGCGCCATAAAATGTATACATGTCAACGTACACTAAGAGAAAATAATTATATTTCACATCGTTTTTTTCACTCCTTACATAAAATTGCATAATAATTTGAAGTAGTTGAATACAATTACCTTAGATTTGAATCCACAACCGCCATTGGATCTTCAGACCTTCCCATTTTACATGTTCCACTAGGATGTAACATTGTTGCACCCNATGGCGCCATAAAATGTATACATGTCAACGTACACTAAGAGAAAATAATTATATTTCACATCGTTTTTTTCACTGCTTACATAAAATTGCATAATAATTTGAAGTAGTTGAATACAATTACCTTAGATTTGTATCCACAACCGCCATTGGATCTTCAGACCTTCCCATTTTACATGTTCCACTAGGATGTAACATTGTTGCACCCGCTTGCCGCACCAGACACTCCCAATATTCATCGCTCCTAAATACTTCTTTCTCACAACCTGGGAACTTATTCGATGCTAATTTTGCTCCATATTTTGCCCAGGCGTTTGTCTTTTCGTATAATCGCACCAAAAATTTTATACCTACCACAAAATTGTCTTACTCTATAGTATCATTATAGATTGAATACTTCATTACCTGCAACATGAGTGGTAATATCGTCAGGGTGAGAGTAATAGTTTAGGTCAACTACAGGCTTAACTTCGGCATTACTGGTAGCTAGACTAATGGAACCAACGCTTTTCGGACGACTTAGGTTAACTATTCCAAAATTTGCATCGGTGTTTATATAAGGTTCAAAATATGTTTCTAAAACCCCATGTTTCAAACCAAACAGTCTGTTTATAAAGTAAGGAGTGGCTTGTGATACACCTATATTAAGTTGATGCAACTGAAGATCTGGCCATTCTTCACTTTTGTCCATAGAACTTGAAATAAATCCTATTGCCCCAATTGCGTTAGTAGCAAAGTAACCTGTTCCCTTTGCAACATATTCTTCTGCGTCTTCCAACTTTAGGTCTCTGTTAGGCATATGAGAGATTGACTGATTAAAGAGAAACGGTCCAACAACTGCAAACGGATGATCTTGAAAATTTTGTCCAACACCAGGTAGATCAACTTTTACTTTGATCTAAGAAGTCACAACAGACGCTCTTCACGGCAAATATAACGATTTTTTTTGGAAATTTATCAGAACTAGTCTTACTCCAACAGATTTTAGATGAGCCTCTGGTCCAATACCAGAGAGCATAAGGAGTTGCGGAGTATTTATAGCCCCTCCGCTAATAATTATTTCTTTCTTGACATTAGCGGTGATAAGCTCTCCATTCCTTTTGTAGATAGTGCCTGTTGCTTTATTGGAGCTATCCAGAAGAATCTTTGAGAACACGACAAAATTTTATAGGCATTGAATTTTAGCAATTATGTAGATATTTTTAATGATTTTGTGAAACCTTGTGAACATGCGCATGTCGAATGACTTTGAAGTTTGGTCGCTTTAGGATTGGTTTGATATAGGCGGTGTAGGTATCCGAACGGCCTCCCTTTTTTGTCGTTTTTACATCAGGTGAACCGAAACCTGTAGTTTTTAACAATTTTTACATAGATAGTCATAAATTACAACAAGAAGCTCGTATCCTTTTTACAATCATATACAAGCATATACATAGATCGTTTCAAACTAGCTGAGAGGGAACAGAATAGAGGCAACAGCGTAGCGCAAGCTAATCCAAGCGAGCCAATCTAATAGAATAACACCCCGGGATCTTGGTGAGAAAAAAGTAAATCTAGAAATGTTACGACAAAACTTGTAGAAGGAGCAATTTAAGGCGAAACACAAATTAAAGAATGAATATATGAAATGAAAAATAGAAAAAAAGTTTTCTGTTAGTAGAAAACTTGCAACAGTAAAAAACTACTTGTTTTGTCAAGAAGAAAAAAAAATTTTGTAAAAAAATTTTTTTTTTTTTGTTCTTGACAAAACAAGTAGTTTTTTACTGAGGAAAATGAGAATTGTCATGAGCCTTTGCATACTCATCTTCAGTGCATTGAGAAGATGAGTTTGATATTATGATATTAATATAATTTACCGACTTTTGGGATTTTCATTCTTCTAATTTTCTTGAAATGCTTTTTACAGTTAAGATTTTTATTTGTACACATTTCAGTGCAGTCTATTCTGTTTGGTACCAAATAGTTAAACTTTAACTATTTTTATTTATATAAACTAACATCGATGATGAAATAACAGTAAAAAATATACACAACCGTCTATTATTTTTAGGTATCTTCAAAACTTACTTAATTTACTGTGTTTGTATTTGAGACTATATCTTAACTCGCAAATTGAAAATTTTGGCACAAAGTAAAATTATTATTGTTAATTTATTAACAGATTGCATAGTATGTTCAAACTCATTAATAATCATATTATTTTGCAATTATATTCAACATCTTTCAATCTCTACTTTTTGTTTTGTTGATGAACAAATGAAGATGTATAGTTTACTTATTGAATGCCTAATATTAACATTGTCTTTATTCAGAAAAAAAAAACAATTTTTTTTCACACAAATTCACATTTTCTTTCGACCACTTTAGATATTTCTTGTTTCTTGAATAAATTATTAGCAATCCCTCTTTTTCTTTTGAGGATTTTGTAAGAAAATGTTAATTGGTTTGAATTTTGTAAACTTGAAAGACTTGAATTTTTCAATGTTCGTATGAATTAAATTATCAGCCAGATTTAAAAATTTTTATCGTATATGCTCCTAAATGTATGTGAAATTCCACCGACTGGACGCTGCCGAATTTGAAAGTTATTAAAAAAAATGCTTTAAATTATCGTTTCATATGCCTTGGAAACACGCCGAATAGAAAATGCTAAACATAAATGTACCCTTTTTTAGCATGCAAACAGCAAAATAAAAATTTTTTTTTTAATTCATGGGAAGAAATATATAGAATTGCAGCTGTATTCAGAGGAGGGGAAAGAAGACAGGAAGTTGATGCAAGTTGGATGAAGTATGCAAGGGAAATCACAACAAACCAGCGTATGGGAGAGTAAAAGAAGCAACAAGGAGGCAGTGTCTTATTAGCAATGCATAGTCATAGTTGGCAGCGTAAACAGGTGTTCAAAAAAAGGTTTTTAATAAGCTGATCATAAAAGATATGTGAATTAATCCAGTTGATTATCATACGNTTTGTGAATTAATCCAGTTGATTATCATACGTAGAATCAAGCAGGGTTACTGCAAACCGAGAGATAAAGTTATTCCACAAAACACTCCAATTTTGGTACAGCTNGCAATGCATAGTCATAGTTGGCAGCGTAAACAGGTGTTCAAAAAAAGGTTTTTAATAAGCTGATCATAAAAGATATGTGAATTAATCCAGTTGATTATCATATGTAGAATCAAGCAGGGTTACTGCAAACCGAGAGATAAAGTTATTCCACAAAACACTCCAATTTTGGTACAGCTNTGTAGAATCAAGCAGGGTTACTGCAAACCGAGAGATAAAGTTATTCCACAAAACACTCCAATTTTGGTACAGCTCGTACAATAAATATGTGGCCAAAGAAAGAAAAAGTTAGGAGCAATAGTGCCAAAGAGTATTAGCAGTAGTGGCAAAAAGTAGTAGCAATAGTGAAGAAGCATAGTTTTTGGCGGGGTTTTTATTGTTAAAAAGATATAAATCTACGTGTAATGTACTTTGTTTCTGGCGTGAATTGAAATCGGCGTTGATGCTGTAACCGAGTTCTGTTGCAGAATCCAACCAAGTTTGTACAATTGGTAAAAGTGCAGCAAAATTTCTCGTTACATGACAGGGTCCACCTCTGCTATGGAATTTGTCTGAAAATAGATGTTTGACATCAGATACATAGTTAATATGGACAAAAGGTTAAGAAAATGGTATATTTTGTTGCCACCGTTTGGATATAATCCATCGTAATCTTCTAGCCTTTTAAAATATTTGAGCAAATGTTCATAGTTCCATTCATCATTCCCAGTAAGGTTTGCCCAATTATCATAATCTTTTGGATTACCTCTATTGTAAACCTAAGTTAAACCACATACATATTAATTATAATAAATAATTAGATGCAATCATGCATATTTATCAAAATTTGCAAAAAAAAATTTGAAGCGACTGCGCCTGATATAAGCTAATGATCCTGATCGGTCAATTAAGATACGAATATTTGAGAAAAAATTGTGATAACTAAATGATCATGAAAATCTTTGCAATAATATTGTACTAGCTAACATTTTTGAATTTAGATATGAAATTTCAATATTATACATCATATACACTCCGTCTTCATTATTCAATGCAAGGCTTGAGAAATGGTANAGATATGAAATTTCAATATTATACATCATATACACTCCGTCTTCATTATTCAATGCAAGGCTTGAGAAATGGTAAAGATAAAAGGTAACTAAGATCGCAGCAATTTTTCGGCGTAGAGGTATCCGAAAGAATTGAATGAAAATTTCACCAAATGTGCTCCTAATTATGCTGAGGACGATGTTACATGTCANAGGTATCCGAAAGAATTGAATGAAAATTTCACCAAATGTGCTCCTAATTATGCTGAGGACGATGTTACATGTCACATAGTGGGGCATCACTTTGTTTGAACTGTACAGGGAAGGGCAAAAGTAAGTAAACATTATAGAAAGTGTTAACTGCAAAAGCCATGTATAAATAATTAGGGGATTAAAATCTCCGATCTCACTCCATGCTAACTCACATCTAACTCACATCTAACTCACTTTCTCGATGTGTACTTACTTCTGCCCTTCCCTGTACAGGTCACCGTCAGATATCAGAATAGGTTGAATCAAGGCAAATAGGTTATACTTGGAAAGTTCTTGCAAGGAGAAACACGAATCTACCAATGGTTAGCTCTTTGTCCCTATCCGTGACCTCTGGTCAAAAAAGGTGATAACAATTATTCATTTGAACATAGTCAAATTGGGTCACATATGCGGTCACGGAGCACCACAGTGGTGCAGTAGCACTTGACTTGACAAGAGCTTTCATAGGGTATCCAAATTGACTACGTTCAAATGAATAATTTTTGACATTTTTTGACAGCTAAGTGTGACGGATGGAGTCAAAAGGGTAAACAGTTAGTAAATCCGTGCTTACTTTGGCAAAAGCTTTCCAACGATACCTTGCTTACCATGATCCGGTCTATTCAGATATTTGACTTTGGTGATCTCTACAGATGACGAAGCGAGTCCCCACCCTGGGATGTCACATCGTCTTCAGCATATTCAGTAACACATTTGGTGAAATTTTCATCCAATTTTGTCGGATCCCCTCTACGCCGGGTATTTGCTGCGATCATATTCCCTTTTATAATAAGCTATAACAAGTTGCCTGCCAAAGCTAGAAACAGGATTNGGGTATTTGCTGCGATCATATTCCCTTTTATAATAAGCTATAACAAGTTGCCTGCCAAAGCTAGAAACAGGATTACCGTATTTCTAGGTTTAAATCCCCTGGGGAATTATTATTTCAAACCTGGCAAAAGGTGAAGAATTATTTCGAGGGGGGGAATTATTTCGAAGTGGGGAATTATTAATTGGAAGTAGAAATTTTGCNATTACCGTATTTCTAGGTTTAAATCCCCTGGGGAATTATTATTTCAAACCTGGCAAAAGGTGAAGAATTATTTCGAGGGGGGGAATTATTTCGAAGTGGGGAATTATTAATTGGAAGTAGAAATTTTGCTTATTTTATAGTTGTTTACTCCTTAGAAGAGGTAAAAAAGTACAAATAATGAAATTTTCTTATCCATATCAGGGATATCTGATACTTTATTGGCTTTTTGTCGCCTTCTAAATTTTCAATTTCCCTCTTTTCAGGTAATTTTACATAAAATTGTTTCTAATTTCGCTCCTCATGAGACTTTTAATAATTCCTCATGGGGATTTATTTCGAGGTGGGGAATTATTATTTCAAACTAGCNGAGACTTTTAATAATTCCTCATGGGGATTTATTTCGAGGTGGGGAATTATTATTTCAAACTAGCCAAAAGATGGGGAATTATTTCGGGGGAGGAATTATTTCGAAGTGGGGAATTAAATCGAGAAATACGGTAACCCAAAAATTTGTTCTCTACTGGGGCACGCTCCCATTTATTTAAGTTAACCGAATCTAATGCACTAGAATTGTGCTACAGAGCCGATTCGGAAAAAACTGTTTGAAACGTTGATTATATGAAGATGTTCCACCAGTAATAACGATCAAATCTTTTAGCGTGGTGGAGGATTCATCAGCTTCGCTTTTTCTTATTTCTTGGGAGTAGCGGGGAAGGCTATATAGGGTATAGCAGTCTACGCTCACTATCCTTTGGATATAGGGGTTACGCTTCAAATATTCTACATCTGCATGTAATTTATTTATTTATTTGTGCATAAAGCCTTCATGAGTTTTTGGTTATGTGTTAAACATTTTTTTGATATATTTTTGAATTCTTTATTGAAACCTTCGTGCACTATCTTCGTGTATTTTTATTGTGTGTGTGTGTGAAACCTTCAAGTATTTTAGATGCGTGTGTAGAACCATCATATATTTTCTTCATGTATTTTTGATGTGTGATAAAAACGTTTATGTACTTTTGGTGTATGTAGAACCTCCATGTATTTTTGGTGTGTGTGAAACANTGATGTGTGATAAAAACGTTTATGTACTTTTGGTGTATGTAGAACCTCCATGTATTTTTGGTGTGTGTGAAACACATTCATGTATTTATGGTGTGTGGGTGTAGAAATCCTACATGTAGGTATTTAATCGTGTATTTTCGGAGTGTAAGTAAATCTCATGTATTTTTGGTATTTGTGAAAAAATTCATGTGTTTTTGGCGTTTATGTGATTATCTTTCATAAATTTTTATTATATGGGTAAANTCATGTGTTTTTGGCGTTTATGTGATTATCTTTCATAAATTTTTATTATATGGGTAAAAACAGCATATATTTCTTATGTGTGTGCAGAACCTCCATACATNTATCTTTCATAAATTTTTATTATATGGGTAAAAACAGCATATATTTCTTATGTGTGTGCAGAACCTCCATACATTTTTAGTGTAGGTGTGAAAAACTTGTGTTTAGTTTCTTCATGAATATACTGTGTTTTTATGTAGAACTTTCTGATATGTTTGCTGTTTGTAAAAAAAACACTAATATATTTCCTCATTTATTTAGATTTTTAGTAAATCTCTATAAAACATTNGTTGCTGTTTGTAAAAAAAACACTAATATATTTCCTCATTTATTTAGATTTTTAGTAAATCTCTATAAAACATTATACATTATATAATTTTTCTTTATGTGTAGAGCATTCACGCATGTATTTGATAGTAATTACTCCTCATAGAGTTAGGGACCTTTTTTCAGTAGTGTAAGGCAGATTCAAAAATTTCCTTCGATCAAACTAAAAGTTATTCTAACCATCCAGTTATGCGTCGAGCACCCACCAAGACCTTTGAAAGTTGACCATACCTAATAGAACAAATGCATACTAATTTCCCATTTGTACTGAATGTAACTTGGCGGCTCACGTTTTCATTTTTAGATAAACCGTAATTATTATAAAGTGCACTGGTGTGCAACCAATCGGTAGGTTCATGGTACATATTGTATGGAGCCATTCCTGGTATAAAGTTCAAAATTGAAGGATCTCCACCAGCTTCGAGTAAAAGAACTTTATATTTTCCATTTGCAGAAAGCCTATTGGCAACTACTGCTCCTGATGCACCACCACCAACTGCAAAATTTCATTAAATATAAATATATTTAACATAAGATCAAGTTAATGCTCACCAATTATGAAGTCATAAATTTCCGGTGGAGCCGACAGCATTGGATTTGGGTTTTGCGCTAAGTCACTTTCCATATGTTTCTGGGACAATATCGTCGTAAGAGTTTTAATGAGGGATTCCACACTATCAGCATTTTGTGGGATATGTAAAGGGAAATTTAGCAACTGCAGTAGGTAAGCGACAACGCTGACAGGTGTACTAACCATTGTATTTCTGGATCGTTTTTATTCACTTTTTGATTACCATAACTTATTGATCAATTGGTAACTTTTTCTTTGAATTTCTAAACTTAACTGAAACCCCTTTAGTAGTTCTTGGCATATAAGTAACTATGAACGCACAAATGACCTTTGGGTCCACGTGACCTCTCAACTATACTATTCAACGAACAAATAAAAAGTGTTATCTATGATCCTCTTTTAACAATTTTATTTTATTTCTAAGAATCTTATCTTCTTGCTACGTAAAAGAACTCGATCAGACTTCTCAGTATAGGAACAAGTTGAGAATAGCTAAAAAAAAGTATTCATAAAAATTAAACAAGTTACATGATACAGGGAAGTCTTTTTAGAAATAAAATAAAGCAGGTGCATTACATACTAACTATATAGGGAAATAAATAGTAAAGTTTATACGAAAATAGAATTTTAACCGAAAATTTTAAAATCGATATTCTTTACACGTTAAATACAAACCAATAAGCTGTGTGCTTGAAACCGTATCAACTAACTTGAATTCTAACCCTACTGAAGACATCCTAAAATTGTATTAATTTTATTACCCGTTTGTAAACAATATTGTACCTATAGATGCAATATGAGTTAACAGAAATTATTGTCTCAAGTATCTGTTTTTCTCATCCTTGGCTCGGATAGGAAGAATTCCCTCTCACTCCATCCCACAAACAAAATCGCCATCTCAATCCTTGGTTTTGTAAAGTCAAAATTTGTTGATTTGTTGAAATTTCATTTCATTCTTTAGTTTAGTCTTTAGAAAAAGTAATTTAAATTTTGTAAATTGAAAAAAGAGTTCTTCTGATTAGTGTTCTGCTCCCTCTAAGCAAAAGTGAATCAAAAGTTAAGGTAAAAGGATGGGAAACACTAATTAAAATTAATCATTTTTCATTTTACAAAATTATAATTACTTTTCTAATTAATGAACGAAGGTGGAGATAAGGAATTAGGGAAGGACAGGTTAGCGCGAAAGATTTTATGATTGGATTCGAGTCTTTGGTAACCACGTATTTTTTCTAAATTTTTGAACATTAAATCTCCAATCTAAAAAAATTAATAGCTTTTTTTTAGGTTTTCCATTCTGGGATAAAATGACTTTTACAAAAGTTGCTGGAAATGGAACTTATCCCTACGACATTCATTTTTACGGTCATTCGCTTACGTCAAAGGTCTTAGTTTGGACACAATTTTCGCATAAAATAAAAAATACGTGAGCATAATCGGTGGCTGTAGAGAAAAATGTCATAGGAAANTCGCATAAAATAAAAAATACGTGAGCATAATCGGTGGCTGTAGAGAAAAATGTCATAGGAAAAAGTTACTTTTGTAACCATTTCCAGCAACTTTTGTATTTTGTGCCATATGAGGTAACGTGAAACCTAAAAAAACTTTTGATGTTCAAAAATTAGTGTTCCCAATGACTCCTAGTTTGGACTGAGTCAGTCTCTGACTTTACAAGTTATAACTCTGACTTTGTGACTAACTATAACTTTGTGAGCCGAATCTAGGTCAGCGTCATGATTTCGNTTACAAGTTATAACTCTGACTTTGTGACTAACTATAACTTTGTGAGCCGAATCTAGGTCAGCGTCATGATTTCGACACTAGTCACATGATACAAAGCATGGAAAATCGGATAGGAGGATATGAAATTAATCTTTTTTTACTTATCGGTGGAAGTAGATAAAAAAACATGGAAAATAAGTCCGCTATGCTCACTTGCGCTTATTGGTAAAGTCATGACTAGCAGTCATGAATTACTCACAAACGCAAAGAAATCGATGTCATAAAATAATACCCGACTCCTGGAAAGCTTTGGAGTCAGAGTCATTGAGAACATTCTTAAAACTTATGAATTATTAAAGCATAAAAGTATAACTTAAGCATAAATATGGTCCTCTACTGAATTCAAAATTTAAACTTTTTCATGCCCAACTACGGTGGGTTACCTTGTGTCAGAGATGAAAAAAAAAATTAATTTAAACATTCGCGGCGAGTTTGAAGAAATTTGAAAACATGAGACAAAATTTTTTGTTAACTCATATTGCATCTATAGGTAGTTATAAACCTTTAGATGAAGCTTTTGTATCCCTTGATTCTGACACCAGAGCTTTTTTGTTCTTTAGTAAACATTAATTAACATTCCAGTATGATACATAAGCAAAGATTTCACGTGATATACGTAATCAATTATTTGTTACAGCCATGGTTGCGTCGAAAGCAAATTTCTGATCTCCCATATACGCATGTAGTGACTGTAGTCAACATAAATACTAAGCTTTCGATAAGTTAAATTCTAATTAATGATACAAGACGGTTGTTACTAGTTCTTAGTAGTAGGTTTAGTTTGGTAAAGTAGATCAAAAAAAAGAAAAACATTTCTATTCGTTTATAATTTTGTGGATAAGATATCGTATGTTTACTAGACGTTGCAAGCACACAATGGGCATTCTATGTACGTCTAACGCCAGAAGAACTTGACAGATTTGGATTGGGTGATATTATCTTCATGTTCATATAAAACATATCATCTCATCACATTCCTTGTGTTGCTTTCTTCAAATAATATCCCCACACCTGGTAAAAACCTCTCTTGACTAAATAAAGCATTATAATTTCGGTTGTCATTTGTAAAAATTAAATTTTTCGTAATAAAATTTACCATAAAATTTATGAGTTATCATTCATAGAAAAACAACCAGCCTAATTTATACATATAATTTCAGAATTTGTCAAATTTTTATTTCATATTATAAATTATACTCATTCCAGATAAGTCTCAAATTTTCGTAAATATTCGTGTTTGCACTAACGCCCGGTGTATGTTTTTTGACTTCATCCCTTTTACATTGACGTAGCGTTTTCTTTGCGTACTTCATTGTTTGAGATGAATATATACTTTCTGCGTTCGTTCTTTGTTCAAACTTTCAAAAAATCGAAATGAAAATTTTGTTGAATTCTCCACTTTCACTGTCTGTTTTGCTTCGAGAAGTAGAACTAGTTCTACTTTTAATCGAAACGGTACGAGAACAGAAAGATGACGAAACAAAAAAGTATATATTGATCATTTACAAAACGAATTTAAAAAAAAAATCACCTGACAACGTAAAGACAACGCAATCACAAAGCAAAGAGAAAGCATAAATTAATTTAGTGTGCTTTCTCCTAAGAAAGCCAGCGAAACGGAAAGCATACATGGAGCACAAAGAAGTTTCTGTAATAAGTAAAGCATATAAGAGACGCTGAAACACGATGTCATGTTTGATTTGTAGAGTCTCCTTTTTTTAGCTCGAGACTCCACAAAAGAAAAATTCAAATTGTTACCTTGGCTCATTAGGTAGATTAGGTGATGAATTTTTATTCATATAAACAAACAAATGCATCGACCTTGTTTTTAACTTGCCTGGTCAATTCTTGAATTATCATAATTGACGACAAAAAGGACTGGAAATAGTCGTTTTTGCGCCACGCACTAGTCCTTTTCTCACTATAAAAGAGCGAGCTGAACTACAACTCGGCACCAGTTGACTTGTTCTCTTTATAAAAAGCGGACTGAGACAAAATTACTAGCGTTCAAGTCTAACTCTGCCTTGTCCCTTTGAAAGCAATAGAGATTTTTTTTAGAACAATAATGCTCTTTTTTTAACTTAGAGTTAACTGGGCATTTTGTTCACAGCCTTAAGCCCTGTTCATACTTAAGTTTTGTTCACCTAATATTCTTGGTTCACGGCCATAACCCCTGTTTCCACTATCCAAATATTTTTAAACCTTAACGNTTAAGAACAATAATGCTCTTTTTTTAACTTAGAGTTAACTGGGCATTTTGTTCACAGCCTTAAGCCCTGTTCATACTTAAATTTTGTTCACAGCCTTAGACTTTGTTCACCTAATATTCTTGGTTCACGGCCATAACCCCTGTTTCCACTATCCAAATATTTTTAAACCTTAACGCTCTTGCCTTTTTTCGTCGAGAAGCCTGCCCATATTTGGGTTCAGCCCTCCCGGAAAAGCTTTTCACTTTGGTCGCCGTCTCACTCACACGACCTCCAACACTTTTATTATTCGAAATTCTCATTTTTCTTTCAAATAAAATAGTTCTCTTACACCTTTGTACTAAATAACTATCAAATTAATTAGTCTCGTCGAAATATTTTAACTCCATTAGTTGTTCATTTCTCTTTGTAGTAATTCTCATATAAAGGTAAGTTTATTCGCCTAAGTTAGGTAATTACCCGAGATATTCTTGCGGATGCAAGCCCCGATCACTAACGTAAATGATTTAAGGCACCTTCGGTTTTAATTGCCGAAATGCCATCATTTCTATAATTACCCACGCGCCAAATCCGACTTCGGTGTTCCGGTTCTTGCGCCGAGGCATCCATAGGGTTAACACACACAAACATAGATTTCATTGGTCGTTTATTTTTAAAATTAGGACACTTCAGCGCTCAGACTTTTTGTAAGTACCCTCTCAAACATCATCAATTTTACCATCGCTCCGACTCCACATTGTGGACATGATTTGACTACGATTCCAATGTTTAACTGACTCCGTACCCATAATTAAAACTCCAGTTGCATTAAAAAGCCTGTTGTAATTGTGTTGTCTGTCTCAACTTCTCTGACCTTTCCTAGGTCATAGACAGACAACACAACCAATAAACCCTTATTCACTCAATACAATGTATTTGAGGAGAGTATTTATTTACTCTTCTCAGTCTGATGTTAGGATTGAGACTGGCTAGAGGCTAATCTCCTCTAGCCAGGAATATTTAGGGTGGTGGTAGGAAGCTTCCCTACACCACTAATGATATATATAATGTCTTCCATTATACTGTTACCAAAAATTAACTCCCAGTCTTTGACCTAATCTCAGATTGTATATTAAGGTTTGAGCCTTCATCTTAATTACAAACTTTTAACGTGGGAAAGTTGTCGTTCCAATTTCAATTAACTTAATTATTAGCTTCCTCCATTAACCAGATTTTCTCATTCTTACAGCATTAACTCTTGAATTTTGTGTTCGCTTAAAATAATTCTTAAGTGGATCTACGTACCGACTATCAGCCCTTAGGGGGTTAGGGAAAATTTCAATTGTCGTAGTAAGGTATTTGTCTATTCTTCTCGTCAACAATTTATCTGTGATCTGCTTTTATGGATGACCATTCCAACTCTCATGCCAATCTAATTAACCCTCCTGAATTATCATTATTATCAATTTTAATTTTGCTGCGATAATTTACCCGCGCTAACTTCTCCTAGGATGTCTAAATTGTTCAATTTGCTCTCCGCTCATTTTAAAACTCGCAGTCAGTTTGTCATTAACGCCTGGCCACAAAGTGGGACTACAAACATCCTGGATTGAGGAAGTCTTATGATTTAGGACTTCCAAAATTATTATTAGGGTTTTAGCAATGAGAATTTAATTCATGACCACATATGATTTAATTCAGGGAAATGATTTTTGACTTAAAAAAATTTAAAATTAACCCTGCTCAACTTTATTTATTAATCCTAGTCCCTCCAAGATGGATCATCGTATACTGCTGGGTCCTGACAAACCATCCCTTGTATTTATTACTGCTCTTCTGTCTTGTCACTTCGTGTAATTAATGCATGACTTTGGATTTTTGTTTAGTTGGAAATAGAGTAGCCCTAAAAATCTTTATCATCTAAACTTCTGTATCTGCTCGGCGTCTTGTTTTATCGTCACCCTCCTTATGACGATCTCATTTACCAATTTTCAAATAATACTCTGTATGCTTTTCATTACGTCTTCCTGTTGTTTCAAAACTCAGACGTTCCTAAAATATCGATTTATACTTTTTTTTCATCACGAACACTTTGTGAATTCTGATTGTTTTGTGTTGCAGAACCGGTTATACAATTTTTCCATGACCCAAACAAGCTTAGTTTTATTCACAATTTGGACTTCCAATTGTAAATAAAACTAGCTAGTTATGAATATACCAATATAAAATATTTTCAAAAGTTCAAAATTTGTCTAACTTATTTTGCATGCTTCCGGAATTAGTTATAAGAACATATGGTGAAAGTGGTGGAGGGCCTCACAGAAACCATATAAGGAGTCTATTATATTTAGTGTAATTTGAGATAATGTCAGTTAATTCTTGTTTTAGGCAAACTTTTACCACCCAAAATTGTTAGTTAGTATTTTGTAGGTCATTCATGACTCATGAATCATGAGGAAGAATGACTTCCCCAATGGACTATTGGCAGTCATCGGGATTAATTTGTTAACTCATAGCTCCATAATTTCATATAGCAAATATACATGATATACATGCCAGTATTGTGAATGAACAAACTTGTCTGCACAATATCGTCCAAAGCTCGAAGCCTAAAAGTAGCCCCAATTTGGGCTTTGTCTATCTTGAGTACTTATGATGCATTTACTGATGAGTATGCGACATGGAAACATAAATTTTGAAAAAGAACCATGGCGTATTTCTCCAATGATACATTGGTAGTAAATCTGCTACATAATGGTTCTTAAATTGATACATGAGGATCTTCGCAGTTCCATCCTAATTGATAAAAATTGTTCTGTTGCTTGGTAATTGAACTTCAATTTCCGAATAATGTTATTGANAGCATAAATTTTGAAAAAGAACCATGTCGTATTTCTCCAATGATACATTGGTAGTAAATCTGGTACATAATGGTTCTTAAATTGATACATGAGGATCTCAGTTCCATCCTAATTGATAAAAATTGTTCTGTTGCTTGGTAATTGAACTTCAATTTCCGAATAATGTTATTGACATTCACTTAAGTTTATTCATAATTAGTATGAGTAATATCTTTTACGTTTTTAGTCAATATTAGTAGCTAAAAGTGTGTTCTCTATCCGTAGGTTTCATATTGTTCTAACTAATAATCTGCACTAAAGTGTAAAACAAACCCTCAAAATCAGGTACCACAAAAACATGGGTGATAATCAAATTGTTCAAAATGTAAACAGTTACGGAAATCAGGCAATCCAAAAATGAATCAACAAATGGTGTTGTAATTTGTAAAGTTGTACTGTGAAGTGTTGTTTTATGGATACAACAAAAAAGTTAAGGAATCATACAGGCAACTTGATTTGATACCGATCAGGTTTTATTAAATCCACGAGCTTTCTACGCATCCTCGAAATATGTATCAAAACTGAATTTTGAGTCTATATTTTGCCTCTCTGCCGCACCACTTCCAAATTGGCGAATGGGAGTTTAACAGGCAAATAATGGGTTTCAATTAATAACTTTTATTTCGTTAAAAATTTTTGGATTAATATGAACTTTTGCTTGGGTGTGCAGAAACTCATTCTGAGAATGTATTTTTCATAGTTTTCGAAGATATTGATAAACACATTTTTCACTGAACTAAATAATATTTTTGTTTTATTTTCTAAATTAGCACTCGGCATTCCGTCATGTTTTCGGATTAATTTGAAATTTAGGATGTATGTGCTTGAACTGATTTTACAAATGTATTTTTTTTTGGAATACTTTTTTTCAAACAGTCCTAAATATTTTATTTAAAAGTATTTTGTAAAATATGCACAAATATCTTCTCAAAATACGGTTGTTAGGTCAACCCAACGGTAGAAATTGAACCGACGTCAAATGACGCAATGCCGATTGTGAATTCAGGACACCAATGTGTAAAATAAACTGAGAAAAATATTTTTAAGTCTAAAAAAATTTAATTTTGGAACAATTTTGTAAACATGCAAAAATACTTTCCCAAAATGTGCTCAAGCACATATATGCTGAATTTCAATTAATTCCAGAATATTTGGTTCACCACCATTAGAAAATAATAGAAAAAATTTTTTTTCAAACAGGTAAAATTATTTTTATGAAATTTTTTGAAAACCAAGTAAAGTACTAGAAGATCAACAATTTAATCAAGAAGATTATGATGAAGAAGAAGTATTAAGAAAATTAAAACAAATCACAGAATATCGACATACACAAGAAAAGAATCAAGATGAATCTAAATTTAAAATTAAAACTGGAACAAAAACTGAAACTAAAGCAAAAACTAAAACTACTACTGGAAGTGGATTAGAAAATATTGAAAATTCCCAGAAAATTTTTCAAAATTTTTAAAATCAATCAATAGTTGAAGAAATTATTGATGAAAATGAAGAAACGGATCTTACTAATGATAATGAAACAGAAGAATTCACAACTGAGGAGTTGGAAGTTGGATAAGTTTACTTTTGAAGAAAAATGGAACATCTTTACGTTATTGAGAGTGATTTCCAAGAAATTTAAGAAAATTCAATAATAATTATTATTGAAAGTTTTCTTTAAAAAATCTATCTAAAACTTAAGATTTTTTTAGAGTTGATTTTTGTTTTTTTTTATATTAACTTTTGGTTTTAAAATTTTAAGGACTCATTTTTTTAAAACCACATGTTGAAGTCCTATTCGCAAATNTATATTAACTTTTGGTTTTAAAATTTTAAGGACTCATTTTTTTAAAACCACATGTTGAAGTCCTATTCGCAAATTTAAAAGTGGTGTGGCAGAGTGGCAAAATAAAGACTCAAAATTTACAGTTTTGAAATATATTTGGAGGATGCGTAGAAAGCTCGTGGACTTAATAAAATCTGATCGGTATAAAAAAAAACAGAAGCGGCAAACCGCCATAGAAACTGTTACACAGAGATGTTAAAAATAATTATTGAACGTGTGAGCACCTTTCCACAATGCGCTACGTTGTAGAAACTTCGTGTTAAATATGTTAAAAGATTTTTCTAACCAAATAACGTTTAATAATAGAATTACATTAAAACGTAGTAACGTTCGGAAGGCAATACAAGCAATCTTACGTTAATACAAAGGTATCGTAAGAGCAGTACACGACAATATTAACTGTGAGCATCTACGAATAGGACCATCATTGAATACAGTGTGATCTAATAAGAATGAATTTCTGACTGTACTTTCAAAAAGTCTAACTATGTGCGACACTTTTTGACTAAAGAAAAGGGAACTAAACTTTTATAGGATTGATTTTTAGTTACTTTAGCAATCCATAATATCTGAAAGTGTTCAAAAGTGTCTGACATACAATCAATTTTTGATTCCTCTCAAAATACAATAATTTATAATTATATAATAAATATTTTGAAGATTTAAAAAATGTTTTAAACTTTTTTGTACCTAGAATAAGTTGAGAAGCTTTTTACAGTTTTAAGAACCTTTCAGTACCTTTCTCTGCAACATTAGAATCTTTTATGGTACCTAATTTGGCAATGTTTTGACATCTTTAAGTATTTAAATAGTGNATAATAAATATTTTGAAGATTTAAAAAATGTTTTAAACTTTTTTGTACCTAGAATAAGTTGAGAAGCTTTTTACACTTTTAAGAACCTTTCAGTACCTTTCTCTGCAACATTAGAATCTTTTATGGTACCTAATTTGGCAATATTTTGACATCTTTAAGTATTTAAATAGTGTTTTTTTAACCTAAAAATCATTTGTAAGCTTATAACCAATATAAGTCCTTTAAAGGATGGTTTTATATAAGTCGACAAATGTATTAGAAAGTTTTTGTGAGGTTTGTGGAAAGTTTGTTTAAAATATTTCAGCAATTTCACTAAGGGAATGAAAAATATTTCAGCACTTCCCGTGTGTTCAATGAATTCGAAAAGTACTTACTAAAAGAGTGTCGTGTCGACTGAATTTTAGTGCAAACAGGGAACCCAATGAAAAAATTTTGATTTGTTTGATTTCAAAGACTTGTGACGACATCTTAGTAGTTGTAGAATGTATATTTCTAAAACTTTGGGCATGGTGTATATATCAATATCATAGCTGCTTGTGCTAGTGGTACACTTAGTTCAATTTGAATTTTAACGAAGGAACTTAGTCGGTGCCAGTTTTGCTCCGTACTTTTCCTAACCGTTTGTGTTTTCGTAAAAATTCACCGAAAATTTTATACCTACAATTAACTTGTTAAAATACTTAGTGTCCAGACAGATTGAATACTACATTACCTGCAACATGAATGGTAATATCGTCAGGGCGAGAGTAATAATTTAGGTCAATTATGGGTTTGTCTTCAGCATTATTAGTAGCTAGACTAATGGAACCAACACTTTTCTGAAGTCCAAGGCTAACCATAACAAAATTTGCGTCGGTGTTCATATATTTCTCGAAGTAGCTATCCAAAATCCTCTGCTTCAAACCAAAGACCGTATTTAAAGAATTGATACAATATTTTTGAAGATTCTTACCTCTCAACTTCATCGTCGTAGAATTTTGAAACACTTCCCTTTTTTTTGTGGAAAGAATTTCGTCAAAACTTAGAACCGACTCCTACTTCAAAATTTAATGGCTAGATTACGTTTTGTTTAATTGGAAAGAAATTCTGCTGTGGTGTAAAATATTCCTTTTACACTTATGTGCGGAACTGCTTTTGTCCATTCGAATAAATATTATTGAATTATAGCACCAAAAATAGATGAGGGAAATTCCCGTGGAATGAAAAAAAATTACGCGACTCAAGTTTTTCATCAAAGAATCGCATGGTACAACATGGAAAATGTCAAAACTCATAAACACCTAACACGCACAACAACTCTAACACACATATCAATTTTTATGCGTGCGTGGATNAATGTCAAAACTCATAAACACCTAACACGCACAACAACTCTAACACACATATCAATTTTTATGCGTGCGTGGATAATTCTTATTCGTGTGTCTCATTTTATGTGACTTATCACCTACTTGGTCGTTGTACAGGGTCAACTCTGTCCCTACAACCGAGGAAGAGATAATGGCTATACTCATACTATCACGTTTGTTATAGTCGGAAGGCTGTTGCCTCGGAGTTTTTCACTCTTCTCTATGAAATCCCATACTTATAAAATGATAGCATAGCCTGTTTTGTTATGACCAGGGACGTCCTGAGTATGCCAAATATTGATGCAGGATTATGCGGTGTTGGGTCAAAAATTATGCCTTTTATGCGTTTTCGAGCTACGTCGGTTAATTCATCTATTCATTGCCAAAAACAAATTGAAATTGAGTTTAATTTATTCTAAACCTTTTACATGGTTGTTCTATAACTTTTAAGTGTTTCTTCGTTTAAAAATGATTTCATTGAAATAAATAAAGATAAGAAGACGAAATTTTTGCGAAATGATTTTGTAGAAAATTAACAATTGGTTGAATGTCCCACACTTTGACACATTAAATACTGTTGAAGATACTGATAACCATTGCTATGCGAGTTGCATTAACTTCCATTGGTCAAACATCAAACAAAATGTTTTTTTTCAATCTACTTCAGATTTTTTTTACATATCAACTAACCATTCTGTTCCAATTTAATAACGATTCTAGGAACAAAGTGTTTTTATTAAAAGTTTAAATTTAATTTTGATTTGGCATAAATACCCAGTTTACTCCATATCCTTTAAATAATCAAAATATGTTCTTTTTCAAAGGATTGCTGGCGAAAATTAAAATTATGCATCAAAAAATTATGGGTTGCCGAAAAACTTATGCGTCTTTTTTATTGCATAAAATTACTACAACGAGGTTTATGATCACGGGTTGTTCCCTAATCGTTTAAATACTTCGCAATGATTAAGGGTTTTATGCATTTGAGCGTCCCTGGTTATTCAAACTGAAAGGGAGTTCCATGAAATTCAAAGCTGTGACACACATAGAGAAAATTAATGGTGAGAAAACATTAATCCAAATTCAATTTGTTTAAAACCTGAATTTGAATTATGCTTTTCGCGCCACAAACTCCTTGCGTCAAGCTAGTCATCGACTAGAATCTAACGTAGCACCAATCAGATAGGATAACATATGAACTGCATGGCTAAACAATTGTCAAAAGCGTAGACGAGCCATGCTACCGCTTTTCTTATTAGAATGAGATTTGAACGATGCCGATAGGAGGGAGGAACTGGCTGAGCCATATTGAAAAACTCCGAGGCTCTTTTCATTTGATTACAACATGTAGTCAGATGCACAAAAAGTTGTGTTGGACCTACTTTTACTCCCGTGCTCTTTACTGGAGAAAGTAGTTTGTAAAGTTTTTGCTACAATACAGACAGATGTAACAGAATTCCTCTCCAAAACATTAATTTTTAAACATATCCAAGAACTCAGGACTTTAGATTTACTATTTAAAAAGTTAGAGCTGTTTTTAAATTATTGTTTTGGAAGGAGATACTGGTACATCCCGTTCCTAATGTGTATTGACTCACAATTTCTCACCAAAAGAAATATTTTCATACGTCTGTAACTTTTTAACCAGTGAACCTAAAATTTTCAATTTTTCGTCGTGTTACACTACTTTTCAATTCTGAACACTCGGCAAGTTTTCAACTTCAAAGAAAATTATAAAAGAAATAATATTTATGAACACTTTCTACAGCAAAGAAGATAGAGTAAAAGCAATACGAACTTGTAACTTTTTGTGCACCTGACTGTGGATGAATCAGTATAACCCTTGTCTCTTCTTCGTTTATAGTAACAGAATTGAAAAGACCCCTTTTAGTATTACTATACTTGATTCAATTTATACCTTAAAAAATTTTCTACAACTCCGTATGTACGTAATCACTGTTTATATAATCACTGAGAATTAAATCTGCTGCTTTCTCTCCAATCATTATAGCTGGAGCATTTAGATTTGAGTTAGTGATGTTCGGCATAATCGATGTATCAGCAACACGAAGTCCTTTCACATTGAATACCCTGAAAAATATGAACATTTTTACCTTCATCCCATTCTAAGAAGGCAATATGTCAACGTTCATTATTGTGAATGAATGTACTGGACACCGTTATTGTTCATCACTTACATAAAATTAAATAATAACTTCAACCAATTGTATACACTAACCTTAAATTTGTATCCACAACGGCCATAGGGTCTTCAGGACGACCCATTTTACATGTTCCACTCGGATGGAACAGTGTTGCTCCTGATTGCCTTACAATACATTCCCAATATTCATCACTTTTAAATACTATTTTCTCACAACCAGGAAACTTATTCGGTGCCAGTTTTGCTCCGTACTTTGCCCAAGCGTTTGTGTTTTCGTAAAAATTCACCACAAATTTTATACCTACAACCAACTTGTTTCAGTACTTAGTGCCCAGACAGATTGAATACTACATTACCTGCAGCGTGAGTGGTAATATCGTCAGGGTGAGAGTAATAGTTTAGGTCAATTATGGGTTTGTCTTCAGCATTACTAGTAGCTAAACTAATGGAACCAACGCTTTTCTGACGACTAAGGGTAACTGCTGCAAAATTAGCGTCGATGTTCATATATGGCTCAAAATAGCTTTCAAAAACACCATGCTTCAAACCAAAGAGAGTATTTAGAAGGTAAGGTGTGGCTTGTTCTACTCCTATATTAATCTGAAAGAGTTGAAGGTCAGCCCATTCTGCACTTATTTCTTTTGGGCTTGAAATAAATCCTATTCCGGCAATTCCATTTGCCGCAAAGTATCCTGTACCCTTTTCAGCATATTCTTCTGCGTCTTCTAATTTAAGGTCTCTGTTGGGCATATGAGAGATTGATTGATTGAAAAGAAACGGACCAACAATTGCAAACGGATGATCTTGAAAATTTTGTCCAACACCCGGTAGATCAACTTTTACACTGATCTAGGACGTTATAAAATATGCTTTTCACCATAACTTTATCGAAAAATTTAACAAATTTATTATAATTGAGCTTACGCCAACAGATCTCAAATGAGCCGCTGGTCCAATACCAGAAAGCATAAGGAGTTGCGGTGTATTTACACATCCTCCGCTTATAATTATTTCTTTCTTGGCCTTAACAGTGATCAACTCCCCATTCCTTTTGTAGACAGCGCCTATTGCTCTTCTTGAGCTATCCAATAGAATCTGAAAGAATACGGTGAGATATCAAATGAATTTTTGAATGTTTGCAATTGGAAGATATTTGTAATGATTTTGTAAAACCTTGTGAACATGTGCATGGCGAATGACTTTGAAATTTGGTCTCTTTAGAATTGGTTTGATATAAGCGGTGTAAGTGTCCGAACGGCCTCCGTCCTTTGTTGTTTTTAAGTCTGTTGCTCCAAAACCTTTAATTTTAACAATTCTATACATAAAAAGCAACCACTATCTTAGTAAATTTTACAAGAAGTTTTTAGCCTTCCATTCAAACATCTAACACAAAATAAATCGATTCTATGTGTTGGAACTAGCTGATAAGAAATACATAATGGAGGGAGCTTTAAATGGAAGTCAATCCATACCAATTGGATAAAAAAAACCTAGAGCTCGTAGTGACAAAAAGCGGATTCTAAGAATGTTGCGACAGAAATTGAGGAAAGCAAAGGAACACGAAAACCGGAGGAAAAAGCATCCATATGACAAAGGTTTTTATATAAAAAACAAGAGCTACTCCTAATCATTTTTTTACAAACTATTTTGCCAAAAACTTGCGCAAAACCAAAGAGTTTTTGCTGAAGACAGAGGAAAGCCTTGCCTTAAGGGATTGTGCACTACGCGTTTTGTTGGACGCGCTCTATGAGCTTTGTTCAGAAATTTTATTTTGGAAATTATTTCCACACCAATCCATCTTTTCACTCAACAATTTTAGTTATTTATATATATTTATTATATTTGTTATATATTTTTGTAAATTAGTTATATTTTCACTTTTTTGAATAAATTACCAGCACTCTATTTCTTTCCGTTGAGGGCTATCAAAAAAAAGCAGAAATAGAAGCATCGAAAAGTTTGCCGTGTTCCGTGTGCCACATAACCATGGGAAAGGTTGTATTGTTGTATAGTTCATGGTAGTTGGTTCAAATTACTTAAATTTCATTTGAATATTATTTTTATGAACATTTAATTTTTAATGTTTGTAGTCATGAGAAAGTTGATAAAATTTTTATCGTTTTTAGCTATTCTCATTTCACGCTGCACGCTGGTAATTTTGAAATGTAATTAAAATAATGTTTAAAATTAATGAATTAGATTCATAGTATTGTTCGTGGAAAGCTAACTTCTTTTTTTCTTCGTCTTACCGACAACTCGGATACCCCATAAATAAAATGGGTGAACGTCCCATTCCACCCTCAGAGTTGGGCATCATTTGCGAATTTTGAAAATGTAAACTAGTCCGATTTAAAAATGAGTGTACTTGTAACTATCCAAAATAACACTTTTAAATTTGCTGCACAGGAAGCTTAGAAAATTAAAAAACATTCTCTCAGGAAGATTAATGCGTCTGCGCATTCTCGTCGCAGAGTTCATTGCTCCCAGAAATGTGCAAATAAACACATCTGTTAAGATTTTTTTTTTGGACTACAAATAATAGTTTGAAAATATTTCTCATATTCTAAGTTCTAAGAACGTAAAGTAAACAATGAAGCCTAAAACTGAAGAGGAGAAAAGAACTATTCTAAATGTGAAAAAGTATTTTGAAGAGGAAAAAGTTTTAATCGAAAGATCAATTAATTCAGGAATCAAATCTACCAATTCCTTTCCAAAGTGTTGCTGAAAGAACCGCAGCTGCTTTGAAAGTATGAAAAAAATTTTTAAATGGTTAATATAATAATTAGTATAATTAATAATAAAATAAGTTATAAGTTATAACTTATAACGTATATATAACGTAAAGTCAAGTTCTGAAGATATGGATTAAGTTGAATATTATTATTTTAGTTATCTAGGGACAGGGACATATCAATTCCCTATTCCTAAGAAGTTGAACAAAAATAAATTTTATAGAAAAGAAAATGTAAATAATACGCATAATTGTCTGCGGTCGTTGCTCAGTTGCGTAAAATAGAGTGAAATTTCGGATAGGTACAAGTAGACTGATTACTGAATCAGACATTAGCAACTGCATTTTAGGACTAAGGAATATGTCGCTGCTTGTAAATTAATTTTTTAATAAAACATGGCTTTTCATTTAGTATTCACTCTTGCAAGCTGCAGAAAAAATTTTTTTTGTTCGATGGGCTTTCTAGAATTTATGGGAGGGTTCGAAAGAAAATTATTTTTTCGANTAGAGTGAAATTTCGGATAGGTACAAGTAGACTGATTACTGAATCAGACATTAGCAACTGCATTTTAGGACTAAAGAGGAATATGTCGCTGCTTGTAAATTAATTTTTTAATAAAACATGGCTTTTCATTTAGTATTCACTCTTGCAAGCTACAGAAAAAATTTTTTTTGTTCGATGGGCTTTCTAGAATTTATGGGAGGGTTCGAAAGAAAATTATTTTTTCGAACAGTAGAAACAGTTAAAAATATGGGTACGTAAAACTATCTCTTTGTCTCAGTGGCTGAGGTAGAGGAGAGGTGTGAGTGTTAGACTCTAGTTGCTGGTGTCGGGTTCGATTCCAGGTGTTGTCTTAAATTTTTTTGTAAAAATTTATTTTCAATAATTAAATACAATTAAATATTAAATTATATATTATATATTATAAATTATAATATATAATATATAAATATTATATTATAAATTATATATTAAATACAATTAATACATGAAATATATGGGATAGTGCAGGAGAAATGCGGGAGGGATGCGAGAAATGACGTGAGGGATATAGGATAGTGCAGGATAGCCTCGGGAATGGCTGGAAGGAATGTGGGATAGTGCGGAAGGGATGCGGGAATTTACAGGAGGGATGTGGGATAGTGAGGTAAGGATGCGGGGATTGACGGGAGACATGCGGAATATATGGGGAGAGATGCGGGATAGTGCAGTTGGATGCGGGTATGGACGGGTGGGATGTGGGATAGTGCGGGAATGGATGGGAGGGATGCGGGAATTGACAACAGGGATGTGGGATAGTGAGGGAATGGATGGGAGGGATGCAAAAATTTACGGAAGGTATGCGAGATAGTGCGGGAATGGATGGGAGGGATAGGAAAATTTACGGAAGGTATGTGGGATAGTGCGGGAATAGATGGGAGGGATAGGAAAATTTACGGAAGTTACGAGGGGTAATGCGGGAATAAATAGGATGGATGCCAAAATTGACGGGAGGGATGTGAGATAGTGCGGATGAACGAGCCGTCTTGTCAATTTTCATATGTTAAGTCCGTTCACATCGCTCTAAGTTTAGAGACCTAACTTTCAAATATGAAATGTAAAAAATATGTGTGTTCATTAATGCAAATTAGTTAGGTCTAGGTATTTGTGACTTAATTAGATGTCAGGGAACTTGACCTATTAGTGCATTGACAAGTTTTTTCACCTTTGTTACTTTTTTTTAATTTCCGAAAAAGTTAAAATAAATTGTTTCACTCCACTGAAGGTCAATATTATTATTTTGCGTTTACACTATATTATTACTCTCACTCTCGAAACAGCAGGAAATAACCGTTAGGGTTTCGGCTAGTAATGTTTCGTGGTCATGACTCCTAGAGTCAGTGATTGACTCATACCAAACTGGGAGTCATGGAGAACACTTAGTTTTGAAATTCAGTTGCTAGTTTACATTTTCGAAATTCGCAAATGATGCCCAACTCTGAGGGTGGAATGGGACGTTCACCCATTTTATCTATGAGGTATCCGAATTGTCGGTAAGACGAAGAAAAAAAGAAGTTAGCTTTCCACCAACAATATATCTGTTCAAAATACGATGTTGAAAATAAATTACCTTAAAAATAAAATTAAAATAAATTTAATATGGAGATATTAAATAAAAGTATAACATATAAAAAATTTGTTCATGTGATAGAACGCATGCATGCCAGTTTTGACATGCAGCTGGGACTCGATGGATGTTCTGATAAAAATATTTTGATTAAAATTCGAGAATTCACCATTATGGTTTTAATCGCATGCTCTGGCACAATAATGACGGCAGAAACACTGAGACTACCCGGAATGCGCTAGCATATTGGCATCCCATAAGTAACGTATGGACCTCCTATAGATCACATATGGTCACCTTATGACTAGCTTATTGCAATCTTAAAATTAGTTATGGACATACTATGGTCAGCATATGTGCATCCTATGCATTTTATATGGGAATTATGTGAGTAACATAATGACATCTTATGAGTAGCATATGGGCATCTTATGAGAAACATACTGGCATCTTAATAGTATATGGACGTACAATAGTCAGCATATGTGCATTCTATGCGACTCATATAGGCACTACATGAGTAGCATAATGACATCTTATGAGTAGCATATTGGCATCTTAGTAGTATATGGACATACTAAAGTCAGCATATGTGCATTCTATGCTACTTATGGGTACTATAATAGTTGCATAATGACATTTTATGAGTAGCGTATTAGCATCTTATGAGTAGCATGTTGGCATCTTAATAATATATGGACATACAATAGTCAGCATATTTGCATCCTATGCTACCTATATGAACACTATATGAGTAGCATTATGACATCTTATGAATAGCATAAGGGCATCTTATAAGTACCATTTTGGCACACTATGAGGAGCATATCGGTATCATATGAGTAGCAAATTGGCAGCATTAGTAGCATATGGGCGACATTAGTAGTATCTGAGTAAACCATAGTATGCATGTGAGCATTATATCAGAAGAATTGGGCATATTATTAGTAGAATAGTTAACATACATAAGGTTTCAGGAGTTTGTAAGCTGCAACAATGTATAGATCACAGTTCAATTCTGACATTCATGCCGCCCTCCTAGTGTATGGCAGGACTGGCAGCCATACAGGAGGGTAAAGGACCAATGTCTGGTAGTATGCGCCGTGTTCATAGGAAAAAGATATGACCAATTGCTGAGTATGGAATTGAGGTGGAAGTTTATTGGAATTGGAATAAGTATGCGGGGATAGACCACAAGCAAGCCCATGGCAAGGTAATCATTGCAAAATGCTGGAAACTTATTATTAGCACACCACTGTCACAATTAGTAGTACGAAGGGCAGGNAAGGTAATCATTGCAAAATGCTGGAAACTTATTATTAGCACACCACTGTCACAATTAGTAGTACGAAGGGCAGGCGGAGTGTCCAAAAAAAAATTTTTTTTTGTAAAAAGTAATCTAATTAGTTGCAACCTGTATCAAAGCCTGAAGCAAGTAAGGTTACATAACACCGAAGCAAAAAGCCTTCAAAAAACATTCTAGTGCTGCATCAAGTTATTAATGTATGATNAAGGTAATCATTGCAAAATGCTGGAAACTTATTATTAGCACACCACTGTCACAATTAGTAGTACGAAGGGCAGGTGGAGTGTCCAAAAAAAAATTTTTTTTTGTAAAAAGTAATCTAATTAGTTGCAACCTGTATCAAAGCCTGAAGCAAGCAAGGTTACATAACACCGAAGCAAAAAGCCTTCAAAAAACATTCTAGTGCTGCATCAAGTTATTAATGTATGATCTAAGTACTTTGTTGCTGGCGTGAATTGAAATCCAGTCCTGCCTTGTATCCGAGTTCTACAGCAGCGTCCTCCCATGTTTGTGCTGCTGGTAATTGTCCAACATAATTTCTGCTGATATGAAAAGGTCCATCTTTCCCATGAAATTTATCTTACAAAAGATAATTAACAGCAGAAATTTAGTTAAATGTACAAAAAGTTAGGAAAGGAGAAACATTTGTTCCAACCATCTGGATATGATCCTTCATAATCTTCCAGCCGTTTGAAATACTTGAGCAAATGTTCATAGTTCCATTCAATATCCCCAGTAAGGTTTGCCCAATTGTCATAATCCTTTGGATGACCTCGATTGTAAACCTAGGGAAGAATATATGCGTATTAATAGTAATGAGTAATCATATGTATTCTTACAAATTTATTAAAATTTGTAAAAAAAAATAAAATAAAATATCAACCGGACTGTGGTAAGCAGTTTTTGACGTAAGAACAGAACTTATTTTTTTAACTTTTTTATCGAACTTTAATCAACCGAACGTTCAAGTACACACTATTGTAAATGCGCATAATACACACAAGGTCACACGGCAAACCCATTTTACAATAATATATCAGCAATGTGCAAATAGAAAGATAGGTCAAACATGAAATCCAATTGTCAATAATAATTTAAATAGTTAGATAAGATTGGAGAACTATTTCCACACTACTTTCCTCAAGATTCAAAAATAAAAATAGTTTATATAGTGAAAACACCCTTTGAAAGAATAATCATTTTCTTTTAACAAAGTGACAAGACTCATCTGTACACAGTTATGAACTTTGACGTGATGGGAAAATAATTCACACGGTGAAGATTATTAGCATTTACCTCGAGTATAAATATATATACAAACTAATCTTATCATCAATAATGCAAACACGTCTAAATAGTTGCTAGTATACCAAAAATTCATTTGTTTTCTTAACGCTTGGCGAAACACTAATTTTTTTAAGTCCAGAGTATATACAAAAGTATAAAAAACTTGGCTGTGTTTTCATTGCTACTAAGAGTTAAGCTTTTTTTCTTCACAAAACGTGGAAAATAAATTTTGTTTTCTCGACTTCATTGAAATCCAACCATTGTTTCCTATACCTTAGCCTTTGTTTTGTCACAATTCTCTAACTTGATGATATAAAAAATGCCCATTATCCATTGCGATGTCGGTCACAAATGTCGGTAATGCTGACAAGTTAGATATTATACAAGAACATTTGCTCGCATAAGAGCCATTTCCCCGAGTAATATTTTGCATCTCTGTTGTAAAGTCACTTGTAATAAAATACAAAAAAGTGCCCCAAATTAGATTGATTTTTTAGATACGAATTATATTTTAAGCAAAAAGCATTTTATAGTGAAAGAAAAATTGGAACGATTAGTTGTATCAACTTTGAGGAAACACATCGTCTGCATGGGCAAAAAATTGTCAAGCGCAAAAATATAATTTTATCAAGTTTAGGGCAGAATAGTGAAAACGGCTTGATGCTCCAAATTTATCTGAAATGTTCTAATTTTATCTGCTAAAAATACTAGTTGTCTTTTCTAATCCCAAAGTGCGCAGGTTCTTGTTCATTCTACAATACAAATATAATTCACTTTTGATTTTCCATATATTTCAAAAATATTTTTCGCACCAAATAATTTCTGTGTTAAAACTTGTAAAAAGTTTCCTAACCATCCAGTTATGTGTTGAGCAACCACCCAAACCTTTGAACCTTGACCATACCTAATGGAACAAATGCATATTAATATCTTATTTGTGCTGAATGTAACTTGTTGCCTCACGTTTTTGCTTTTAGATAAACCGTAATTTTTTAAAAGTGCACTGCTGTGCAACCAGTCGTTAGATTCATGCCACATGTTGTATGGAGCAAGTCCTGGTATAGCGTTCAAAATTGAAGGATCTCCACCAGCTTCGAGTAAAAGAACTTTATATTTTTCATTAGCAGAAAGCCTATTGGCAACTACTGCTCCTGATGTACCACCACCAACTGCAAAATTTCATTAAATATAAACATATTTAACATAAAATCAAGTTAATGCTCACCAATTATGAAGTCGTAGATTTCNAAAATTTCATTAAATATAAACATATTTAACATAAAATCAAGTTAATGCTCACCAATTATGAAGTCGTAGATTTCAAATTGAAATTGCCGCTTGAGATTTTTATTCAATTAATTATTTATTATTTATTCAATTTATTATTCAATTAAAAATTGAAATTGCCGCTTGAGATTTCCGGTGGAGCTGACAGCATTGGATTTGAGTTTTGCGCTAAATCATTTTCCATATGTTTCTGGGACAATATCGTCGTAAGATTTCTAATGAGGGACTCCACACTATCAGCATTTTNATCATTTTCCATATGTTTCTGGGACAATATCGTCGTAAGATTTCTAATGAGGGACTCCACACTATCAGCATTTTGTGGGATCGGTAAATTGAAATTTAGCAACTGCAGTAGGTAAACGACAACGCTGACAGGTGTACTAACCATTGTATTTCTGGATCGTTTTTCTTCACTTTTTGATTACTATAATTTGTGGATTAATTGGCAATTTTTCCTAGAAATTAATAAACTTAACTGAGATTCCTTTAGTAGTTCTTGAGAAATAAGTAAATATGGACGCACAAAAGATCTTCGAGATTACGTGACCTTTCAACCAGTGTTCGCTAAATCCCCAATTTTTCGTTCATCTCTTTGGGAGAAATGGAATTAAGTGGGGTTATTTGGAGTCCGCCAAACACAAATTTGAATTAGAAATTGAATTGGAAGTCACAAAAACAAAAACTAAAATGTAAAAAGTAGAAAGTTGGATGTGTGCCAAATTCTCCGAGTTCTCCCACTTTACTGGGGGTGGGGGTCTGCGAACACTGCTTTCAACGATACTATGCAATGAACGAATAAAAAGTATTATTTAAGATCCTGTTTAACAATTTTTCGATTTCTAAGAATCTTATCTTCTTGCTAAGTTAAAGAACTCGATCAGACTTCTCAGTATAGGAACAATTTAATAATAGCTAAACAAGTATTCATAAAAATTAAACAAGTTGCATAATACAGGGAAGTCTTTTTAGAAATAAATTAAAGCAGGTGCATTGCATATTAAGTGTGACTTCTAACATACATTATGCAACCAACAAATAAAAAGTATTATCTAAGATCTTTTATAAGAATTTTTTTGATTTCAAATAATTTCTTGTTATCTTGGTACGTTAAAGAACTTGATAAGACTTCTCAACATAGGAACAACTTAAGAATAGCTTAAAAAATTAACAGAAAACTTAAACCAGTTCCTTAACACAATGCAGCAATTATAAAAAATAAATTAATGCAGGTGTATTACATAACCAACTATATAAGTAAACAAATGATTCGGTTTACATAAAAATTATAACCGAACCGAACTGATAATTAAAAAAAATCCATCATATTTAATCCAAAACATCTACCTCGAATTCGAACCGAACCGAAGACCTAAGTCATAACATTATATTAATTTTATTAACTTTGGTAAACAAAATTATAATGCATTAGACAAAACTTTTGTCCCCTATGACTCTCGTCACCAGCGCTTCAAACTAGTTTCTTAGAAAACATTAACTAACATTTCAGTCTGATACAAAAGAGATTGGTTTCGTGTAATATAGATAATCGTCTATTTGTTACAGCCATCCCATAAAGAAAATTTTAATATTTGAACGTTTCCATGCGAAAAGTTATTCTGAAATTGTTGAATTTCATGTAATCGTTTCCTTATATGAAAATGGAGAAGCTCCATTTATGAATTTGAAAAAAAAATAAAATAAAATCCCATGAATGGGAAGCCCCATAATGGACCTTAGGAAATACTGTATAAAAATAATTATAGAATAGCTTAACTTCATCCCAAAGCTTGCCACACCTAAAACCTAACGAAACAAAAATCTAAATAAAAAAGCTAACCATTACATCTTAATCCGAAAGAAAATTAAAAAAAACTTTAAAACCTAAAGAAAACCTGACAGATAATCTAAAAAAANTTACATCTTAATCCGAAAGAAAATTAAAAAAAACTTTAAAACCTAAAGAAAACCTGACAGATAATCTAAAAAAACCTTAAAGAAATCGAAACGAAAATTAAATGAAACTCTTAATTAATCGTACCCTGCTACATTTCTACANAAAAAAACCTTAAAGAAATCGAAACGAAAATTAAATGAAACTCTTAATTAATCGTACCCTGCTACATTTCTACAAATTCGGCTATTCTACAAATAAACCGAATTTATTATTGATGCTTTGTTTGAAGGTCTGTGGAGACGGGACTTGTCCATCTCCAAACCATCACCACTCCATCCCAGCAGTTTCTACTTCTTTACTATAATTATTTTTCATATATATATATCTTAAAGGCATAGCCTATATATCTTTTGGAAGACGCTTTTACCGCATGGTAAAAGCATCATTATATATCATAACTTCAGAGAATAAAGTTCTCTCTCTTTCCAGCCATTTTGGTTTTTTTTCGGTTTTTCGGAAAGTTTTTGATTTTTTATTCATGAAATTGATGACCCTGACCTCTCCAATCAGGACAAGAGGACCCAAAGGACCACCCACATCACTACACCTGGCGATCAGGTTGGATTTTTGTCAAGATCATCGGTTTTTTCATCAAATTTGCAACGACCAACGCCCATCTCATCTATTAACATTGGTATTTTACTCACAAATTATGCGAATTTATATACTTAAATGCAAAAAAAAAAAAATCTAGATTTCACAGGGAAAAGTCCTATACAGTGTCTGTAAATCATAATAAACTCAAATTTAAAATCAATTAAAGAACTGAATAATTTAGAGCAATATAAACATTAGTCAAAGGGTGATGTCAAAATTTTTGATATTAGTGCTTCACTTATGGTTCAGGTGAGAAATATGAACTCCATCATTCTCATAAGGATTAATTTTCCAAATATTTAACTTAGCGACTCGTCCAAAGGTCACGCCCAAATTTTTCAAAGGACTGAGTACAATTAATACTTATGTCCAAATTACCGGATAAATCACTAAAACCAAACACATACGCAAGTCCAGGAAAAACCAAAAAAACAAGCAGTGTCCAAGGAATCTGTTCCCTTTCAAACGCGAACTCGCAGCGGTAACAAATTCTCCTCTGCTTCATCATTAAATTCGGATCCTATGGATACACGAAGCACACATTCCGCTGACGATGAGGATTTTGATCATAGAACACACCCGGACACGCGACACCTTTTTCATATTTCCCCTACCACTGGTAGTGTAGGATCAAGTAATATTCCAATTCCTGAAACTCAAATCAAGTTACCGGGAAACAGCAATACCCTAAAGGTGCCCCATATAAGCTGTACCCCACCGGCAACAGACCCTATAACAACAAATAAAGTTGACATTATTCAACCCGTAAATACCCAAGCGGATTTATATTATCCGGGTCAAATAATTCAAGTTCTGCAAGAGCAAATGACTCAAATGCAAAACACATTTCAAATGTCAATTCAATTATTACAAACACAAATGTTTGACCAACAAACTTCGTTTAATAATCAAATACAACAACTTTTGGCCAATCAAAACCAATCAAACACATTGTTATTAAATAATACACTACCGAAACCACCTATTATTGAGCCGATTAAGGTTCCACAACACTTAAAAGCTAATACCCAAAATATAGTAGATCCTGTTCAATTGCTAGCTACCGCTATACAAAATATAAAAGTTACTGCCATTAATTCTACAATTTCGGTTCCACGATTTAAGCCAAAGCAGTCATCTGCTTTAGCTTATCTCGGAGATGTAGAACGCTACTTTAAGGCACCAGGNGTTTTTTGTTGTAGGCAATCTCGAATCGCTTCGTTTGAAATTGGTGTTCCAAGAAGAGAAGCTTTAGATAATTACATCATTTGAATTCCCGGAACTATTAGTTCAAGATTAGAGATGATATTTTTGAGTTCCCTCCCTTCACAATTTCCAAGAATGGTGGCTTCACATTTAGAAAAATTTGGGGATAATCCAACTTCTTTTGCTAAGTGAAAAATTTTCTCTAAATCTTCAAAAACTTTGGTTGGAGAATCAGCGATGGTGCAATCATCTAAATACCAGACATTAAATTCGGAGGCAATTTGTTCAATTATGGGTTGGACGAAAAAGAGCAGGTCAGAGAGGATCTCCTTGCTGAACTCCTCGATCGGAGAGAATAGATGTTTCTCCATAAAAGATTTCACTTGGAAGGCGATAGCATTGTTGAACAAAGTTATATATTGCGGGAAGTCTGATCTTTACTCTCTCCAGGAGCATATCTCTTCTGATTTCGTTGAAAGCATTCTTAAAATCTATTTTTACAAAGATTTTGACAGAATCATGGAGATTGGTGAAATAAGTTCTAGCTGCATGAGCTCCGGCTTCTTGGGAGAGGGAACCAGAAAAACGCTTGAGTATAATTTTAGCTGCTAGTCTTCTCCAAGTATTTCCTATCACGATTGGACGAATGCCTCCAGTCTTTCTCATGAGTGCAG
>NIPM01000152.1:0-126818 GCA_002738285.1 Holacanthella duospinosa | reverse complement strand
GGATGTGATTAGACGAATGGCTCCAGATATGTCTCCATCGCCAAGTTTGGCTTCAACTTTTCTCCAAATTTTTGATGGAGAATATTCTACATCCGTCATTTTTTGAGGCACTGCTTCAATTTTAATTGAATTCCAATTTTCGATGTTAGATTTGACCCAAGAAGTGAGATTGGTTACTTTAGTCTCGTGATGTGGAACTTGTAGAGTGACAAATGGGAAAATGAGAAGCTCTGCCCAGGAATCCACAGTGTTATTGTAAGTTACTTCGTCTATACATTTAGTGAGGGCAGTTCGAAGGGCAAATCGGGCACCTCTTGGAACCCTGCGGAGAGTTGGGATACCTCTTCTTAATGTTGTCAATTTAGATNCTGCGGAGAGTTGGGATACCTCTTCTTAATGTTGTCAATTTAGATCCGAGGTTAAGAGTATTTCGTACATCTTCATCTTTCCATTTGATGCCTGTGAAGTGTGGTCCTTTCGAACCACTTGGCCCTCGCTTAGAAAGTACAAGGGGAAAGCATATTTTGATCCAATTGGCTAGAGTGACTTGAGTAATTGCTCTGAGATTTAAGGATTTTCTGTATACTTCAAATCGGTCCCACAAAGTCATTTTCGATATTCATTTTTCAGGGTCATATTCTAGGGTTGAAGAGAGCCAAATCAATCCAAGTTCACGTGGGTTGTTTTTACTGATTGAGGTTGCCTGAGCACATAAAGAGGAAGATTCGGGAGGAATTGAGAAAGGTATATCTTCTAGGTCAACTTGGTTCTGCAGATTTTGGACAGCAGTATTTTGGTTTGAAGTATTATCCAAGTTATGTATATCTTCAAATCCAATTTTATTTACTTCAGCCAGTTTGGCGGCTTTCCATTGATTACGAGAGAGGGTTCTTTTGGAGGATTTGGAGGGGATAGGATGATTAGAAGGATTAGTATAACCTAAGGATGAGGAAGCCATTTTCAGCCAATTTTTGGAAACAATTTTTGTAAAGGTGAAAAGTATTCTCCAAAGTTTAGTCGAAAATAATTTTTCGGATTTGTCCAAATAATAAGTAGCCAAAATGAATGAACGGTTTCGGAAGCCTGAAATCCTAGATAAAAATTAATGTTGTGATAGTATCTCAAAGACTTTTTCAAAAGGGAAAAGGTGTAGAGGACCCAACATATACTAAGTTATTAAATGACTTAGCTTTGAGAGTATTGTTAGATGATGTCAAAAGCTTCTGAAACAGGATGGTCAACTGGGATGAGGCTTCTAGTTGTAATGATCTGAGTAAAACAATTGTTTCAAATCCCTGCAATCCTAGATAGATATAAAAGTGGTGATAGTATCTCAATTTTTCAGCAGGAAAGTTGTGGTGGACCCAACATATACTAAGTTAAATAATTGACTTAGCTTTGTAAGTAATGTTGGATGTTGCCAAGGAGATTATGGAAGTTGAAGGTTGTTGATGAGTACCCAACAATATTTTGAATGCTTAAATTTTTAGAAAATTTTTTTTTTACTTCTGATGGACAACTTTGACAAGGTTTGTAGTAAAGATGATGACCGTAAAGGAACAGCTTCGACAGGATTCGATGACAGGAATGCTCAGTCCAGTGATTCCCAATTAAACAAATGGTCCAGTAAGTAAGATGACACAAGAAATAATTCAAAATTGAAGGATCAAAAAAAGTTCAAAAACACGTCTTTCCTTCAATTTAGTTACTATTTTTTTTTAATACGTTTCAACAGTCTTTNGCAAAAAAAGTTCAAAAACACGTCTTTCCTTCAATTTAGTTACTATTTTTTTTTAATACGTTTCAACAGTCTTTTGTAAAAAGTTATCATAATATTTCAAAAAAATGGTGTAATATTTTTATAAATACAGTGAGTTCAAAATATTTCTACAATTTCATGTGACCATTGTTGGTAACTTCCAGAGGTAATATTTACTCAATTAGTAGATTCTCAATGAGATCATCTGACTATTTTTCAAGATTAGTATCCCAAAGAGCCATAAGGTATCTTAAATTAAGTTCATATTATATTTTCAATATATCACTGATATAAAGAAAGATGGTAAACAGATGATGGTGTTATGATGACTATAATGAGTAGTGACCGCCCTAAGTATATCGTAAAGATAGAATAATAATCATGTGATACAATTGATTCGTTTAAAATAGGCTTATGATATCTATTTTTATAAATCATGTCACTCATTTACACTAGTTTCAGAAAGCCGAAGGATATAAGACCATCTGTTATAAAACCATATTGGTTATAAGACCCAATTTCCAAGATGTGGTTTTGAATCAACAACGCAATACATTTAGCATGGGAGAATAATTTCTTATAAGACCATATTGGTTATAAGACCCAATTTCCAAGGTGTGGTTTTGAACAAACGTAATACAATTAGCATGAGAGAATAATTCGTTATAAGACCATATTGGTTATAAGACCATATTGGTTATAACACCCAACTTCCAAGATGTGGTTTTGAACCAACGTAATACATTTAGTATGAAAGAATAATTCGCTATAAGACCATATTGGCTATAAGACTCAATTTCCAAAAAGTGGTTTTGAATCAACAACGCAATAGATTTAGCATGGGAGAATAATTTGTTATAAGACCATATTGGTTATAAGACTCAATTTCCAAGATGTGGTTTTAAACCAATACATGAATACATTTAGCATGGAAGAATAATTCGTTATAAGACCATATTGGTTATACCCAATTTTCAAGATGTGGTTTTGAACAAACGTAATACAATTAGCATGAGATAATAATTCGTTATAAGACCATATTGGTTATAAGACCCAATTTCTAAAATGTGGTTTTGAATCAACAACGCAATACATTTAGCATGGGAGAATAATTCGTTATAAGACCATATTGGTTTTAAAACTATATTGGTTATAAGACTCAATTTCCAAGATGTGGTTTTAAACCAATACATCAATACATTTAGCATGGAAGAATAATTCGTTATAAGACCAAATTGGTTATACCCAATTTTCAAGATGTGGTTTTGAACAAACGTAATACAATTAGCATGAGATAATAATTCGATATAAGACCATATTGGTTATAAGACCCAATTTCTAAAATGTGGTTTTGAATCAACAACGCAATACATTTAGCATGGGAGAATAATTCGTTATAAGACCATATTGGTTTTAAAACTATATTGGTTATAAGACCCAATTTCCAAGATGTGGTTTTGAACCAACGTAATACATTTAGCATGGGAGAATAATTCGTTTTAAGACCATATTGGTTATAAGACCCAATTTCCAAGATGTGGTTTTAAACCAACAACTCAATACATTTAGCATGGGAAAATAATTCATTATAAGACCATATTGGTTATAAGACCCAAAAATTTTCGTTGGAAAAATGATAGTCCTATATCCGTCCACTACTGTATATCAAAAACAATTAAGTAAAACTCGTTTCAACTCCTCACTCAGTACGAAAACAAAAGCATCATTTATGGCTAGACAATTTATCAATCGTTACATTAAATTCTTTCATATTAAATGTTATAGCAGTTAAAGTATCTACCTCGTAAGTCTTGAAACAAAATTTTTCAGATTAATCAATTGTATTGCCACTCTAATTTTATCAATGACAAATTTAAAGAATTATTATCTTATTACAATGTTTAACTTGAACTAAATGATACGTTATCACTTTCAAAAACCTCAGACTAAATCCGGGTTTAAAAACGTTTACGAAATAAAGTTTACAAATTTTTTAATATAGCGGTTTACGAAGTACTATCGGAGATCTTAATGACACCACTCTTTTCCCACTGTTAATAAAGACGTCATATTTAAACTCTCTTTATGAATTTTCCAAGTATATTCTTACTCAATTTAAGATATTTTTAAGATATTCATACTCGAAGCAAGCCTTTATATTGCTATGAAAATATATTGTTACAATTCTAGTGTATTTTTAGGTTAAGGCAACTGTATGATTATTTGTATAAATTATTAGTAGATAATTTATGTAACTTTTGACTTACCTTTGTCTTTGTTTTTCTTTCTTTGTACTGTTACTAATTATGAAAATTAAGAAGCTTAGCTTTAGTTTAGTTTATTTTTATATTTTCCTTTGTTTTATTACTACAATAGTGTAATAATAGTTTTTGTGCACGAGGTACGCTAAGGGTTCGAGGGTATAAAAACACAGGGCCTGGAGTCCAGAGACTCATTCTAAACTATGACTTCACTCTAGAAGTAAGCTTGATCAATGAGTGGGGGTTTAGGATCGAGCTTAAATTACTTGTTCATTGTTAGAGTTTTGTTTAAATAAAAATTATTATTTTATTTAAGAACTTTGATTGTTATTCCAATTGTTGTATTTATTGGATAGAGTTTGTTTTCAACTTAAAGTTAACTGTTAAGTTTGAATGGACTGACAGTCGAAAAAGAAAGCCCTGACTGTTCAGGTTTTTGAGTTTGATTTGAAATTTAATTTTAAATTCAATTAGTTTTTCTTTTTTAATCAATTAGTTAATTGATTAACGAGTTAGTGTTAGTGATCCTGGGAATTTCGTCCAACTAAATTGAAGCAAGTTGGCCGATTTATACTAGGGCCATAACAATATCTTGAATATCATATCTTGGAATAATCTATATATGATTAAGGTATTTCGGGGTTATTATGATATTTTTTAGTGTATTGTGGCTGCTTAGGATCTTAGCTACATAATTGAGTTTCAAGTAAATCGAACCAAAAATCAGCTCAGCTGACTCATTGAATTTATTCCAAAAATGTGCAAAATGTAATAAAAACTAAAGAAAAGTTGAATTATTTGGCATAAATAGTATAAACAAATTGAAAATGACATGAAATAAAATTTACTCAATTATATATTAATTCTATGAAGCTATTTTTGTTTTATTAAATTTCTTCCACCTGTATACTCATACTAATTTAGCTGTTTAAAATTTCTAAAAAAAATTTGGGCATGTAAATTTTGTTTCACTGTATTTCTACTTTGACTGTATAGTATTCGTATTGAATATTTCAACATTTTAGTTTTCATTACTCATATTACATATTCATAATTTATAATTCATATTTTGCACCTTTTTGGAATAAATTGGATGAATAGTCTGAGCTGAGCGGAAACGAAAAGAATTTCGCTCTTTGCCGACCTTTGGGTTCAGATACTGCTAAAAGTTCGCTATTTATCTTTAAGTGATCACGTAATAATCAAAAAATTTCAATTTATGTCTCTATATATCGAGTTTTACACCGAACTGCAAGTGAATCAAAGTAAAATATATGTACAACTTTATATGACTTTTGCAGACTTATGCTGAAGTTAAAACCATTCGATGTGTCATATTAGAAAATTTTACAGGTCAATATTTACCAGCACATAATAATGTGTGATCATTCCAATTTATTTGTGTTAATTGTTTGAAATTGAAAATTTCTAATTTTCNAACTTTATATGACTTTTGCAGACTTATGCTGAAGTTAAAACCATTCGATGTGTCATATTAGAAAATTTTACAGGTATATATTTACCAGCACATAATAATGTGTGATCATTATAATCTATTTGTGTTTATTGTTTGAAATTGAAAATTTCTAATTTTTGTAATGACCTTTTCATTGCGAAAAGGGTAAATTTTGCAATTGATTGTAATTGTAATCAATAATTTTTAATCTCTTATTGCACGCAATAGGAGGGCAAACTCTACAAATTTTCTCATATTATGTCCATTGAAAATTAACATTAATGTCATCCCTGAAGTGTATAAAATTATACGAAATTTTATATACCCTAAAACCTCGTGGATAGGCCGCCTTTCCGCATTATCCTTACCAGTGTATAAGCCGAATTTTTTTTGAGTTGGTTTATGAGGGTTAGACACATAAGCACCGTCCGTACCAAGATCTTCAGACCAAGTGAAGATACTTTTGACCAATGTAGTTAATTGGGACAGAAGCCTTAAGAATTTGGAACGAATTTCTCGTAAAACAGTATTTTGTATCAACTAAAGTGTGCCAAAAGTCTATATTTATGTTTTTTAGATACAAAAAGGACTCTATTTTGAGTTATTCTACAGTAACATTTGATTTTTTTAATGCGCTTTTTTAGCCTCGAGCAGCGTTACTTTGAGGAGTTTATTGAAATATCATATAGCTCGCCCTCGTGTATAAGCTGCATTCAACCTGTTGGTGCTCAATTTCAACGTATAAGCCGCGGCCAATCCGTGAGGTTTTGGGTACTTCTGAAAACAATTAAAAAATTTTTTGTTTTCCAACTTTCTTAACCTATGTAGTTTATAAACTTCGACTTGTCCCACGTGATAGTGAAAATGAAGTGTAGCGTTTTTGCTATGTAAATTCGATAGCTTTCTGTAAAATTTTTTAGAATAGTTGATTGTTAACGAAACTGCCTATTACTAGCTGCCGGATTAACTAAAGTATTTGTGTTATAAACTTTTACATTTTTTTTAAACATTTTTTTTAGATTCGTTCAGAATCTCAATAAATCAAAATTTTCAATTTAAATTTGATATAAAGTTTTATTTTTAATTCTATTTACATCAGAACTCACTTCTTTCTAGAGATGTACTCTTTATTACTGGATATGGTAATAATATGTCAAATGGATACTTGATTGATTAATTTGATAAGTTTTTATATCAGCAGATTCATTATTAATGATTCATAAGCATGGGTTACTTGATAAAATAAAATATGGCAACCTCGCTATTGAGTATGTCACAGACTTCATCGAATTTTTTATTATTAAAGTTTCGTATTATCACATCCAAGCTCACTTTAAGGTCAAAAACTCAATTTGACAAAATTATTAACTCATGAGTAATAATTTGTAAACCCTAGCCAATATCCAATTCGTCAAAGTACACTAGTCAAAATATCATTAGCCGAGTGGATGTTGTTTGGGATAATTGCTGAAGTATTCTGTCAAGGTGAAATTAGCGCCAGAGGTCCATAATGAGGTGAGAAATTACCTCACAAAATCTCAGATATCTGGGGCAATCCGTATTCAAAATAAACAAGGAAAAGTAAAAATGAAAAAAAAAGCTCAAAATATTAATAGCCGAGTTGCTTTAATTCATGTAAAACATTGGATTTAAACAACGCATCGGACCAGTTTTTTTAATTAATATTTAATACAACATCCTTTAGCGAAAATAACTTCAAAAACTCGACTTGGTAGCGATAAAGACAATGATTGAAGCAACAAATCTTGAATTCCTTTCCAGCTTGCTTTCACCGCTTTTTTCAACTCTTCCAGTGAATTGTATTGCTTCTCGTTCGCATATACATGTCTAGTCATGACTCTTCAAACGTTCTCTATAGGGTTCAGGTCCGGAGAGTATGGTGGCCAATTCATAAGTGGGATATTATTATTTTGGAGAAAGTTCTTGGTAGAGTTGAAAATGTGACACCTTGCGCCGACCTGCATGAGTATCCCATTACTTTGTCCTAAAACATCAAAATAAGGCAAAAGAGAATCCCTGATACTCTTTTGCCTTATTCAAGTGTCCCTGATACTCATTCGAGTCCTGTTGCGGTAATGCAAAGCGGAGTGGTGATTTTACGTGAAAGCTGAATGCACCCCATATCATGAAAAATCCGCCGCCGGAATGTCGTTTGCAGAAAATAAGTTTCTCCTTTCTTAAATCATGCCAATATGCTGAAAATCCATCTGGGCCATCAAAATTCCACTTTTTCTCGTCGCTCCAGATCACATTTTTTCATTTATCTCTAAAGGATATGCATTCTCTTGCCCATTACAACCTCTCCGTTTGTGTAGGGCGTTCAGGGGTGGTTTCTTGAGCCTTTATCTGAATTTTAAGATCTCCGATGAATTCAAAACGCTTCGTATTGTTTGTGGAGAAACCTTAAGATTCAAATTGAACTTGATTTTGGCAGCTGTAATCGAATTATTGCTTGCTTCCCTTAAATTCGACGTTTCTTTGCATTTGTCACTGTCGCTTTTGGTTCGCGTTTTCTCTTCTTCACGGGATTTTCCACATATTTAAGATAATTGATTTTTCAGATTTTCCAATAATTTGACCGATTTCGACATTTGAGGTGTGATTTTGGGCCAAAATAGTTATTTGGCCCTTCTGAAATTCAGAGAGAGCTTTCCCCCGTCCCATCTGGTTAAATATTCAACTATTTAATACACATGTGAAGCCAATAAAGATGCATTTATGTAATTAGAAACTAATTTAGTAGATAATTTACCAGTTTGGTAAAATTAGTCGACTTAGAGATCAATAATTTCACAATCGTCACCACCTCGGCTATTATTATTTTGCGCTGTCACCCGCCAATCTTTTGCGTTCTCGCGCAAATCTCATAATCTATTCAACCTAAAAAATTTAAACTTTGATATCTCATTTCTCATAACATTACCCAAAACTGATGTTAATTTCAGCTTGACAGATTGAACACTTCAGCAATTATCTCAAAAAACATCCCCTCGGCTAATGAAATTTTGACTAGTGTATGTAATTATGAGGGGATATTAGGACAATTTTTGTAGTATTTCTTGTACGACTTCTATAAATACACCAGATGAATTATATGATTTTTAGTTATATTATGTCATTCACTAGTTAGATAAACTCCTACAAAGTACAGTATGTTCATTTAAATTCAAATTTTGATTTATTTTTTTGAAACTGAATTTCGTAGAATTTTGTAAGCAATTTTAATTCAAACGAGATAAATAATAACAATCTAACATGCTTGATTAGTATTATTTGATTCAATCCAATTTGTCCAATCCGATAGAGAATTTAGAAAGGCTTAAAATCGTAAAATTTCTGGTGGATCTTCTCCTTCCAAACATTTAACTGAAAAGATAAGCAATTTTAATAATAAGAAGATAAAAACTTTTTTTTAAATTGAATTTTTTATTTAAAAAATTCTACTAAAATTGCAACTCAACGGTTGATGTAGTGATGAAAATATTTTTTTTTAAACGAAACGTGGTTTCTCTATTGGTTTCATATATTTGAAAACGGAACCATTCAATTAATTACCTTACCTTTTCGTTTTCAGTTAACATAAAATTGAAAAGGAAATGAAAAAAATAAAATTAGTAACCCTACCTCAATGAGAACTTTGTAGTAATTCAGTCATTNAAATTGAAAAGGAAATGAAAAAAATAAAATTAGTAACCCTACCTCAATGAGAACTTTGTAGTAATTCAGTCATTCATTTGACTCGAACTAAATGTGAAAATGATTGAAAATCTGTTATGTGGTAAGAAATGAAAGAATTTTTTGATTTGACTTGATCCAGGCAAATTTTTGCAAAAAAAGCCGTTTTCATTTCCTTTTCCTTTTTTTGTTTTCGGATTTAGATTCCGTTTTCGTTTTCAACTTTATATTAATCCTTTCCTTTTCGTTTCGGAAAAAAAACGAAACGAAAGAAAAGTTTTCATCACTTGGTTGAACGATTGAATATAAAGGGTGATTTATAATTAGGTATGGTCATTTGAAAATTTTTTAGCTTTTAATTATGAAAATAAAACGGTCTCGTTTTTGACTTACTGGAAACTAGAATATCAGGGAGGATTATTGGATACAATCACAAAATCCATAGGTCATCATTATTAGCGTCAATTAATGATCAAACGGAAAGTTTTTAATTTAGCAATGTGATATGCATGGAGAAGGTTTTAAAACAAATTATGAATTATTTGATCAACATCGATTTAGACACTTTAAAAAGTCATTGTTTGAATTTGCGAAATTAAAAGTCTCCATGGTAATAATCCTAATACTAAATTTAAAAATTTCCATTTGATCATGAATTGACCTTAGTAACACTGGCTTCTAATTTTTGTGATTTTGGCCAATATTTCTTCTTGACATTCAGCTTTTCAATGAATCAAAAATTAAACTCTGTTAACTCAATGAAGACCTACATATTTTCAAAAGTCCAAACCTACTTATAAATCACCATATATAATTATAATAAAAAACAATTATTTATCATTTATAACTTACAATCGCCTTTGATGATGTCAGTAAGTTTGCAGGTCTACAAAAAACGGCAACAATGACAATAAATTTTCAATATTTAACAAAAAAAAATTTTTTTATTTATAGATTCTTAACGATTCATTGTACGCCAACTTTAACTCGGATTGCGTGAGCACAAAATATTTCATTAAATCTAGTCAAATATCCCTCCATAGTTTGACTTAAAAATTAAATTGACTCTTTAGTACCTCAAATCTTTTTGGGAATGGGAGGAGTCTTACTCAAATAAATCAATGATTGCAGTTAAGTTAACTTCACGTACAAATAAATCGAAAAGTATCTAATAATCAATATAATTTTTGATAACAAACCTTCATGATAGCATTGAACGCAACAACCAAAGCTGGGTCAAGATTAGCTTTAATTTTTTCCCACAATTGTGGAAAAAGTTCATCAATTCCTTCATTGAATTCATCCCAATTTATAGCTTCTCCATCAATCAATGTTTCAGTCGTATAGGCATGGATATTTTCAATTGAAAGATCTAATGATGCATTTCTAATCAAAAGACTATTTTTAAGAAGAACTTTGGCCGTAACGTTAAGTTGAATGAAAACATTGGTCAATGTGAGGGAAAAGTCACCATGACTTAGTACTGGAGCAGGAATTGAAACAAGTGTCAAATTTGCATCATGTTCACCAGCCAATCGTGTATAAGGAGATTTGATTGTTAAAGTAAGTATAAATTCATTGTCAGGTGCTGGAGCGATTCTCAATTCATTAAAAAGTTGTGAGAGACCAGTAATATTAGTGTTCCTAAAATTGAAAAAATAATGAAAGTATTGTTATTAATTATAATAGGACTTAAAGTTTTGTACTACAGTGTTGCCAAGTTCAAATGAAATACCGATTATCGATTGTTCCGTAAACAATTTGACCAAGATTTGAATCTGGTGGGATGACGGTGGTAGAATCATTGAAAAAGACTGGATCTGGTAGTGGTGGTAAAATTGGAAAAGCAACGTCAAGAATATCTTGTCCTGCATATTTAGCAGTAAGTTCTTTGAAGTGTTGTAGCAAATCTACTGAAATTGCTTCAGCCGCTTGAAGTATTTCTTCTGTGTAAAATAAAATAATTTTCTTTTTAATTCAAGAAATATTTTTAAATAAATTCAAACACTAAGTTNATTCAAACACTACGTTCGTTAAATAAATTCAAACGTTTTTTTGAAGCGTAAATTGAATTTTCCGGAAGAAAAGTATGGAAAAAATAAACGGGAATGGCAAGAAAAAATAAATGAAATTCTTATAAAAAACATCAAGGAAACACAGATAAAAGTCAAAAAAGAATTTAAAAAAAAAGACTAAAAGCCAAGGAAATGGTCAACAAAAATTAGCCAAGAGGAAAGGTCGAGCGAACTGCCAACAAAAGAAAAGCCAAGAAAAAAAAATCAACAAAAACTCACAAATGGTTATGAAAAAATTAAAAACGAAGCCAACCAAAAGTGGAAGAAAAACCAAGCAGAAAAGCCAAAAATAAAAAGGTTAAGAAAAAATAACATTTAAAAAAGGCAAAAGAAAATCCAAGCAAAAGCCAAAGAAAAACCAAACAGAAAAGTGAGCAAAAAGGCCAACAAAAAAATGCCAAGAAAAAGGTCAACAAATAATAACAATTAAAAAAGGCAATGAAAAGGGAAAAGCCAAAGGAAAACCAAGCAGAAAAGTGAAAAAAAATAGCCAAGAAGGTCAACAGATAACAAATTTTAAACGTGGCAATGAAAAGGCAAAAGATAATCCAGGCAAAAGCCAAACAAAAATGTTGAGAAAAAAACCAACGTGAAAAGTTAAAGAAAAGGCTAACAAGAAAAGTAACAGCTAAAAAAGTCAAGAAAAAGGGTTTCAAGAAAAGCCAAAGAAAAAGCAAATAATCGAAGCAAATGCCAAAAAAATTATTTGCCGAGAAAAATACCAACAAAAAAAATTGCCCATAGAAAAAAAAATCTAAGCAAACAGCCAACAAAAAAAAAACGTTTAGGAAAAACAACCAAAGTAGAATTATGAGCGGATTATCAACATTACTACAAAACCTATCGCGCATTTATCTTTTTCTTTAGTTTTATAGTAATTTTTTTGTACCAAAAATAAATTATCGTAAAATTGCATGTATATTACGCGTCGTACGCCCGTTTTATACTTAATGTCATTTGTCCTTCATTAGAATGAAATGTAGTACTGCATTCAAGATTGATGAATTTTGCAACAAATTTTGCAATCTGATTTACTTTGACAATTAAGATTTTTGTAAAATTTGTTACAAAATTTATCAATCATACTCCATTTTATTCAAATGAAGGATGAATGACATTTAGTATAAAACAAGCTTTAAAGAACAAAAATGAAGCTTAAAATTCTGTTTCTATACACGAGGTNTTTGCCGAGAAAAATACCAACAAAAAAAATTGCCCATAGAAAAAAAAATCTAAGCAAACAGCCAACAAAAAAAACGTTTAGGAAACACAACCAAAGTAGAATTATGAGCGGATTATCAACATTACTACAAAACCTATCGCGCATTTATCTTTTTCTTTAGTTTTATAGTAATTTTTTGTACCAAAAATAAATTATCGTAAAATTGCATGTATAACGCGTCGTTCGCCCGTTTTATACTTAATGTCATTTGTTCTTCATTAGAATGAAATGTAGTACTGCATTTATGATTGATGAATTTTGCAACAAATTTTGCAATCTGATTTACTTTGACAATTAAGATTTTTGCAAAATTTGTTACAAAATTTATCAATCATACTCCATTTCATTCAAATGAAGGACGAATGACATTTAGTATAAAACAAGCTTTAAAGAACAAAAATGAAGCTTAAAATTCTGTTTCTATACACGAGGTNCGAATGACATTTAGTATAAAACAAGCTTTAAAGAACAAAAATGAAGCTTAAAATTCTGTTTCTATACACGAGGTCGTTTTACACAAAAGTTATTCCTATACTCGCAATTTTAAGGTAAATTTGGGATGGTACATTCCATAAATCACGTCAGCAATGTATTTAACTATGTAAAAATTGTTCAACTAGAATTCTAACATTGAAAATTGACTCCACAAAATTGACACAATTTCTATCAATTCTTTTTGAATACTTTCATATTTATTATAAAAAAAAAGTACTAATAAATACTATAAAATATTATTTCTTTAAAATTATTATAAAACTTACCCGGTGTAACAGCAACAGTTGTACTAACAAGACATAATGCAAAAATAGTAATTGCAAAAATCCCCATGTTAATAAAATTTATTCAAATCTAAAATTTCAATTTACAACAGGGTTAACTGAAAATTTCAAATTTTACAAATGAGTTATAATTACTACTGTTGTACTCAAGTACGACGAAAATTAATTTTAAAGTAAATTCTACAAAATTTTTATGTATAACAAGATTGATTGATTTTATCTAATTTTTTGTTATCTTGTTACACATCTTGTCAATTTTCATAGCCACATTGCCTGTTTTTACCAATGACGGTAGGTAATTTTTTGATTGGTTCTTTTAGAGTAACTCTTGACACCTGAATATTGATACCCTATGACAATAATTTTTTTTATTTTTGCAATTTTCAAGTACTGATACTGAAAATAATAATTGATAGGCTAAAAACTCCCTACTGATGTGCAAATAAAACACACCTGTCTTCCAAAATCAAATCCATCAAAAATCATAATTACAAACAGCAATTTGTAATAGATTAAATGCGGATTTTGCAATTTATGAGATAAAGTTTCTTATCGATTTTATTTCGCGTGTGAGTTAACATAAATGTCATTTTAATTTTTAAATATAATAATTATATCTTAAAAAAACATAATTAAATTATTAAATTATGAAAATTTATTAAATAAAACTATCTAGATCAATGAATTGAATAGAATAGTTAAAATAAATAAAATGGCGGAAATTTTGAAAGTAATGGCAGTAGCTTTTGGTGTTGAATTATCAGGCCAATCTTCTTCGTTTGTTTTATCACATACTGCACGCTCATTGGTTGAAGAAAATAAAAAATTAGATTGTATTGATGGTTTTGGACAAGTTGATTGGAGGGAAAATTTAAACCATTCTTGTTCAAATTCAGAGTTGAAAGGTAACGGGAGTCCTGGGATGGGGAATGGGAGCTCATCAAATCGTATACAAGTAACTAGAAAACAAAAAAATAAAAAATAAATAAATTTTTGATGAAAAAACGAAAAAAAATTGTATAAAAACGAGATTGATTATAATAAAATAACAATTAATAAATTGTTTTACTTACAGTTATTTTGAGCAAGATGCGAAGCTGTGCATTCCTAAAAATGAAAATTTTTTAAATGTATAATTTTAAACGTAAAATTTTTAATTCTTATTAATCAATTGTTGCCACATCATTATCAAAATAATATTTAAAAAAAGTACTTCCTAGCATGCGCAGTAATTCCATAAAATTTGGTTAAATCATTAAAAATTTTATTGCGCGTGCGCGCATGGCAAACATTTTATCATTATTAACCGCGGACAGTTGACCTGAAGGGGTTTATGTAATTTGCAGTGTTTCCGTCTGTATGAGCAATGAGCGCTGTACACAATTTCGGTAAAACATTTTAGAAAATATTTGACATATTTTTTGAAGGTTTATTTAACGTTTATTATTGTAATTTTTAGGTTTATTTTACGTTTCGGTTATCTGAAGTCTCATTTTTAGGTTGCCGTATCTTAATTGGTCAAATTTTGATGATTTTTTTGGAAGGTTGCGCATATTGCATGTAGCCTATATTCATTAAGCGCTCCACGCGCATAAAGTGAAACCGTTTCCGCCTGTTTGATGATTTTTTTTGGGTTGCGCATATTGCGTGTAGCCTATATTCATTATGCGCGCCAAGCGCACAGGGTGAAACCGTTTCCGTCTGTCTGATGTTTTAAACAAGTTTTGGCTACATAAATTTTTTCATGCATGCGCGATTTTCAAAAAAAAATTTTTTACTTACCCTAAATACATTATTTACAAGTTTAGTAACTTCTTCATCAACTTTTGGTTGTATACCTTTCCAAACAGTTGAAAATAGTGAAGTAAGTAAATTGCTAAGTTCTATCCAATTAATTTCTTCACCATTGAGAAAACCTCCATCGGTATTAATTGCTACACAAGTGAAACCAAGGTCAACCTTGACTTCTGTAAATGTTAAATTACCAGTAGCCGGTGCAACAATTACAATTGTTTCAAATGATAAAAATCCTTCAAAAATTTCTACATCAAATCCTCCTATACTAGTAAGATTGAGAAGTTGACCATTTTCTGCTGTGGTTGCTACTATGTCAAGATCATGTTTCCCTTTGAATAACAATACTTCAGAATTGATATTAACAGTAATTGGGATTATTGTTGGAGATGTTTCAGTAATTATATCAATTTGAATTGAATCTGCTCCAACTAATTTGGCGCTACTATAAATTCAAAAAAAAAAATATTTTTTTTCATTAAAATTTAAAAAATTTTAACTCTGCTGTATATTTTATGTAGTATAATAAATTATTATCAAATTCTTACCAAACGTTTAAATCAATTGAAATGTTTAATCCTCCAATATCAAGATTAAGTGTTATGTTACCATCTTTAAGATCAATTTCAGGCGGGAAAATAGATTTTTGTAGCGTCGGCGCACTTCTTATAGATTTTTGGTTGTTGTGTATTAATACGTCGTCTGATGTCCGCGGTTTCTTTAAAGCATGTGTTGTACCTAGTAATTTTGAAAATTAAAAAAATGTTATTCATATTTGTATGAATATTTTAAGCGGTAGATTAAAAAAAAATTTGTTTTAATTAAGTAATATCGGTAATATGCTTGATTGAGATCAAAAATTAATTTTAGTAAGTGCAATTGTATTATCAATTGTAAACTATATGACTTGTAAATTGTAAACTATATTTGTTTAAATAAATTAAAAAAAAAGTATTACTAGATATTACCTTTGTCCATTGTATTAAGACTTAGTGCGACTGCGCCTGATGCAACTAAAACTAGGCATGTGCCCACAAATCCTATATTGAAGACCTTCATTGTAAAAATTTAAAATTTTTGCCAAAAAATTTTTTTTTTTTTTTAAATTATATTCCAAATAAGAGCGTGAAAAGAGTGTGAGTGTGAAGTTGAAGTGGAGAATATTTTTTGGCTAATTGAATCGCTTTTATAATCTGAAGAACTTATATTTTTTATATGAAATGAAACAGGTGTAAAAATATTAGAATTACACAATAGATGATCAAAAATGAGTAATTATTAGCAAAGGGCCAATGTCGTGAGGCTTTATCAATTTTTTCCTATCTTAGCCGAAATTATGGATAAAAAAGAATGAATTTTAAAAATAATGAATAACAATTGATAAGGTAGAATTGAACAGTCAATAAGGTGAATAATCAGTAGAATTGACAGCGGTTTGCTTCTGTTCTGTTTAATGGTTTAGTAGGTGTAGGTGAAGAGATTATGGAAAAGTATGTGAAGGATTTATTTTAATTAGGTTAGTTTCAAATTAAAAAAAAATTTTTTACAAATTTTCAAAAAAAAAATTTGTTTTTTAAGTTTTTCTTTTTTTTTTCAAAATACTTGCAAAAATGGTAAGATTTATGAATATGAAATTATTAGGCTTAAAATAACGCTGTCTATAATTATTAACCACGGACAACGAACCTATCCGTCCGTAATTTTTTCTATCTTTTTTATGAAAATATTTGTGTATATTTTTATATTTGGTATTGAATATATATATTTATACAAATATATTATACAGTGGGAATAGCCGGGGAGTGGACAATGACACCTGAGTTCACACACCCCACCCAGGGAACATAGACGGGCACAACTATTTTGCGCGTAAGGTTAGGAACTGAATGATTTAATTTGAAAAATAATGGATAGAATATTAAAATCATGAAGGACACTCAAATATGCGATCGCAATCTGACTTATTATTAACTCAAGTATTAATCAGGGTGCGTATATTTGGATCTGACTAATTACAACTTTGTAAAAGTAATTTTGGCCTATTTGTTACAAGGCTGAAATTCTGCCGGTTGACTTCTCCATTTAAATGAACTGAGCATTCGTCACCGAAAATAATGCAGCGCGTTCATTCCGGGTTTTTATGGCACATAAACACGTGCCCATTCGCGAAAATCTGATCGCCGATTTGCATCGTTGTCATTCAACATGTGCAGTATTTGCATTTTGTAGAGGTGAAAATTGTTCTGCTTTAGAATTTTCACTACTGACATTTGGCTAATTCCGGAATCCAGACCGAGCTTCCTAGTTGTCGTGTGTGGATCGAGTAAAGTAGCAGCTATGACAGCTGCTGCCATTTCTTCTCCAGTTGCAGGTTTCTGGAGATTTTTTGGTTTCAAGTCCAACAGTGTGAACGACGATTCAAACTTGTCAATAATATTTTTTATGGTACCCTTACTTCGAATTTGATGGTTAATTGTAGATGGATGGGCAACTTTCCATCACTTGTTGGTAAGTATTCTCAGGGTAGCGGTAACTAATTTTTATAACTATTAGTCGCAGATACGGTGGAAGACCCATTCCAGTAATGAGAAAAAACAATTAAGCGTAAAACTATTATTAGTTAGCAAAAACAATGAATTAGGAAAACTAATTCCTTCAAAAACAAAACCCAAATTTTGACACCTTTTGCATTTGGGTATCTGCCCCCCCCCCCCACCTACTTTTAACGCTCTAAAACAAGATTATAGTTTATTAATCTACTAGTATAAAATCTGAACCTCATTAATTAATGATACTAGTGAAAAATGTTGTTCCCATATATGCTGTTCAGTTCGTATGGGGTGTGTGAACNCCCAGCTATTCCCACTGTATATCTAAAGTTGTATTTTTTTATATAACAAATATATAATATACAATATATATGTATATACAAATCATACAACAAAATTTATACAAATATTCAAACTTATTAAATCTTTTTATATAAAATCGAAATATAATTGTATATTTCTAAAATCCGAAATATTTTTTGTAGCATACAAACAGGCAGTAAATTTATTCATTTATNCAGCTATTCCCACTGTATATCTAAAGTTGTATTTTTTTATATAAAAAATATATAATATACAATATATATGTATATACAAATCATACAACAAAATTTATACAAATATTCAAACTTATTAAATCTTTTTATATAAAATCGGAATATAATTGTATATTTCTAAAATCCGAAATATTTTTTGTAGCATACAAACAGGCAGTAAATTTATTCATTTATAATTCTATATATTTTATTTATTTATTCAAATTTAATATAAAATTTTTGAAATTATTATTGGCTTACAGGTTTTGATAATTTGCAACTAAAATATTTCAAATTTTTATAATTCAATTTTTATTTAACGAACCTGATTAATTTCTGGCAAATTTCAAAAAAAAAATTTTTTTTTTATAATATATTTATTTTACTTTAGCCAATTTTTAATATTAACAATTCTTTCTTGTTATGCAAATTTGCTAAACTTTCTTTTTATTAATATAAACAGACCAAATGACTTGTAACTTTAAATCATGATGATAAATTATGACAAAATTAATATAACATTTTGAAAAAATAATCAAAAAATTTTTTTAATCAAAATTCTTGTAAAATCAAAAAAAAAATACTGACATAATGACAATTAAGAAAATATTCTTGAATTCCTTAGCTGATATTCCATTTGATTTCTCAGTATTTTCTGTAGTAGGAACAGGTACATCCTTTGCAGAGCAGACCCTTCTGTTTTTAGTACTAAATATCGACACTCCTTCTGATTTCAAAAAATCTTTTATAGAATTTGTATTTTCAGGTAAGAAACAATTATCTGAAACCAAAAACAAAATTTTTTAAATATAACACATAACAGACAGACGGATAGATACAAATCCAAAATTTGTATAACCCCATCCAGTCCCGCTGTCCGCGGTTAACAGTTTAGTCTCTATAGGTTCAGAATTATATTTCCCATTATAAAAATTTTTAAACGACTTACATTGTTTGTCCAAAATGTCTACCAATGTACATCCCTAATAAAAAACAAAAAAACCAAAAATAAAAATTGTTTAAATTTTAAAAATTCATAAATTATTTTTACGTCGTCTAGAATGATTATTATACCTTGAGTCTATCATTTATAAAATTTTGTACATTCCGTCCCACAAGAGCTTTACCAATTGGCCATGCCTTGTCAAACGTTGGTTTCAAATGATCACTCAGTGTAGTTATATTATAAGGGAGGTCATTGACCACTAATCCTTCAGCAATGAGGACAATTTCTTGAAATTTCATATCAAGTCCAAGATTTTCGACACTGAGTCTACTTTGGAGGATGTTAATGGAGATATCGAACATCAGAAGGATGGAAACATTAACAATTCCAATTTTAAAATTCCCAGAACTAGTGGCCAAGTAGTCTCCTTCATAAATATTGAGGTCAAGGTCAACGAGACCTTCGAAGGATACAGGGCCTGTTTTTATTGAAACTGTAAGGGTGGGAAGTTCAAGTGAAAAGCAACCATCAATCTTAGATATCCCAATTATACTCGAATTACTAGAAAATTTACATAAAAAAGTACATTAATACATTAATAAAACTAAAAATATATCTTTTAGTCGGCAGCTTAAATCAAATTGACACTTTGGATGTTAGGTTGTTAGGTTGTTAGGTTCACTAGATAGATCGTTCAATGAAATAATTGACCTGAAAGTAGGAACTACTTTGTTGCGTTGCTTAAGCTCAGCTTCATCTAAGCTGAGTTTAGGCAACAAAGTAGAACCACTTGGGCATAAGAAGAAAAAAATTGAAATTTGAAAATAGCGCACTTTTTTTTTAATTTTTTATGCTTTTTTAATCAAACTCACCAAAGACTGATTGTGCCGTGAACATATTTGCCAATNAGAAAAAACTTGAAATTTGAAAATAGCGCATTTTTTTTTTAATTTTTTATGCTTTTTTAATCAAACTCACCAAAGACTGATTGTGCCGTGAACATATTTGCCAATAGCATCGCCTGATTCAATTTGAAATCCAATGTCAGGAATTAAAAATGGATCTGGTATATTTGGCAAAAGTATTGCTGCTAAATCTCCATCTTGCGCATGCGCATTCAAAAATTGATATACTTTCTCTTGAGTTTCTGCAAAAAAATATACAAACAAACATAAATTTTGGATGTAATATTTAAAAGTTGTTATTAAAATTATTAATTATTAATTTAAACCTGTAATCTCCGAATGTTTTGAATTTATAGTTGATCCAATAATAGAGTTAGAAAATAAAAGAACTTTTAGAATTATTATAAACGTTTTATACATAGTTTCTGAAATATTTTTGTTATTAAAAAAATTGTAACAATTTACCGTTTGATCGTTTCTTTACTACAAAACGATCAAATTTTTTTAAGAAACTGCGCAATTATTACCAATTAAAAAACAAATTTTTTTTAGTAAAGATATTACAAACGCGCCACCTAACTCTTCTATTAGTGGACTTAGATTTAAAAGTTAAAAATAGCGATAACGAAAAATCCACTTATAAAATTTAAAATACTCTAACAACGACTGCATCAAGTGTTTAATCTTTTCTATTGTCTCTAGCTTAATTTTTTAACATAGTTAATTTAATCATCCATGTCCAAGTCCAATGTCACAGAATGTCAGTTGCCAAATTGATCAATTTAAAATTATCATCTCATCGTTACACATACATTTTTTTTTAGCCCTATGACCATGTGAGCGTTAAAAGTATAACAAAAGTTAACCCCCGAAATGTTTCACTGATAATTAACAAACTGTGTAAATAATTCACACAGTAATAACAAAAATTTATATTAAATTTCACCAGGAAAATAAATAGCAACCATTTGTATAGCATTTTAGATTTTTTAAACTCTATTTCTAATATTCTTGAGGTAACACTGCGTTTAAAAAAAAATTTGTGTTTTCCGATGAAAACTAACTAAAATTTAAGAAAGGGTTGTAGACTACTGCACGACAAATGTCATTGGTGCGCACACTTGAAGCGCTCAGTACAGATGACTGATTGGAGGAATGATGAATGAATGAGTCAAAATTATTGCATTGCGACTATTGAGCGCTAAATTTTTTAACTATTGTTAGATATGATTAGTAAAGATGAGTCACAAGAGCGAGAAACAAATGACTTTGAGACTGACTCATTGAGTCAATGTCACCAATTCACTTCGCTTTTGTAGTGACTCTGACTCATTGAGTCATTGTCACCAATTCACTTCGCTTTTGTAGTGACTCTGACTCAGTGAGTCAATGTCACCAATTCACTTCGCTTTTGTAGTGACTCTGACTCATTGAGTCAATGTCACCAATTCACTTCGCTTTTGTAGTGACTCTGACTCATTGAGTCAATGTCACCAATTCACTTCGCTTTTGTAGTGACTCTGACTCAGTGAGTCAATGTCACCAATTCACTTCGCTTTTGTAGTGACTCTGACTCATTGAGTCAATGTCACCAATTCACTTCGCTTTTGATGTGATTCACTGACTACTCACTCATCTGTAGAAAATTGAAAGCCACTGAAAGTCAGGTGACTCATGACTCATTAACTACTGTTCATGTATTCTTTTCTATTGAAATTCAAGGCTTTTACTAAATTTCGAGTCATTAAGTCAAGTGACTCATGATGCTTGATATTAAATTTTTTTTAGTGAGTTGTTCGTAACTTACTGAGTCACGTGACTCTAGTTCAAGCTTAAAAAAACACATGGAGAGTTAATGAATCATGACTCTGAGTGACTTATTAGAAATTAGTGGATAACTCTACCTTATAGTTGAAAATTTGGAGACAGTAATGACTAATGAGTCACGAAACACAGTAATAAAAACAATCAATTAATCTTAATTTTTAAATTTACGCGCTCTCTCTACTCTTTGAACTTTGACTTTTGCGTTTGGAATGAATCACTGAAATTTTTTCGTAGGCTTCTTGTATCTCTAGGAACGTTTTCTGTGCTTCGATTTTCTCTTCAAGTATGTCGTATTTGTCCGGATGGTACTTTCGTGATAATTCCCGCCATCGTTTTGTAATTTCTTGTTGTGTTGCTGAATCCGGTAAATCTAGCACATTGAGTGCACTTTTCTCACCTTGCGGATCTAAACTTCTCACAATCTGTAAAAAAAAATTTTTTTTTTAATTTACTCAAAATGATCAGTACCAGTTGAATATAATCATGATATTTCCTGACCTCATCCCAAAGTCGATTCCAACCATACATCCAATAGAATTCCCATAATTTTTGCATATTATCCTTTAATTCAGCCCATACAGGTGAATTTAGCATATTTTTGACTGAATCACGAAATTTGATTGTTTCGCCATGTTCATTGGTAAATGAAGCATTGAAGTAGAGATTTGAAGCCCAAAGTGACGAGTAGAGCAGCACACAACTTCCTATCACGAACAAACGTCTGGGAAATAGCACACAAAAAAAATTTTTTTAGTGTTATTGATTACACTAAAAAATTTTTTTTTAATTTTGAAATAATTTTACCGGCAAATATGTCGTCTTATGGGTGGTTTCCTATTCCACTTGACAAAATATCGGAAGAAACAAGCAGCCGTTATACTGCTCAAGTAGTACCTTGGATTCTCTTCAGTATATAGCACATATGGTAAGTAGGAACCAATCAACGGCCAACGAAATTCACCCTCTTCCCTCCCAATGTTTCCTACAGTATGGACACCAATGGCTGAGCCCAATGGGATAAGAAATCGAAGGCATGACAACGAAATACCAAGTAACGATTCATCTTCTGGAATAGCACGATAAATGAGCCAAGCCAAGAGGTTACCAAAAGCAAGTTGACCCAGCGAGCGGTAAAGTGAAAATTTAGGCTGAAAAAAAAATTTTTGAAAAAAAATTTAAGATTTTGAAAATTTAGACTCACAATTTGTGAACCTCCATGACTTGAGGTAATTAGAGTAATTAATAATAATACAGGCTGACCTTACGAAGATCTCAATTTACCTTTGCATTTTTCCGCATCTCTTCTGCCAACCCCTCAACATATTTAGCACTAAAATTAGCTTCTTCGACGTACCTGAAGATAAAAAAAAAACATCAAATCAAAAATCATTCCAGTAATCCAAAAATTACTAAAAATTAGTCAAAATTAATACAATTTATATCATAATAGTTACTAAAGTGAGTTACCTAGGAATACTGAATATATCATTGAACCAGCCAACACCACCATATCCAGCTAGTAAGCACCACCAAACGAAGGCTTGTCTGTCTCTCCCTAAGTAAAAATGATGGAGACCAAACCACCCTCCAATGCCCCAAAATAAATATGCCAAAACAATACTTTTTTCACCCATTATACTACTAATTTGAAATTATAGTATCAATATGATGAAAATCTTGATTCAATAATAAATATAATGACTTAGGAACTTGATTTATAAAGAAAGACCATTCCGGGAAGCTATCTGTACGTGTAGTAACAAAAAATCATGATTATTCAACAGTTAGATTATCTTGTAATTATGTGTAATAGGAAACGGTATTGTTTATCTTACAGAAATGTAATGTTGGACGATTTCTTAGAAATGGTAACAATAGTACTAATTGTTGTTTTTTGAACAGGTGGACTGGACACTCCACTTCCCCTGTGTTGTTGTACCTTTTACGGTGTCGGTGGTGGTACGTAGTGTCTCAGTGGTTGTCCAGATTTGACACAGGTGGTTTATGTGGAGCAAAATAACATCCTGAGACTGAGACTGACCTCCTTGACAGGGTAATAGATAAATTCAAAATTATTATTATTATTTTTTGTGTTTAATTTATTTGATGACAATTGAAAAAATTGTTGAATTTTTTACCTGCTGCATCCGAGTCTAGGTGCCAGATGCTAACGGGACTGGTTCATTGTTTCAGTTTCAGGTTTCTGCTCGTACCCCAACCAACAACCCCCAACTCCCTTAGTTTATAACTTATGCTGATGGTTTGTTGGGTTCATTTCTATAAATAGCTTCAAGCTCCTTACCTCCACAATTGACAAAACAACAATAATGAAATTCCGGTATGTTTTTCTTATATTTTGTTAAAATTTTTAACAATGCAGGTCTATTTTATTTGAATTTTTGACACCAAAGCACTCAAAATGTCGATTTTTAATAAAATTACTTCAGACATTGTTGTAAAATTAGATAACTTGATAAACTAGATAAGATAATGGCAACCCACTGCACTGGTTGCGTCTTTTCTCTTTTGGTTATGCGCAATTGAGTTTACGATGTTGCAATTTGAGACACGAATTTATAAGAGTTAGAGTTTTAGCCACACTTGTAACTTAGTTGGAAATTGAAGTAAAAAATTTCGATTATTTCAAATCAAAATTCGAAATTTTGATTACGAGGGTCTGAAAAGTTGTGAGTTTTGATATCGATTTCGAATGGTTAGTATTGGGTTTCGATTTTGATTTCGATTTATACATAAAGGTTAATTTTGAATTGTACAGAGAGTTGAATTTCGATTTCGATTTGTACAGAGAGTTGAATTCCGATTTCGATTTCGATTTCGATTTGTACAGAGAGTTGAATTCCGATTTCGATTTTGATTTCGATTTGTACAGAGAGTCGAATTTCGATTTCGATTTCGATTTGTATAGAGTTGAATTTCGATTTCGATTTCGATTTGTACATATAGTTGAATTTCCATTTCGATTTCGATTTGTACAGAGAGTCGAATTTCGAATTCGATTTTGAGTTTAATTTGTACAGAAAGTTGAATTTCGATTTCGATTTCGATGTGTACAGAGTTAAATTTCGATTTCGATTTCGCTTTGTACAAAGAGTTGAATTTTGATTTCGATTTCAAATGGAAAGTTAATTTTGATTTCGATTTCGATCACCGTCGGAAAAATAGATTTTGATCACCAAAATTTATTTATCTTCTGAAACTTTTGTAATTTTGCTCGAAATCTAAATAAAAAATTTCGATAATAGGTAATCAAAATCGAAAATTTAGATTTTGAGGGTCTGAAAAGTCAGAGTTCACGATTTCAATCTCAATTTCGCAGCCCTTTAATGTCATNCCATTTCGATTTGTACAGAGAGTTGAATTTCGATTTTGATTTCGATTTGTACAGAGAATTGAATTTCGATTTCGATTTCGATTTGTACAGAGTTAAATTTCGATTTCGATTTCGCTTTGTACAGAGAGTTGAATTTTGATTTCGATTTCAAATGGGAAGTTGATTTTGATTTCGATTTCGATCACCGTCGGAAAAATAGATTTTGATCACCAAAATTTATGTATCTTCTGAAACTTTTGTAATTTTGCTCGAAATCTAAATAAAAAATTTCGATAATAGGTAATCAAAATCGGAAATTTAGATTTTGAGGGTCTGAAAAGTCAGAGTTCACGATTTCAATCTCAATTTCGCAGCCCTTTAATGTCATACATTTCGATTTCCAATGGCTAATAATGTTCAATTTTGATTTCCATTTTGAGTTCGAATTTTTTGAGTTTTGAATTTAAATTTAGATTTTAACTTGGCTGATTTAAATTTTAACTTGGCGACAACCACACTTTAAAAGTGTGGTTGTCGCGTTATGGGTCTTACCAAAAAAGTTAACCTGCGACAATAATTTGACTGCAACATAATTTGACTGTATTCAAAATCGAATCAAAAATTTCCAACTCTAAATGTAAAAATTCAAATTTATGGGATTCCGAGAATCTGAAATTGCATAAAAATTATACGAGTTGCGGATTTATACCTAAAATAAGTTATTATTTAACTGAGTACGACTTCCTACGGTTGCGGTTATTATAGTTTCGACAAAAAATATATAGATTTCAATTTCGATTACGATTACGATTGCAAGCGTACATATATGTAAAAATTTCAAAATGCCATTGTTGCCAGTTCCAAAAGTAAAAAATTGAAGAAAAGCAATTTAATATTTTCTCTGCAATAATTCCACCAATTTGGTTTATTAATTTTCCTTAAAAAAAAAACATTTTTTTTCTGAATCACTACTAACATATTATCAAAAACTGACCAAATTCTTTAACATTTAAAAATTCATTGTAATTATCAAACTTAACAAAAACTCACTTAATCAGGTCAACATGAGTTTAAAAAAAAAGTAACACCTACATAATAATACCTTTATGATGCATTCGATTGTTGTGTTGTATAACAATAAATTAACTAAACTACAAAAAAAAACAATTAACATCTTTATGTGACTTACCCCCATGGAAATCTCTTTCAATTAAATGAAAAAGCACAGTTTTCGTAATTATCAGTTGCATCGTTAATAATAAATTAACAAACACAAAAGTCATACTACTGACTCAAATAAAACAAAAAAAATCCCCAAAAAATCCTGTTATTTATGAAAATTTTCAAAACCTCTTCCAATTATTCTTAATAATAATAATTATTGTCTTTTACCATACCAATTGAGGCATTTTTAATTATCATTGGTTAATATTTTTTTATAATTTAATAATCCTAACTTATTAAACCATTAGTTGACTCAGATGCGCAAAAAAAGTTTCTGCGCATGAGCCATTATTAGCACCACTGCCCGTGCAGAATTACTATTGAATTAATAAATAACTAAACTTTGTACACACAAGAAAATCATACCCTTTCCCACGCCATTTTTAAACTAATTAATCATTCCTTATAAACTCTTACTATTAATTCGGCACAACCAGAATTTTGGTGCGCATGTGCAGAAAAAACTACAGGTCAATGACCTATCTCTTTGATTACATATACGACAAGTCAATCAAAATGGTGGCCCTTATGTTTATATTGTTGTTGGTGTTTTTTTTTAAATATAACTAACACAGATAAGCTGAGAGGATTGATGAGTCTATTACTGAATGATATGTTTGTGATGAGGTCCATTGCGCATGATCGGTGATCTTCGCCATGGTTGACTTTTAGCCATGATACAAATCATTGAAGCAACATACAAAAGTACAAGAAGACCACAAACAACGGAGAGTACAAGTACAGAACTTTTTGTTGGACATGAAATATTTTCATCATCGATATCAAATGTACTACTTGATTTTTGATTGGATGGTCCTCTCCGACGACTTCCCTGATTGGTTGAGCCAGGATTGACTTCATAAGTTGGAAATCCATTGGGTATAGTATATCTTGGTGGAAGAAGATCACGTGGGAGTTCTTCATTAAAATCCAAAACAAGAATTTCTTGACTAAGTGTCAAGTCAGGACTTGACCCATTTACAAGTACACGGTTTGAATTACTTCCATCTAAATTATTGCTACTGCGCCGTTTCCTTCTGCCATAAGATTCAAATTTTTCCCTCCCGTGGAAACATTCCGCCTAAAATTATATAAAAAATTGATCAAATTTATTTAAAAAAATTCAAATTTATAAAAAAAATTTAAAAAAATTTAAAAAAATTAAAATAAAAAGTGAAACTTACCGGTGGACATGGTCCTAGACAATATTTAACATTACACTGGAATATAACACCGTATGACTCTGTGAAGCGGAATGCTTCATACTCGGATAAAAGCGCTGATTGGCTACTTTGAGAAAATTTTGGAAAAATTGCTGGTTCCACTGGACATCTAGATATTAAACGAAAAAAAAAAAATTTTTTTTTCGTTAATTTCATAATAAAACTTCAAAATTTATGAACCGGAAGCATAAAATCAAAATCGTGTAGTTTAGGAATTAGAGTCATGCGCGGAAGTAAAAAAGACTTAAATTTTTTTGCCAACTTACCCATCATCATCAATAATTGAAAAGGTGGATCGTCTGAAAAAAAAAATATATTAAGTATTTAATTAACTTTTTTTTTTACTAAATTTTTTTTTTGTCAAGTACTACTCAATCTTACGAATCTTTCGCCATTGCGATGCAACTTCGAGCAAAAATCCCGTACGGAGCTGTAAAATTATAAGAAATTGGATGAGAAAACTCAGTCATTTCAGAATATTTCATTACACAATGAAATGTTGAGAATAATTAGCGAACCTTGACCAAAAAAAAAAAAAAAAAACTTTAATTTGCAAATTTTCTTTTGGTATGTTCATAATTATTAAGAAAATAATAAAAATTTTAATATCAACTACTTACTGTTATTTGGTATTTCAATCCTGAAAGTGAGACGATCACCAATTCGTACTGTTTCCACTTCTTTTCCAAATGCATCCAAAATTTTTATTTTTGGTGGTGGTGCTTCTGGCGCAGACGTAATAGAAATTGTATCCAAATCTCTAATTGGCATCATACCGAATGTAATATTTCTTGAACTGATGTCATATGTACATTTGACTTTATAAATTTTATCCGCTTTGGTCATTACTACAGAATGGTGTTGAAGAACGACTGTATTGGTGTAGACTCCACCCTATTAGAATTTAAATAAATACGAGCTTTTTATTGGTTCAAAAAAAGTTACAATTTGGATATATTTGATTGGTTCTTTTTCTTACCATTGATTGTGTATTACAATCTTGTCCAGAAAGACTAAGATCCAATCGAAAAACATCAGAATCAATTACATCGACGTTACATGTTTCACTTCGTCCCATTGCATAAATTCGTCCATTGAAGGGTTTGTTAGTACGTACTTGTACTGCAATTCGAGTATCTTTACATTGTACTTGAACTAGAAGTAAAAATAAAGATACCATTTTAGTATCTATTTTTGAAATTTTGAACGTATTTTATGAAATTTTGAACGTATTTTTGAAATTTTTAACATATTTTATGAAATTTTATATTTTGTAAAATTTTGAACGTATTTTTTAAATTTGGAACATATTTTATGAAATTTTGTATTTTGTAAAATTTTGAAATTTTTTTTNTTTTGAACGTATTTTTTAAATTTGGAACATATTTTATGAAATTTTGTATTTTGTAAAATTTTGAAATTTTTTTTAAATTTTGCACGTAATTTTGAAATTTTGAACGTATTTTTGAATTTTATAACGTATTTTTGAAATTNTTTTTTTTTAAATTTTGCACGTAATTTTGAAATTTTGAACGTATTTTTGAATTTTATAACGTATTTTTGAAATTTTAAACGTATTACTGAAATTTTGAACGTTTTTTCAACGTATTTATGAATTTTCGAAATTTTCAACGTATTCCTTAAATTTTTAAGGTATTTCTAATATTTTGAACGCATTTTTGTAATTTTGAACGTATTTTTGAAATTTTGGACGTATTTTTGAAATTATGAACGTATTCCTTAAATTTTTAAGATATTTCTTAAATTTTGAACGCATTTTTGTAATTTTGAACGTATTTTTTTTTNACGTATTCCTTAAATTTTTAAGATATTTCTTAAATTTTGAACGCATTTTTGTAATTTTGAACGTATTTTTTTTTAATTTTGAACGTAATTTTGCAATTTTGAACTAATTTTTGAAATTTTGAACGTGTTTTTGAAATTTTGAACGTATTTTTGAATTTTATAACGTATTGTTTAAATTTTGAACATATTATTTAAATTTTGAACGTATTTCTTGAATTCTGAACGTATTTTTTAANAACGTATTGTTTAAATTTTGAACATATTATTTAAATTTTGAACGTATTTCTTGAATTCTGAACGTATTTTTTAAATTTTGAATGTAATTTTGAAATTTTGAACTTAGTTTTTAAATTTTGAACGTATTTTGGAAATTTTGAACGTTATTTTGAAATTTTGAACGTATTTTTGATATTTTGAACGTATTTTATGAAATTTGAAATTTTGAACGTATTTTATAAAATTTTGAACATATTTTTGTAAAATTTTAAACTCATACCATCATAACATGTTCCAGTATGGTCACAATCTTGACCTTCAGCATTCATATTGAATTGACCATTCCCACCACCTAGTGGATCATCTCCAATAACTCCTGGTGGTGTCCGTACAGGAACTGGCGCAGGCGTAGGTGAATCCAATCCAGATTCTTTATCTTCACATATATTTTCTTGATAGATACCAAGTGGATTTCCATTATCCAATAGAGGTCGTTCTGTATTCAAATAAGTAGCTGGACCATCAGGAAGTGTTTTATGATCCATATGGTAGAGATGACAATTGTAACCGGAAGTCACACCAGATTTGTATAGAATAGAGCGACAAAGAAAATCATCTTCAATCTCACATGCGCGACGACAAGCGACGATACTTGAAGCTTGAAGTTCTTTATCCTATATATAAAAAAATTGAAAAAAAGTAAAAAATTTTTGTTAGAAAATTTCTACGCATGAGTAATGAAATTTGACTTACAGTGTAATAATGGAGACCAACGTAGTGAGATACACGCTCAGTAGGAACGCCAACTTTTGGTTCTAAAAATTTTTTGTTAGATTTACAAGTATTATTTGATTGAAGACAGAGATTTTCAAAATAATCAATTCCTGGAGAGTCGATGAAAACAGAGTCTGGTGCAGTTCGACGATCTTCTTCACTCAAGTGACATTGCAAGGTCACATAGTTGTACTCAGCAGAACGACAGGTAAATCTCCGCTGTAAAAAGTACAAAATTACTAGAAAAATTACAAAATTATTAGAAAAATTAAAAAAATTCTTGGAAAATTACAAAAATCATTGCAAAATTACAAAACTACAAAACTACAAAATTACAAAATTACAAAATTACAAAACTACAAAACTACAAAATTATTATAAAATTACAAAACTACAAAACAACAAAATTATTATAAAATTACAAAANAAAACTACAAAACTACAAAATTATTATAAAATTACAAAACTACAAAACAACAAAATTATTATAAAATTACAAAATTGCAAAACTACAAAATTATTTTAAAATCATAAAAGTTTAACCCTCAACTGCCTTCATCTGAACCAAAGTATTCGAAACATTTTTGCACAGATTTGCTGTATTTTATTGCAAATTCTTAAAATCCATTCTCACGAATCATTTCAAAATAATCATCTTTCAATCCTTTTTACTACCAAAACCAACAAATCCCGGTTATTATTTCCACACAGGAATTCATTTCCGGATTTTTTTTACTTTCCCAAAGTTTGTATAAAAAAAAACACAGAAATTTTGGAGGTCTTTTGCACTACTTTGTGGCTCAAAGGGGTGGGTGGCTATGCTATAATGGCAAAATTTCATCACACATTGAAAAAAAAAATTTTTTTTTNGTGGCTCAAAGGGGTGGGTGGCTATGCTATAATGGCAAAATTTCATCACACATTGAAAAAAAAAATTTTTTTTTCTAACCTAATCCATCATTCGATTCTTGTCACCTGGGACTAATTACATAGGATTTCATAAATGGCNATTTTTTTTTCTAACCTAATCCATCATTCGATTCTTGTCACCTGGGACTAATTACATAGGATTTCATAAATGGCGCTTTTTTAATGAAACCACAAAATGACTGGAGGCACGAACAACAGTGGTCATTATTACGGTCTTTTGAGAAAAAAAAAATCAACGGAATTGCCCATTTTCTTAGGGTTTTTTTTTTTGACCAAAATCAGACGCCCTATTAATGTAACGCTATCAAAATCATGAACCGAGGACCACTGGGGCAGTAATTGTAAGTTTAAGTTCAAACTGCACATTTCCTACACACCACAACTTACATTCGTCATGATAACCTTTAGAAACGGATAAAAAATTACAAACATTAGGTTCAGGTTCAAAAAACTTGAGAAATTATTAATGTTTCATGATCTATGAAATATTGAACTTTTTTTAATCTGTAGAGTGGTGCACGTTGATTTAATCAAATAACGCCATCACAAAATTTGAAAATTTCTACAATTTTAAATTTAAATNTTAATCAAATAACGCCATCACAAAATTTGAAAATTTCTACAATTTTAAATTTAAATTTGAAATTATACAATTTCGCCCAATTTCCCCATTTTACTTTCACCAGCTTTATATGAATCCTGGAGATTTTGGCGGAAATTTTAGGAATATGAATTTTATAATTTAGTAATTTAATTTCGAATATATTGATAATAATTAATATATATTAATATATTAATATATTAATATATAAATATATTATAAAATATATTTTGAGTATAATAATTATATTCAATCTTCAATATTTGACTCAACTTCTTAACCCATGAGACGCTTAATAAATTTACTTTTCATAAAACAAACAACGGATATTTATGAATATTTGCTTGTCAAAAATCTAGCACACAGTCTGTCAAAAAATAGTACAAAAATTTATTTTTGAAAATGAAGTTTATATATTTAACAATGAACATTTAAAACCATATGATCATTATTGTATTCCATCCCACGACAGTCTGTTCAAATCAAATAATAAAATTTTGATATTTTTCAACTAATTTACTGTCAAAATTTAAAAAAAAATAAATTTTTTTTAGTACCCAGGGGATCTAATTTTTTTTTACCAATTCCAAAACATATGGTCTGGTGCCTAATATGCTTATAGTGGATTTTTACATTGAGTTAAAGTAACATAAATTGAAAAAGTAGGTGAAATTTTTCAGTTGACGAATGCCGTTAAATTGCAAAAAAAAAATTTTTTTTTTCTTTTTTCTCATCAAGGCGTGAAGGTGAAGGTCTATGTAAATACAGAAATTTCCTTAGGAATAAAATTTATATGTAATAAATTACATTATAAAAAACACAAATATTACATAATAAAATAACAATAGAGAGAACAAAAGAGATACTGTCAAAAGTCTATTGTTAACGTAACCTAATTTTTATTTATTATTTTTAATATTTATAAAAAAGAGTATCAAAAAATGGGTTAAATTCCTTTACTGTTAATAATGATGATATTTATCAATATAATTTTTTTATTAATATTATTCCAATATTTTTTACAAAAAAAAATAAAAGTTACAAAATTTTTAGTAGAAATATACAACATTTAATAGAAAAAAAAAATTTTTTTTTTTTTTTTAATAAATGTCCAACGTATGATTTTAGATTAAAAAAAATTTTTTTTTTTGTGGGCATCAAAAAATAAAAATGTAAAATATTTCTTTAATAAATGTCCAATGTATGATTTTTGATTAAAAAAAAATTTTTTTTTTGTCGGCATCAAAAAATAAAAAATGTAAAATATTTTTTGAAATATTTATGCACAAAATCCAAATATTACATTCTTTTGTTGCTAATAGTTTCTTAATTATTAGAACATCTTTATTATAAATTACACACTTTTCGAATAGAATATAATTATGCATGAAATTTAGCATTGTTTCCTTCAAAAGTGATTTTTTTTTTACATTGTTGCCAAATTATTTTTTCGTGCGTTACATAAACTTGTTCAAAAATCCCGGTTAAAATGCACAAATACTCATGACAAAATTAACGTTCTAATTTTAATTAATTGAAATTATGAATTTTGTAGTATCCTTTTCATGATTTAAATCCAGGGTAATTTATCATTTTGCGCTAATTTCAAAATTTCCCAATTCTTTTTTTTTTAACCCGGATATTCAAATAACCTAACGGATATTTTTTGTTTTTAAATATTTTTTTTTACATTTGTCATTATTCATTTTGCAAAGGATTTTTGTACGCTATAGTAAATATATCTTTTCATTTGGTACAATCAAATTGACAGGTAAAAGGCTGAATGAAGCTACTATAGTAGAATAACAATTATTCTTCTTTAAAAAAAAATACCGCCAAATCATCCCAACAGCGGCAACATCCTGAATGCCCATCTCCTAAGTATATGTCATTTAGTTTCAATATTATGAATAGTTGAATGAGAAATGGCCAATCAAAATTTGACACCAATGGATATATTATAACTCATGTCAAAAAGTACATTGTTGTGTTAGTTAATGTCTATGCATCTGTAGCACCGTGGATAATAAACCGGTACATCTAAAGTAACTTCTTTTTTTTCTCTTTATCCGTATAACAAATAATAAAAAATGTATTTTATGTTGTCAAACCTGATTGGTCAATAGAATTTATGGTTCAGTAGACAAAAGCGGATTTGCACAAAAAAAAAAAAAAATCTTACCTCATTCAGACAGGACGCCAGGCAGTGTTCTTTTGTAGATGTGAATAAAAGAGAATTGTCAAGATTTTTTAGCATCTTATTCGGCACACGCTCAAATGCCCATGGACGAGAACAAACTTTTTCTGAAAAAAAAAATTTACAAAAAAAAAATGAAGTAAATTAGCAAAAAAATAAGTTGATGATAAATATATTAATTTTTATGTGAATATATTAAAAAACAAACATTCTTGATCATGCGCCAACTGTTCGTAAATGAGTAACCAGAATCTTATGTTGTTTATACGTGGGAAAGCTTTATCAGTGGCACTACCATTTAATAGACAAATTCCAAATTTAAACTCAACAAAATTAAATTAATAGTAAGAAAATTAATAATTTGGCAAAAAAAATTTGCAAAACAACAAATAAATTTTATATAAAAACTAATTTTTTTAATTTTTTAATTCAAAGATTAAATTTTAATCAATATTTTCATTTTTTGTCAACCTTGAATTAGAGTTATTATTAAAACGGGTACAATTTGCACCCCTGTGTACCCCTCCCTTGTAATAGATGGGCACTTTAGAATATAAAATCTTAATTAGTGTACCGCATGGCTCAGCTTTTGGGGTGAGCCAGAGCCACTGGCTAAATGAGCCATGGCTCATGGCTCAACATGAAACAAAAAGATTTTCTCGGTAATTATGCACATTTTGCTAAAAGTGAGAATGACCTAGTGAGAATAAGCTAACACAAATCATAATTATGAACTGGCTAAAGACAAATTGACTTTCAGTGACCAAAAATTCCAAAACAAAAAAAAAGAGATGATTTGTAAGGGAAAAAAATGAAAAATTAGGGAAAAGTGGAAGAATTTAGGGGAAAAGTTGAGCCATTGAGCCATGGTTCACAAGTTTCATTGAGCTGGTTCATGAGTCATGGCTCTGACTCAAAATTACTATATGAGCCAGAGCCATGCACTGGCTCTGGTTCAGAAATTTTTATTAGCCAGCTCGAGCCAGAGCCAGAGCCATTGAGCCATNCCGAAACAAAAAAAAAGAGATGATTTGTAAGGGAAAAAAATGAAAAATTAGGGAAAAGTGGAAGAATTTAGGGGAAAAGTTGAGCCATTGAGCCATGGTTCACAAGTTTCATTGAGCTGGTTCATGAGTCATGGCTCTGACTCAAAATTACTATATGAGGCAGAGCCATGCACTGGCTCTGGTTCAGAAATTTTTATTAGCCAGCTCGAGCCAGAGCCAGAGCCATTGAGCCATCTCATGAGCCAAAGCCATGCGGAACACTAATCTTAATACATAAAAAATTGCAATTTTTGATTATTTTACATAAAAACGACCTGAAAAAATTAATTGAAAATTTTTGAATTAAAATCCCGCCATTTTTTAATTTAAAAAAAAAATTTTTTTTTCATAATTTTTTTTTCATAATTTTTTTTTCATAATTTTTTTTCATAAAGTTGTTCACCCCCGCGATACAAAAAATATCCCTTCTTTAGCACGTGGAGAGGGTGGAAATGAAATAAATTAAAATTAAATGCAAAGCCCATACAGAAGAACAAAGAAAAAAAATTTTTTTTTAACAATAGGTTGAAATGAAAGGGTTAAATTATCTATTCAAAAAACGTCTCAACCCACCCCAAAAATTACAAAATATTCATACATTGTTTGTCAGTCAAAATTATATAATAATAATAATAAAACTCTTTGAACTCTGTGTATAACTAGTAATTACTAGTAAGAATCCCTATTATTTATATTCTAAGGCTGATGTCATGCGCACGTGTAGTTATAATTTTAGAGTATAAATTATATAATAATTTGAAACAATAATATTAATTATTGTTATTAAAATTTCTTCCTAAAGAACTTCATTAAGAAAATCTGTAGTGATTCTTTGAATTAAGAAATGATCATTTATTTATTTTTTTACAAACCACTTCCATTGTTACTGTCATTGTTATCTCAAAGATTAAAAAGGGCGGGAAAGAATTTGAAATTTGAAAGAGACAGGCTAATAGTTCCTGATGATTTTCATAATCGTTTCAGGACAAAAATTTAAAATCGTGCTGACAGGATTTATTACACCTGGATTTACTTTGACAATGAAAAATATTTTTTGAAATGACTTCCAAAAATTTTTCATTTTTTTTTGATTTATTTCTATTGTTATGAGAATTATTGTTAGAAAGAAACGAGTCCCACTTTGGTAAACCACAAAATTTGAAACATTTCTGTACTATTTGTAAGGTATTAAAATGTCAACTTAAAATTTTTTTAAATTACTACCATTTTTGTAGTAGACTTGATTACAATACAATCAAAACCGATTAACTTATGATTCTTTGATTAAATGGTTACAAACCCTACGGCATGAATGACAATAGTTGCGCATGCGCTTTTTAACAAAAAAAAAAATTTTTTTTTTTTTTTTGCATTAACCTCTTTATCATTGAAGGCGTGAAGTTTTATTCTCAAATTATTAACTTGAAACAGAAATTTCAAAATTTTGATATATGAGAAAGGTGAGAAAATGTCTCCCAGCGAATCATGATGCGTTCAATAGGTCTCTATGTCATTGTCATAGAAAAAGATTATACTAAGGCGTTGTTTTTCTCAGAAACCAAAGGTAGATGTACAGTTTTAGTCGGATTTAATTAAGCTGCTAAAATATAAAAAAAAAATACCAAAAATGGTATTTTTTTTTTTTTTTTTTGAGTCGTTAACGTTAACAATGAGCAACGGTTGGGAAATTTGATACAAACGGATACATATTAGTACCGAATCGAATTTAATCTTAACGGATTTTAGCTTAGGAGAAAAAAAAATTTTTTTTTTTAAACTTGGTGGGATATGATGTACAGGATTAGCTAAATTCTTCAGTACGCAAGTCGTAAACGCGGGAATTTCAAATACTGGAATTCTAGAAATTTTTTTATTTTTTCAAATAAAAGTTATATAATTTTTTTTTACCTGTAATTTTTTTTATTAACAAAGAAAAATATTAGTTTCATGAACTCAGTAGTATAAATTGTCACCATAATGAAAAAATTATAATTGTTTAATTTTCTTACCAGTTCGAATGTGTAATTTAACCATGTAGTACATTGAGGCTGCTTTCTGTGGCACCGCACTCGGATTATGCGCAGAAGTGTCATTTTGTAAAAGACAGAGTGTTTCTTGAAATGGCGCCAATGGATTCACGACGAAACTGGAAAAAAAAATTACAAATTATACTTTTGCAATTTGTACACTACCACTTCACCCTTAAGTGTTAATAAATTCATAATAATTTTTTGTAAAACGTTTCAATTTTTAGGTATTTTTAGGTATTGTACTATAATTTGGAGTAATGCGCATGCGCAGAACTAGTACTTTGGTTAGTAAATGTTACCTAAAAGCTGCTGCAGCACATTCCGGTTCCTGTCGACACCATCCTTGACATTCATGTAGAGTAAGGTTCCTAATTGAATAGTAAGTATTCCCACGGTAGTCTAAGTCTGTCAACTTTTCAAAACTTGTGATTGCTATATAAAAAAAAATGATACAAAATTATCAAATTTTTTGTAAAATTTTGAAAAATTTTTTTTTTTTTTTTTTTGAAATAAATACATCTAAAAAGCTTTGGTAATATGTATAATATGAACTTTACTCTATTGTTATTTATTATCTGGTAGGTGTCAGGTAGGTACAAAAATTATTATAAAATTTTGCAAAAAACATTTATTGCATTTTTTTTTTTAGGAATTGCCGTGCAAAAATTTTAAAAGCAGGCATAAACATTAATTTATTTTTTACTTTGTTTTGAGAATTTCCCACCAGCTATGGTAACTTGAACGTCAATGGCTGAAGAATATATTTTAACAACACGGTAATTCATCATAGTCATTGTTGTAAAAAGTTCATTGTTGCCGAGAGACATTTGAAAGAAAAAAAAATATAGAAACAATGTTAAAATTTTACAAAGTTGAAATCAAAAAAAAAAATTTTTTTTTTTCGAAAAAATTATTATTATTCTCATGGTATAGGGGCGGTAGTCAAATTATATTTACGATGTTTTAGCTTTTTCGTTAGTTTAAGCAACAATGGGAACAATTAGCATATTGTAAATATTTTTGATAAAAAAGTTTATAAAAAAAAATTTGAATCTTACCGCCAACAGAAAAAACTCCAAAGGCTGCCGATAGGATGATTGAATTGACCAATCCGAACCACTTTGCACGCATCTAAAATTATAAAATCGTCATTNAATTTGAATCTTACCGCCAACAGAAAAAATTCCAAAGGCTGCCGATAGGATGATTGAATTGACCAATCCGAACCACTTTGCACGCATCTAAAATTATAAAATCGTCATTAAAATGTTGTCTAATTGGTTAGATATAGACTTTTAGGTATGACTTTTCTTATTAGTCAAAAGTCACTTAAATTTGTAAAAAATTCTCAATAATTTGGCCATAAATACACAAAATTAGTCAAATATTGTTCTACTTTAAAAGCATGACTTACAGAAAAACAAAATAAACCAATCGCAAGCTAAGTAGAAACCAACTTAGGAACAATACATTTCCGAACAATGTTGCCTTTTTGGCATACGTATAACAAAATAACTCAAAATTTTGTAATTTTTGATACAAAATTTCCAAAAAAAAAAAAAAATAGAAAATTTTTAATATTTTTATGAAAATTTACTCTTAGATATAAAATACGCATGCGCAAGNCGTCATTAAAATGTTGTCTAATTGGTTAGATATAGACTTTTAGGTATGACTTTTCTTATTAGTCAAAAGTCACTTAAATTTGTAAAAAATTCTCAATAATTTGGCCATAAATACACAAAATTAGTCAAATATTGTTCTACTTTAAAAGCATGACTTACAGAAAAACAAAATAAACCAATCGCAAGCTAAGTAGAAACCAACTTAGGAACAATACATTTCCGAACAATGTTGCCTTTTTGGCATACGTATAACAAAATAACTCAAAATTTTGTAATTTTTGATACAAAATTTCGAAAAAAAAAAAAAAATAGAAAATTTTTAATATTTTTATGAAAATTTACTCTTAGATATAAAATACGCATGCGCAAGGGAGATTTTTGTTCAATTTTAACTTCAAGTATTCAATTGACTTGACACTGACAGCCGCCAGTGGAACAATTAGTATGAGAACGTTACAATTTACATTGTAAGTCAAGTGTTAATTTTCAATTTTAAAAGTTTCAAATTTTGACAAATCACTTCCTATTGAAATTTTTAAAGTATATAGCTTCAAGACAATTATTCCTGTCATGTTCCAATTGTTCAACATAGAGCTCAGTTGGTTGGTCTACTATATCAACCAATCAAAAGAGACTAAATTACTCGACATTTAATACTCTCAGCGACATCATAATGATGTAGCAAGATTTATGAGAATATTTTCTACTCTTTTTGCCCTAAATGTCAAGTCCATGTAACGTACTGTACTATATAAATAACAATACATTACACCTAACAACCACTTATCAATTCCACACCAACTGTGCAACCTAAATTTTTAGGTTTTATCATAAGGAGGTCAGGAGAAATTAATTCATGCACAAAAATCAATTTACATTGAATTCAATTAATTATTAGAGCTTTTCAATCATTCATTTCCAAGTACACTGCGTTTCAAATGAAAGTCATATTTGGCGCAAAAAAAATAGATTAATGGAAAATAGACAACTGCGCGAATGACTACATTTTTTACAAAAAAAAAATAGAAAAAATATTGATGGCTATTGAATAGCATATTTATAACATAACTTATTTTCTTAGGCTTTTAATGAATTTTTGCTTGCATTTTCCTTGGAATCTACCTTGCTTTTTCTTCCTTGCTTATTCCTTGGGATTTTTTTCCCGCTTATTCTGTGCATTTCCCATAGATTTCCATTGCCATTTTATTCGAATCTTGCTAGCAAGAATTGAATTCCTGTTTTTTGTTTGGAATTTTTTTAAACCTTTTTCTTGCTTTTTTGGGGGGATTTTTTAACCCTTTGCTTGCTTTTCTCTTGAAATTTTTTAACCCTTTTCTTGCATTTCCCTTCGGATTATTTAATCCTTTCCTTACTTTTCCCTTGAGATTTTAAACCCTTTTCTTGCTTTTCCCATGAAATTTTGTAACCCTTTCCTTGATTTTTCTTTGGGATTTAAAAAAAATCTCAAGGGAAACGAAAGGAAAGGATTAAAAAATCCTAAGGGAAAAGCAAGAAAAAGGTTTAAAAAGATTATAAGCAAAAAGTTTAGAATTCCATTCATGCAAGTAAAATTCCAATGAAAAGGCATGGGAAATTTATGGGAAGAGCAAAAAATAAGCGAAAGAAATCCCAAGGGGAAAGCAAGGAAAGGGTTCCCTTTTCTTGCTTTTACCATGGAATTTTGCAACCCTTTCCATGATGTTCCCTTGGGATTTTTAACCCTTTTCTTGCTTTCCCCTTGGGATTTTTAACCCTCTTCTTGCTTTCCCATTGGGATTTTTTTGCTCATTCTTTGCATTTCCCATAGACTTCCCATGCCTTTTTATTGGAATCTTACTTGCATGAACTGAATTCTAAGCTTTTCAGTTATAATCTTTTTGAACCTTTTTCTTCCTTTTCCATTGGGATTTTTAACCCTTTCCTTGCGTTTCCCNTTCTTGCTTTTCCATTGGGATTTTTAACCCTTTCCTTGCGTTTCCCTTGGGATTTTTTAACCCTTTCCTTGCTTTTCCTTTGGGATTTTCCTTGAAAAATTTTTTCCCATTTCCTTGCATTTTTTCTTACTTTTTACTCTAATTTTTTCTTGCTTTTTGTTCTACTTTTTCTTCCTTTGTCTTTTGACTTTTCTATGACAAATACGATTTAGATTTGAAACGTCGTGCACTCCACACACCACACAACACCGCTCCCATTTTATCCATCTTGAATTTTACTTGCAAAGACTCATAGTTAATATACTAACAATAGAATATTTTGCATCTGCCAAAGAATAAATTATACTCATCAATTAATGATAAATCATCGACTGCAATTTGCAGTTTCTGAACTTGCCATTTATCTCAGCATGATGAATATTTGCAAAGTGAATAATTATGCAAATTTAAAAGTAAAGTGAGATACCCACCAATGAATCAATTTTTCCCATCGTGTGAACGAGCTTACTCTCCTTCATTTTTTTGATATTATTTAAATAATTATTATATAATCGTTATACTCTATAAATTATAGCCGCGTGTCGGTTTACGGAAGAAATCTAATTGTAAATTATTATACGAAATGTCTGGGTTCATTGGAACCTCTAAAAAAAACCGCAAAGAAAATAATTTGCAAAATTGTAAATTCGTTACAGGAAACTGATTCTTGAGGCGTCTCTGTAAAAAAAATTTTTTTTATTTTGACATACACATGTGTGACATGACAACGGGTGTCGTCGTCATCCGTCTTATGCCTCAATTCATTCAATTATGTATAATAATTTCAACCAATTTTCAATTTTTGTAGTAGTACCATTAAAAATCAATTTCTTAGGAGCTTGGATTATGAAAAATTATTATAATTTTCTGTGCAAAAAAAAATTTTGAGCCAGAATGACACTTAATATGAGGTCAATGATTCCTTTAAAACCAATTTTTCATTACTTAATGTTAATATTTTTTTAATACTTTTCCTCTCACTGTTTGTATCTACAGTAGTGTAATAATTTTTAATAACTTTTTAATAATTTGTATTTAAATAATTTCATTATAATTTTTTTTTCCCACCATTGTTTTGTTCAAGTAATGAATTGAAAGGTTGTCGACATTATTGTTAGTTTTGAGGAGGTAACATTTGCGACATATGGCAACAATTTACCATAAGGAAATGCATCATGAATTTATATAACAACTCTAAAAAATCTTTTGTATGTACCGCGAGAATTGTGAAAACGTGGATATAAGACGTGTTTAAACAAAAAAAAAATTTTTTTTTAATGATAATTTTTATGTATATTTATAACTTAAGTCACTGCAATGTTGCCAAATTTACTAAAAAATTATGAAAAATTTTATACTCTAATTTTTATAATTTATAGGGAAGGTTAAAAAAAAACGGATTTTGAACGTATGCTTATACCGAGTGTCTTAGAATTAATAACGCAAGAAAATTTAAAAATTCAAATTCCGCAAATCAAATATATTTTTTTTTGGAAATGTACAGTGCTGTGCAAGTTTTAAAGTTTACTCTTTAAGTAAATTTATTCTTTATGTTTATGTTGAAAAATATTGTTTGATGATTATGTAAAAATTTGTAGAAGTGTTAATTTCATTTTTACCTCTTTATGTCGTAGGTTAAAAAATTTCAAGTTGTAATTTAGCCATTAAATTGACTAAAATGACTTTTTTGAAAGAAAAAAAGCGTGATTAATTATATCAAAAAAATTGGAATTTATATAAAAATATTTATTAAAACTCTTGGTAGTATAACCAAACCCAATTATATTGATTCTACGACATAAAAATACTAAAAGTATGTTAACACTTATATCCCCTGGTTACTAGTATTTTATAATTTCATCAGTAATAAATAAAAATTGAAAAAAAAATTCTTTTATTAAAAAAAATTGTATAATAATCACAGCCAGGGTTTAATAGTTGAGCCTTTGGGGTAATTTTACTTGTAAAATTTTCTTGCCATGATATTTAGTAATTCTATGAATTACAGGATGATTAACCAATTCTTTTCAAAAGTTTTACATAAGTTGGACTAGCTAACCATTTTTAAATGAAGAGTTTACGTCATGCGTAAAGCTATTCAANCTAATTTTTATAATTTATAGGGAAGGTTAAAAAAAAACGGATTTTGAACGTATGCTTATACCGAGTGTCTTAGAGTTAATAACGCAAAAAAATTTAAAAATTCAAATTCCCCAAATCAAATATATTTTTTTTTGGAAATGTACAGTGCTGTGCAAGTTTTAAAGTTTTTTTTTAGTAAATTTATTCTTTATGTTTATGTTGAAAAATATTGTTTGATGATTATGTAAAAATTTGTAGAAGTGTTAATTTCATTTTTACCTCTTTATGTCGTAGGTTAAAAAATTTCAAGTTGTAATTTAGCCATTAAATTGACTAAAATGACTTTTTTGAAAGAAAAAAAGCGTGATTAATTATATCAAAAAAATTGGAATTTATATAAAAATATTTATTAAAACTCTTGGTAGTATAACCAAACCCAATTATATTGATTCTACGACATAAAAATACTAAAAGTATGTTAACACTTATATCCCCTGGTTACTAGTATTTTATAATTTCATCAGTAATAAATAAAAATTGAAAAAAAAATTGTGCTAAAAACATCTTTAAAAAAAATTCTTTTATTAAAAAAAATTGTATAATAATCACAGCCAGGGTTTAATCGTTGAGCCTTTGGGGTAATTTTACTTGTAAAATTTTCTTGCCATGATATTTAGTAATTCTATGAATTACAGGATGATTAACCAATTCTTTTGAAAAGTTTTACATAAGTTGGACTAGCTAACCATTTTTAAATGAAGAGTTTACGTCATGCGTAAAGCTATTCAAATTTTTTTTTTTTTGCAGATGGAAAAGATTATCTAATTGCCATCTCATTCTCAACTATAGGATTTACAATTTGCGAATCCAGCGTCTCACGGTTTAACTCTTATACTACTTAGTGTATTTTTGTATAGCAAAAAAAAAAATTTTTTTTTTTTTTTTTGCAAATTAAGACTTTGTTGATTTTCATGTACAAATATAGCATAAATTATTAAATTTAGTTGATTTGTTTGTAAAATAAGTATTCAAATTATATGTAAATCACTCTGTCCTACCCACGTTTTTTCTTCTTCATTAATCATTTCAAAAAAATTCTTGTTTTCTTCATTTACAAATAAAAACTGTACATTTACTTTGACATAATTTTCTGTAAGTACATAAAATCATCACTTTGTTCAATGGTTAAAGTATTCAACATCATCTCCTTTTTTCCTATGCTTTCCGGCCTCAAAGGAAAACAATAGAAAATCCCGTTATGTGAAATGTGAGAAAAAAGGATTGAATAAACAGCTCTTCTAAATAAGGACAAATTTTTCATTCATCACTGAATTAGTGAATTATAATAAAAAATTTCGGTTTGTGGNAAAACAATAGAAAATCCCGTTATGTGAAATGTGAGAAAAAAGGATTGAATAAACAGCTCTTCTAAATAAGGACAAGTTTTTCATTCATCACTGAATTAGTGAATTATAATAAAAAATTTCGGTTTGTGGTTTTTTTTATAATAAAAAAACACCCGGAAATAAATAGATTCATGTGAACAAAAATAAAATTTTTTGATGAGTCTTGACACCAAAAATTTATTTTGAGAATTAAGAAAAATTTATAAAAAGTGGAGCACAGTGAGACAAAATTTTTCAAAATGCAATGTTGCATTTTTTTCAAAGTGCAACGTTGCATTTTTTTCAAAGTGCAACGTTGCATTTTTTCAAAATGCAATGTTGCATTTTTTTCAAAATGCAATGTTGCATTTTTTTCAAAATGCAACGTTGCATTTTCTTCAAAATGCAATGTTGCATTTTTTTCAAAATGCAATGTTGCATTTATTTTCAAAATACAATGTTGCATTTTTTTCAATATGTGATGGTGCATNTCAAAATGCAATGTTGCATTTTTTTTTCAAATTGCAATGTTGCATTTTTTTCAAATTGCAATGTTGCATTTTTTTTCAAAATGCAATGTTGCAATTTTTTTCAAAATGCAATGTTGCATTTTTTTCAAAATACAATGTTGCATTTTTTCAAAATGCAACGTTGCATTTTCTTCAAAATGCAATGTTGCATTTATTTTGAAAATACAATGTTGCATTTTTTTCAATATGTGATGGTGCATTTTTTTTCAAAATACAATGTTGCATTTTTTTCAATATATGATGGTGGATTTTTTAGTAATATGCGATGTTGCATTTTTGTCAAATTGCATTGTTGTATTTGTTTGAAAAATGCAATGTTGCAATTTTCTAATTACAGTGTTGCGTGTGGTAGACATGAGTCTTAAACATAAATTGAATGGCGGAATGATTTAAATTAATTTTTTTTTTAATTTTGTTCAAATATTTCTTTTCCATAATCAAATATAAAAAAACAAACCGTAGTATATTATATATAAAATTTTCAAAAATTCCCACCAGCTTGTCCACTTAATCCCTCTTGAGTATAGTTGTTGACTATCATTAGCTAAATGAATGTCTCCTTACATCATCATGACAATTACAACGGTGCAATTTTTAATCAAAAATTTAATAATTCATACGTGCAAAAATTTGAGGAAGTCCTAATATGGCATTGGAAAAATTCCATCTAAAATTTCCGTATCTTATTGAAAATTATGAACGTTAACCTTTTTTCTTGAACTTCATCAACAATCATTATTATACGCCTATTTCATTCCAATTGGGTAGATTTCATATACGGAAATCATGAAATGTTCATTTATATATTATATAAAACCGTTTACATATTTTTACTATTCAGTAAATAATTTATATCCCAATNTGAAATGTTCATTTATATATTATATAAAACCGTTTACATATTTTTACTATTCAGTAAATAATTTATATCCCAATGTGTACGGTAAGTATTCAGTATCAGATAATTTTGAAATTGAGATATGTACAAAGTGTCGGGAGTGTTGAAAAAAATTATTTTTTTTTTAATATTATTTTGATAAAAATGAGCCAATAAAAGTGCCAAGTATCAATTTGCAAGTTGTAATTTAGTGATGAACTAAAGAGTTTTTTATTATTGTTTCGATGAAACGAGTGTCTCATCAATTGAACATCTAATTGATGGTATTCGATATATCATATCTGTTTCTAATTGGGAATTTTTATTTTTTTTCACTGCGCATGCCTAACAACCTAACGCCGACACCTTCAAAATTATTTAAATTAGGCAATAAAGATGAAAAACGAGATTCGTGAGATTTCTTTTGATTAGAAGAAATGAAATAAAAAACAATAGGAAATGGGATGAATCATTTCAGAGATCAATGTCAGGATTATATCCAAATGATCTTGTCAACGTCGCACCCTATGGCAATTCTCTATTGCTAAATTCACGCATGCGTATAGACTATTGTGTTAGAAAAATTGTTTTTTTTTATTGAAAATATGATCTGAATACTAAATAGCATAAATTTTTAGCAATGTATTAACTATTGGTTGGTAATAGAAAGTGTGAAATGTATAGGATTGGCAAATTTTTGCATTCACGAAGTTTATTTTTTTCAAAATTTAACCCAACCCCACCCCCCGCATAAATTAGCCACACAATACACAAATAACTCCTTTTTTTGTTATCCTGGAAATTTTTTTTTTAGAATTAATGATTAATTATAAAAACTAAAAATTATTGAAATTTCAATCACATTTAAAAGTATAGATCACAAAATCCTATCATACTTCGGCAACTAAACTTCGGCTCAAATCGCTAACGTTAGGTTATATTCTTTAAATAAAAAAGGTTTTTTATACTAATCAGGTTTTTTTACATTAGGTTGTAAAACCTTAACTTTTATTTATTAAGCATAACTCTATTAGAATTCAGGATCCACACTTCGGTTTTATATGTAAGTTGAGCTTTTTGATCAGTAAAAATTAGGTTATATATGAAATGATGCTTCACGATAATAGGTTAGTTAGAAATAATTATTTTAACCTAATAATTTCTCACATTTAAGGTTGATATGAGTATAACTTAACAACCTAACAATCGTTTTGTTTAAGATCATGGGTGTAAAAGTACAACTTTAATTTAGCTCATAACTTCAGTCATTGAGCGGTAGGATATACAGTCAACAGTTGCTAATTCCCTAGGTTATTTCCCTTTAGGTTTCTATTTTAGGGTTTAAAAATCCCACGAAATATTTTTTTTTTAAACTTGCCAAATTTAGGTTTAAATTTAGGGTTAAGATTAAGTAACAGGATCGTTGTTTAAACCAAAACCCATTGAGCTGGAGTAAAACTGCCGAATTCTAGTCCAGTGAATAGAGTGTGATTAAAATGACTGTAAAACTCATCAGTAAAATTTTTCAGAGAGCGGCGCCACTTTTNTCCAGTGAATAGAGTGTGATTAAAATGACTGTAAAACTCATCAGTAAAATTTTTCAGAGAGCGGCGCCACTTTTTCAAAAAAAAAAATTTGNCGTTGTTTAAACCAAAACCCATTGAGCTGGAGTAAAACTACCGAATTCTATTCCAGTGAATAGAGTGTGATTAAAATGACTGTAAAACTCATCAGTAAAATTTTTCAGAGAGCGGCGCCACTTTTTCAAAAAAAAAAATTTGTTTGGTTAAGTAAACTTTTCCTTACATTGCACACTCATTACTTTGTAATGTAATACCAGAAAATTTTATTTTCTTTAGGAATTCTCATTGTTAATAAATGAAAAAAAAAAGTAACATTGCGGAAGCAACCTTATTTTCTATATTCTCTTCATTACTTGATACTATTTTATTTTTACTGAATGGAGGAGACAGATGTTAATGAGTTCTTTTTGTTAATATTTTTTAATTNTTTGATACTATTTTATTTTTACTGAATGGAGGAGACAGATGTTAATGAGTTCTTTTTGTTAATATTTTTTAATTTCAATTTCGTTTGAATTGATTCATTTTCTACACAATAAACTAAGGGTTACATTGCAATAAACTTAAGACAAGTCAGTAAACCTTATCAATAAAGTGTTACTTTTTTTTTTACACAAAAGTTCCACGGGGGTTAGTTTTTAATGTGAATAAACTTATTTTAAAATTATCCTTTCATTTTCTACAATGAGTTTGCTAAAATAAAAAAAAAATTACGATAATATTCCAAAAAATACATGAAAAGAGGGTAAATTTTAGTATCTTATTTGTCATTGGCCAATGGCCCACCCTATTAGAAAAACAACTCGTCTTGCAATGTATCCTACAGATGTTCCTTCATTTTGATGAGCAATTTTCCAAGTTAACGTGCGTTCACAAAAATTTCGAACCATGATTAACTACATTTTTTGGACTTGTCTTTTGAATCATTTTACTTAAAAACTACTTTTCTGTTTTTACAACTTCCGCTTTTATTTACTGACAGTTAAAGACAAAAAAAAAANTTTTACTTAAAAACTACTTTTCTGTTTTTACAACTTCCGCTTTTATTTACTGACAGTTAAAGACAAAAAAAAAATTTTTTTTTGAGACAATAATTAAAGATGAAGTTACTCAGGTCAAAAAAAAAAATTTTTTTTTTCATGCGCAGACATCTAAAAAAATGACATGCAAACTTTCTCTCTAGTAGTTTAAGTTTACTAGTTNTTTTACTTAAAAACTACTTTTCTGTTTTTACAACTTCCGCTTTTATTTACTGACAGTTAAAGACAAAAAAAAAAGATTTTTTTTTGAGACAATAATTAAAGATGAAGTTACTCAGGTCAAAAAAAAAAAATTTTTTTTTCATGCGCAGACATCTAAAAAAATGACATGCAAACTTTCTCTCTAGTAGTTTAAGTTTACTAGTTTGACGAGTTTAATAAATAAAAAAAGGAGTTAAAAATTATTGAATCACGCAAGCGCAGTTTCATAAATAACTACTACTGTAGGAATTCACTGTATTCTTTTGCTGATTGGTTCATTTTTTTTTCATTGGTAATCCCGCAAAAGGTCAAAAATCTCATAGAACGGAATTTAAATTTCAACCCTCCCGCCCTATGATTTTACCAATTTAATTTCCGTTTCTTTTGTTTGATGAGTTTAATAATGATATCCATATATTATTGCAAATAATTGGAAAACTGTACAAATAAAATTAGCAAAGGTGTGTTTATACACAACCGGATGAGTCTGAAACGCTTTGGTGAGTAGAAGAAAACTCAAACTNAAATTAGCAAAGGTGTGTTTATACACAACCGGATGAGTCTGAAACGCTTTGGTGAGTAGAAGAAAACTCAAACTTAATGGTTAAAAAATTGAGAAAATTAGATCAAGAAAATAAATTGCAAAAAAAATTTTTTTTTTTTTTTTTTTTTTTTTTTTTGCAACAATCGAATAATGAAAAAAAAAGCAATTACTCAGATGAAATATTTTTTNAAATTAGCAAAGGTGTGTTTATACACAACCGGATGAGTCTGAAACGCTTTGGTGAGTAGAAGAAAACTCAAACTCAATGGTTAAAAAATTGAGAAAATTAGATCAAGAAAATAAATTGCAAAAAAAAAANGTTAAAAAATTGAGAAAATTAGATCAAGAAAATAAATTGCAAAAAAAAAATTTTTTTTTTTTTTTTTTTTTGCAACAATCGAATAATGAAAAAAAAAGCAATTACTCAGATGAAATATTTTTTGCAAAGTTCTGATTGCAATCAGTAGAAGATAATTAAGGCACTCCAGGTAGAAGTGAACATGGTGAAAGATTGAATTACTATGCCTTATTTTTGCAATTTTTCATCTTCTTACTATCAGCTTCTGCCATCACTTGCCTAATGGCTGAATTAAATCACCATTTTTTATATTACTTTTTAGTCATGCGCAATTCCTAATCGTGTTGGAAAAAATTTCCATAAAATTGAAATTTTTATGAAGATTAGATCAGCGCGTTCGGTGTTAATTAAAAGGTATGAATCATATAAACAATAATAATTTTTAGGTAATTTTTGATAAAAAAAAAGTTTTTTTTTTGAAATTTCCGCCAATTAAAAAATTTAGTAGTATAAAAGATTTGAATCAACTAGACGTTAAAAAAAGTCAAACTTTTGGTACACTAAAGTCTAATTTCGTTTTTTCGTCTTTTTTAACGTTAAATTGCATTAAGGTTATAAAATTTATAAAAAATTTAAACTAAAACAAAAAAAAAATTTTTTTACAAACTTTACAAATTTGTAAATTTTATAAATTTAAAATTACCGCCTGTGCTTTAATGCTCAAATTCATCCAATCAGATTTGAATAAAGTTTGAAGATTCAAATCTGATTGGCTAATTGGTTGAATTTGAATTTGAATTTGAATTTCTTAGGGCATTGACACCAGGTATAAAAATTTTGTCTAATTTTTTAAAAACATTAATTTATTATTATTTTTTTTATAATGAAAGATGCAAGTGTCAAAAAAATTGGATTATTTTACAAGAAAAATGAAACTTGATTAATGAAATTGAAAAATAAATAAAAAAAAATAAAAATTTTTTAGAATTGATTATCGACGAACACTACCTAATGTATCATCAATCTTTACTGTCAAAATTATGTCTAAAAAANTTTGTCTAATTTTTTAAAAACATTAATTTATTATTATTTTTTTTATAATGAAAGATGCAAGTGTCAAAAAAATTAGATTATTTTACAAGAAAAATGAAACTTGATTAATGAAATTGAAAAAAAAATAAAAAAAATAAAAAAATTTTAGAATTGATTATCGACGAACACTACCTAATGTATCATCAATCTTTACTGTCAAAATTATGTCTAAAAAATACAAAAACGTAAAGTTACAGTACAAAAAAAAAATTGNATACAAAAACGTAAAGTTACAGTACAAAAAAAAAATTGTCAGAAACCAATTTCTCGGACGATTGCGTTTGAATGTGGATTTTTTTTTGTAGTTGCCCGCCGTTTGCCAATTTCCGTATTATTACAACTCTCGCTCTCATCAATGCGAAACGTCATGCGAAATTATGACTATAAGAAGGTGGAGGTCGACGACCGACCTTAACTTTATTCTTGCTCATTGTTTTATACACGCTCATTGCAAAAATTATNTTTTTTTTTTTTGCACAAATTTTTTTTTTTTTTTTTTTTTGCCAAAAGTTACGTTTAGTATAACAATGGTCACGATGATGCGCTTTTTAATCATTATTTCATCATATTTCCTTAACTTTACTAAATTGAGCATTTCCTACATGAAAATTGATCCAATTAATTCAAAATTTGCAAATATTGTACAAAATGTACATTGATGTTGATTAAAATTAGTCTACTATTTCCGCTACACAATGACGCGTGGCTCGGCGTCATTACCGTATCAAAATTTTGAATAACCATTTCTCACGATTTTTTCTATACCTCAAGATTCAAAATTTATAAAAAAAAAAAAAATTTGAACTTTTTTTTTTTCAACACGACTTATCTTTTTGGGGTATTTAATGCAAAAATTTATTTTCTTGTGAAATTTTTACACGTTGACAGAATGGCGGTTGATGATGAGTATGCAAAAGAATGACAATGACTTTAGATCCCAATCTAGCCAAAAAATTTTTAACGGTGGCTGCTTCAAGGTTCTTAGCATTTTGCAAAAAAATCTTCCTTCCTATTTTTTTTTCTTTTGTTATTATGAACGGATGAGCAAAAAAATAATACAAAATTGCTCACCCCTTTTGGTACTTTTTGAATAATATTCAATGGACAAGCGGACACTCTGGTTTTCTCAGAAGTAAATCAAAATGCGAAATGTTTTTTTTTTTTTTTGCAACCCGCTTAACCACACGACGACGACGGACTCTTCTCAATTGTTATGATTATTTAGCAAAACGATCAAGACAATGAGGAATAAAAGAGAAGGCGGCTTGGTCATCTTTTGCAAAAATTTAGTCTTTATAAGAATTGTAACAATGCGTACTAAACACAAAGTTTGTGGATGAATACTAACAATGTCATCAAGGACCATCATTTTTTAAAATATAGTTTTGTAGTTTGTAATTTTGTCTTTTTGTATTTTGTAATTTTGTAATTTTGTAATTTTGTATTTTGTAATTTTGTAATATTGCATTTTGTATTTTGTAATTTGTATTTTGTACACAAGCACCAAAAAAAAATAAAAAATCCTATATTTTAAGCTTTTTAACATTTACACCTTTTTGCAATTAATTAACAAAAATTAATCTACAAATGGGTAAAAAATATTACAACTTTTTGCATTACATTTACCAAATTTTAAAGGTGTGGAGACTCAAGGTAAACTTATTATTATACCAGTTCTTGTTCTGTTTTAGCAAAAAATAAGATTGCGGAAGAAAAATAAATTCTTTTTTAATCAAATATAATTTAAAAAAAAAAAAAAAAAAAAAAAAAAAATCTAACGCCAATCTGGATCAGTTTTTACCGTTCTCACGCCATGTGTCTTAATACCTAACAATGTATGTGTTATTGCCCTTGTGTTAACCCCAGTGAAAAGAAATTTTATGGATCAGTTTGCAAAATTACAAAATTGCAAAAAAAAAAAAAATTTTTTTTCATCAGTAATAAAATGATTTTAAAGTAGTAGTATATAATTTACATAATTTGTGCAATTATTACACAAACACGCTTTGGGTGGGTTGTATATCATCCCGGGTTTTCATTTTTATTATTATTACATAGTTTAGGAAGCCTAAAGTGACGTAATTTTGTATTTTTACAAAAACCTAATTAAAGGTAAGGTAACTAACATAATATCCGTACTTTTAAGTTACCTTTGAGGCAAATGAACCAGAAAGTACTAAAAAATAAAAAAAAAAACATGATAATTTACCTTAAGGAGATGATCAAAAGTAATGCGTAATAAAGTTGTAAATCTCAGTAGACAGTTGAGTTTTTGTACACAATAATAATTTTGCAACTTTTGATGACAAATTTAAAATCCAAGAAATCCGAACTCGATGATATCACAAAAAAAAAAAAAATTTTTTTATAAAAAATTGTTTGATAAATGNATAATTTTGCAACTTTTGATGACAAATTTAAAATCCAAGAAATCCGAACTCGATGATATCACAAAAAAAAAAAAATTTTTTTATTAAAAATTGTTTGATAAATAATTCACTTGTGAATTTTTGACTCTGCAAAATTTACAAAGAAAATAGTTATATAACTAAATTCGTACTGATACTCAAAATTCTCAGAGTTTTGATATCAAATACTCTGGATTTGGTTAGAAATTTTTTGCAATCTATGTGGATTACTATTGTTTCTAATTGTTGTTGTTTTTTTGGCCAAANTAACTAAATTCGTACTGATACTCAAAATTCTCAGAGTTTTGATATCAAATACTCTGGATTTGGTTAGAAATTTTTGCAATCTATGTGGATTACTATTGTTTCTAATTGTTGTTGTTTTTTTGGCCAAGTGTTTGAGAATTCGTCTGTGGACCAAGTTTATAAGATGACTGAAGACTTGAAGTTCACTGTCAAGGAATTATATCATGAAGGAAATGATAGGCCAACGTCTTCAAAAACAGAGTCCAAAACCCTATAAGAAAAATAAAGCAATCAGAATGAGCTCAGATGTACAACAGGTGAGAAAAGGGGAAGAAGAGAGGAAGTACAACAATACAAAGATTTGAGACCGATCTTTACGAATTTTTTTTTTTTTTTTTGCACAAGTGGCGTCTTCCTATTGAGAAGTATCCACATCCTCAACATTGTAAGAAACCGTTCAATTCGGATTGTAGCCGAGTGTTGCAAAAGTAAGAATATATTGAGTCATGACTCAATATATAAGTTACTATTGAAAAAGTTGCCAAAAATTTGCAAAAAAATGGCATACCGGAAGTAACATGTGCGAAATTTTTTTTGACTGCATATGCAGTTTCTGGCAATTGGTGTATTAAAAAAAAANTACCGGAAGTAACATGTGCGAAATTTTTTTTGACTGCATATGCAGTTTCTGGCAATTGGTGTATTAAAAAAAAATTTTTTTTTTATCCAAATCCGAATCGAGTGTTCAAACTTTGTTCGAACTTGATCAGTTGAAATATTGAATATANTACCGGAAGTAACATGTGCGAAATTTTTTTTGACTGCATATGCAGTTTCTGGCAATTGGTGTATTAAAAAAAAAAATTTTTTTTTTTTATCCAAATCCGAATCGAGTGTTCAAACTTTGTTCGAACTTGATCAGTTGAAATATTGAATATACTAGTCATGGATAAAATATTTATAGTGTTTAATACACTAATTCTTTGTGTACAAATCACCTCCGGTGTACAAAACACTCTTATGTATAGCATAAACACTTATGCTCCGATTACATCATGAAACTTTTTGACTAATGCCTTAATTACCATGGATGCAACTTTTTGCCCAAAATTTGATGAAATTTTTGGGTGAAAGTGAGTGAGTGAGAACAGTTTTAGTGGAACCGTATTTTCTTTAAAATTTTTTTAGTAAATATCTACGTATAACGCACACTCTTTGGCATTAGTTACCATTACATTAGCATTATAACATTAGCATCAACATGATAATTCAAAATGTACCCATGTTCAGATGGAAGTAACTTATTCAAGAAATATGTATCGAAATTGCATCCGATTTTTATTTCGATTAAGGACAAGGATCATGAAATTTTTCAACAAAAACTCACCCAATAATAGACAGTATTCATCATCCCTTTTACCCATAAATTTCATCAAATTTTTTCACAAGAAGTTTCATGATGTAATTTTAGCATAAGATTTAAATTTTCGGATAGAGAGATTAAATTTTCGTTATTCGAGTGAAGTTTAATTAAAAAATTTTATGATCCTTAATCAAAATAGCAATTCGATACAATTTCGATTAACTTGCGGAAGATACTTCCATTTGAAAATGGGTGCATTTTGAATTATAATGTTAAATATTTTGTTAATTATCATGTTAATTATCATGTTAATTATCTTCTGATGCCAAAGCACGTGGGTTTTAAAAACTAAAATTTTAAGAGAAAATATTGTTCCGCTAAAACTGTTCTCACTCACTCACTTTCACCCAAAAAAATTCATTAAATCTTGCGCCAAAAGTTGCATGATGTAGTTAAGCCTAATTCACACAACACAAAATTTTTTTTTAGATTTTACACAAAACATTTCTATATTTCATACAAAATATTTCTATATTTCATACAAAAAAATTCACATTTCATACAAAACACTTCTATATTTCATACAAAAAATTAGTCCACTTTATTTATAAAAAACAAACAACAACTTAATAAATCCTAACCTACTTGTAATATCTTGATTTAACGATAGTTTTTACAAGTTTAATTGACCTATAACGGTAACACCAGACGGACAAGTCCAAAATATAATGTTTTATACAATTGCAGAGTATTGTTGGAATTCCACAACAATACAGGTAAAATGAAAATTGCATTTGTTGGGGTCTGTTTCTACAGAGGGACTTCCTACCTGTCAAGCTTCAGTCACTACACATTCAACATTTACATTTCCACTAGGAGATGAAATAGTCTAATCAAATTTCCAAATGGAATTTTCCAACATCTTTTTGCTCCTTGAAAATGAGAATTCACCACTACTATACCAAAAAAAAAATAATAATAAATCCCGTTAAAATCAAAGGTAAAGAATAATGTGAAGGTAATAAATAATAATTCCGAAAATCAAACATCATCTTCTCATTGAATATCAGCACATACACAAATCATAATTGAAGAAAATACCCAAAAAAAAAATTATAGTATAATAATAATAACATATTATGGAATTACTACTCTATGAAAACCGATACTCTTCAGTCCTCACCTGTACTCTTATATATTATTATTAATATTATTATTATCATGTCAACCGCTGCATAAAAATATATACTCTATCAATAAATTTTAAAATTTATTGCTTCCGCAATTTCTCCACATCCAATAATTGGATGTCGAGAAATTAATTTTTTTTTAAATAAATTCAAATTGTTCGGATATTATTATTATTTTTGTAATGTTTTAGCTTTTATATGAGTCTGGTACTAAAAGTCCCATAAAATATTATTATTAAATTTTTGTATGTTTAAATCCATCTTCTCTTATGTAATTGTATGTACATAATAATAATAAAAATTCACTAGTTACTGTACAATTTCATCTCGTATAATGAAATATCATAAATTTACATAATTTCTCTACCAAAAGTTTGATTAGATAGTGAATTAATACATAGATATATTACATTTCTCAAATTAGTACTAATTATACTAAATTGGTTGTGTAAAGGTGGCTTAACTCGCGTCAGCCCGGGCGACTGGATTTTTGTCGGGCACTTTTTCTATTGATCATTCCAGAGATCCTGTAAAGTGTCTATTTTTATGCTTAACACAAAATTTTTGTATTTTTTGAAAAAATAAAAAAAAAATTTTTTTTTGAAACAAAAAAAATTTTTTTTTGAAACAAAAAAAAATTTTTTTTGAAACAAAAAAAAAAATTTTTTTTTTGAAACAAAAACAAATTTTTTTGAAATAAAAAAAAATTTTTTTTTTGCAAAACTTTAAATTTTTTTTACGCCCCAAATTCCTCTATTTACACATTTTTTGCTATATTTTTACTCAACAATTTACACAATTAGACCGGATTTTCAACAAATTTTAATCCACAAAACCGGATAAAAATCAATTATGTGTACTATAACAAGTTTTATTCAACTACAACCACATTTTTCCATTTTTGCATTTCCATAATATGCGATATGAAAATATGAAAAATATATGAAAAATATAGTTCTGACATGGGTAGTTAAGGGATTCATTGTATATTTTTCGATATAAAAAATATTTCAAAATATCCAAGTATACCTCGGAAAATTATCAAAAAAAATTACAAATTTCAAGTTGAGTAGTATAGATTATAAAAAAAAATATATATAAATTAGATAAATATAATACCCAAAAAAAAAAATCTTTTTTTTTTGTTTTGTTTTCTTAATCCTATGATTTGTCGTAATGTCATTGATTTTAACGGTTACTACTGACAGANATTCATTGTATATTTTTCGATATAAAAAATATTTCAAAATATGCAAGTATACCTCGGAAAATTATCAAAAAAAATTACAAATTTCAAGTTGAGTAGTATAGATTATAAAAAATATATATATAAATTAGATAAATATAATACCCAAAAAAAAAATCTTTTTTTTTGTTTTGTTTTCTTAATCCTATGATTTGTCGTAATGTCATTGATTTTAACGGTTACTACTGACAGAATCCTCATGTGTTTCCATTGTTACGGTCCATGTCCTCAGAAACAGTTAAGAATGAAATCCCTGTCTTAATCTTATATCTGTTAATGATACTTACGCCTTCACAACTACTTCACCCACAAATTAATTGTTACGTTAGTTGTACTTATTCGTTCATCAGATCAGAAAAAAACACTGTTATTATTATTATTTTTATTATTAATATTATTATATTATTAAAACCTCGTCATCTTCCAACATAAACTTTTTCAAAGAGCAAAAGAGCTTATAATAACAAAAGACATTATCCCAAAATTATTATTAAATTTAAAATAAAAATTGAGCAAATCATGGATAGAAAAGTAATTTTTTAAATGGGAGTGCTTTATATTATGTATATTTCATTTATATGGTATAATCTTAAGATTATATAGTTATTAACCTAATTTATTTAAACAATAGATTTGAAAATAGTTGAATCCAGGTGGTCCATTACAAATTTGTAATAGATCTATTCTAGATAGAGTATTGTGCCGTAGAGATTTAAAGTCTTAATATTTCTATTGTTGTTATAGAATAAATTTCCCATTGTGATAGAATAATAACATTTGGAAAATGTAGATTTTGCGAACAATCATATANTGTTATAGAATAAATTTCCCATTGTGATAGAATAATAACATTTGGAAAATGTAGATTTTGCGAACAATCATATAGTATAATATTTCATTATGTTTTTGTTCCAATTTTTCTTAAATGTATCAAAAAGATGTGAGTCTATTAGAGTGTAACTTTGTTTAAAAATGACTTTCTTCAATTACATTTTTGTTCGAACACCCTGTATAATTAAATCCAAAAATCAAAAATTCAATTAGAAAAAAAAAATTTTCGAAAAGTTGCAAGTATTTAAATACTTGCAACTTTTCGAAATTTTTTTTTTTTTTTTTTTCTAATTGAATTTTTAATTTTTGGAGTTAATTATACAGGGTGTTCCAACATAAATGNTTTTTTTTTTTTTTTTTTTCTAATTGAATTTTTAATTTTTGGAGTTAATTATACAGGGTGTTCCAACATAAATGTAACTGAAGAAAGTCATTTTTAAACAAATTGAGTGTAATGACTCAATCTACGTGAAAGTAGGGTTCGAATTCGGATTTAAATTTTGATTTAAATTCGATTTAAATCCAAGAATAAAAATCAATGATTTTTTGGATTTTTATGTTTATCCACTTTTAGACAAACTTGAAGATAAATTTAAGCACTAACACTGCATCCAAATTCAGATTCTTAGCTTCAATTTTGTTTTAGGTGAAACAAAGTACTTTACCATTTGTAAAATTTGAATTTGAAAAAAAATTTTCAGAAAAATTCGTAATCTGCAAAGTTCAAAAAAAAAAAATTTTCAGAAAAATTCGTAATCTGCGAAGTTCAAAAAAAAAATTTTTTTTTGTTTTTAATGTCTTTTCAGACATTATATTTTTGATATTTGAAAATTGAAATATAAAAATCCAAAAAATCGGATTTTAAATTTTAAAAAATCGGATTTAAATTTAAAAAAAAATCGGATTTAAATTAAAAAAATCGGAGTTTTTGGATTTTTATATAAAAATCCGATTTTTTCGAACTCTGCGTGAAACAGTTAGAGAGAAATTATCCAATGGGAGAGTGGCGTGTGTTCGTTTGTGACTATGAGTTTTGTTATTTTTCATATTGTATTGAGTGAATGGGGTTAGTTGAGACAGTTGTAAGAGTTTGAGATTGAAATAATGCGCTCAAAACAATAAGGATGAGGAGAGGGAATTATCCAACGGCAGAATGGCATGTGTTCGCTTATAACTATGAGTTTTTAATGTTTTTTTCACATGCTATTGAGTGATTGCGGTTAGTTGAGATAGTTGTAAGAGTATGAAATTGAAATTTTTTTGAAAAAATGGTTTAAGTTGCCATTCATTTGAGTACGACAAGTTCACTCTCTTATTGCGTTAACTCACCATAGCCATTTTGGATGAAAGAGTAAGAAAGTCAGTTTACATTTTGTTGGAACACCCTGTACTGATTACTATGATTATTGTTAAGTCAACAAATTTTCAAATTACGTATGCTCAACAATGTAAACAATGAAAAGAGAAGCAACGATTCGATTGTTTGTTATAAACTTGCGCAGTACGTCATTTTCCAATCTTATTGATTCATAAATGGTGTAGTTTCTGATGAAATATTATATTCTAATACCAAAGGCAAACTTTTTTGAGTATCGTTTAATCTTTGTCTCAGAAATTTTCAAAATGGTAACCTAAATTTTGAAATTTTATATGACTAAATTATATCAAATTTCATTTGGTAAATATTGTTCCAAGGAACAAGCTTTATATAAAATCTATCAACTTCAACCCATCTGAAACTTATTCTGAAACTTATAAATTTTAGAATAGAATTTGTTCAAATATGTCAAATTTTTACTTTTTCTAAAACATTGTAAAGTAGTTGTAGGTAAGGAAACTGTTGTGGTTGGACAGATCCCATAGAAAGTTGTAATCTTAGCACGAGATATGGACTACACCCAATATTCGCTCAACCCTTGTTATAGATATTGGTATTTTGCNGTTGTAATCTTAGCACGAGATATGGACTACACCCAATATTCGCTCAACCCTTGTTATAGATATTGGTATTTTGCAATTAAGGAATCCTCTTTGCTTTAATGCGCAGGTTCAACTGATCCGTATTCCTTCTGCTCAGTTTGTTCTACAAGCAACTGGTACCTAGGTACTAAAAAGCACTCAAATTTTTAGAAAATTTTATCAACAAATTTTTTGACGATAATTAGGAATACCTTGTTTAAGTGTCTGTAACTGGCTNGTTGTAATCTTAGCACGAGATATGGACTACACCCAATATTCGCTCAACCCTTGTTATAGATATTGGTATTTTGCGATTAAGGAATCCTCTTTGCTTTAATGCGCAGGTTCAACTGATCCGTATTCCTTCTGCGCAGTTTGTTCTACAAGCAACTGGTACCTAGGTACTAAAAAACACTCAAGTTTTTAGAAAATTTTATCAACAAATTTTTTGACGATAATTAGGAATACCTTGTTTAAGTGTCTGTAACTGGCTTGGGATACATCAAAAACATCCTGAACATTCCAACCAATCGCATATGNTTGGGATACATCAAAAACATCCTGAACATTCCAACCAATCGCATATGTTTATCGCCTAAGCGACAGTCTAATACTCGAATTAGCCATGGTTCAAATTGTAATTGATGGCGCATGCGTGGAGAATGGAGATATATGAACGTTCTGAGTTTTCAACTTCTAATCACTTCACACTTGTTCTGCGTAGGCGAAGAAACCGAAGACGCTTGTCAAGAAGATTTGGCTAAATCTAACCTACATGAATCCAGCCAGATCTCATCGATTAGGTTGCACAAATTTGGTATCCAATGTGTATTTGAATGTTGTATTTGTGTTACACAGGTGCTGGATTCTGAAACTTATTATTCCTTCACTCTATATNAATGTGTATTTGAATGTTGTATTTGTGTTACACAGGTGCTGGATTCTGAAACTTATTATTCCTTCACTCTATATGAATGTAGATTGGAAGTATCTTGATTGGATTGTTGGATATTGCACGACCTCTGGGTAAAACATGTAAGTCAATTGACTAAGAAGCTGTTCTGCGGTGTATAAATACAAAATGTGTTTTATTTATGACGAATAAATAAAAAAAAATGTCAGTCGGATACGAACGACTAGACTTGTCATATGTTGTGAACTAAACAAGATCATTAGAAATGTATTTCAACTAAACCAAAATTATTGAAGTACAGGTAACCAAGTTCAAGGTCATCAAGTGTTTCACGAAAAACAATGTTACGATTACACTGGACCAATTAATTATATTTCGATAAGGACTCACGTATGTCCACATTCGCAAAACTGAAGCATCATATGTGTAATAAGCCTGTTGAAAATCAAGAATACTAATTCCAACATTTACATTTTTATAAGCAAGTGAAGATTGACTTACGTTTACAAAGAACAAATTTTATACTAATAAAGTTCATCCAGTTTTTTGGGATTCTGTTGGATTCATTAAGGAGAATGAACCAAAATTTCATCAAGCAAATTTTCCATTAGCCAAGAATTTTGAAAAATACCATCCGCTGCAATTTCATTTCGAATTTCAGTATAATCTACCAAAAGTATTTTTTGAAGCTCAACAGCATCATCAAGGTTCATTTCTGATGCAATCGAAATATCTAAATCCGTGTTAGACTTAGATACAACTTCAGTAGAGAAATTTTCAGCGATTGCCGTTGACGCTGACGCTACAGAAGATATTTCACAGTTTGTAACAGTTTCAATCATTGGTGGAAGCGGAAGCGGTACAATATTCTGATTTGACTGTGGGGGCAACAAACAGTAGCTATGATCCAGAAGCAAAACTAAAAGAAAAAAATATTGTTCAAAATAAAAATAGAGTCTGTTGTAAAAGTTTAAATAAAATCATAATAGTGCAAGGCTTGCACTAACGTGAGCTTGCACTGCAAGCTTACAGGCGGCTTCGATTCTGATTGGTAGAGGAGTAACCAAGTCTTTTGTTTCAGCTGGTTCAAAAACTGGATGAGTAGTAAGTTGTGACTGTAGTCCAAGCGAAACCAATATTGTTTCTTCATGTATTGTAGTTCCATCCTTATCTTCTTCTGTCTTTACATTTTCAATTCTCAACGTTTGAGGTTCAACTGCAGTCTCAAAATTGGAAAACTCAGTCAATTGTTCCTGATCAGGATCCAACTTGATCTTCTTATTTCGTACATTACAGCTCAACTTTTCCAAACTCTCAAATTTTGTTTTGGGAAGGCGCTGACGATTCGGCTGCTGAATATGCATAATATTTGATGCTATTCCTAAGTTGGAATGAGGTGGAGTCACTTCCATCTTAGATTTGACATTGTCATCATTATTATCCATCTTCTTCATGATTGTCTTCTCTGTTGAGGGAGTTCGTAGTAACAAGCGATTTACGAATTTTGTATCCTGAAATATTTTGTCAATGCTTTCAACACTAGAAAACCATTGTGGCTTCCGGAAACAGGCGTTCAGAGTACGTTCCATTTGATTCCTAACCCATGACATGTTAGAGTTGACAACAATGGTGTTTCTAACTAACATCATAAAACAAACATAAACAAAAAAAACTTGTATCAATAATCTTACACGTCACAGATGATCGAAAATTGAACCCGTCTCTAGTCACCTTAAATAAACGACACCCTTGCGAGATTAAAATTTAATCTTTCAAACATGTCGTTTAAAGTGTGTCAAAATTCAAAAGTAAACTCAATGTATTAAGTAATACATAATACTTCTAATTCTAACACTAACTTACTAAACTTATTAATTACTCATTACAAGGTTGCATTTTGTATTATTGGTATTATGATGGTATGATACTTACCCAAAATTGTCGAGTTATGTTGAATTCCGGTGTCTCGTCTCACAGAAACTAAAAATAATCATTGATTGATCATGAAAATCATGAATCAATGAATTCACAATTCACAAATAAATTTTTGTAAATAAAACAACAAAAGNTCATGAAAATCATGAATCAATGAATTCACAATTCACAAATAAATTTTTGTAAATAAAACAATAAAAGAACAAAACAAAACAAAAAATGTTACCCTAAAACCTCGCAGATAAGCCGCCCCCGCGTATAAGCCGCACTTTTTTGATGGGTATTTTTTACTTTGCAGAAAGGCCGCACCCGCAGATAGGCCACAGTAGTTTTAGTACTAAAATATCGTAGTTATGATAGTTACGAATTTAAGAATTAAATTTTCTAATTGTACTAAAAATCTGATAATAATTGACACCGATAGTGATTCTAGAAAGAAATTTATTGTAGAAAAAATAGATCATTGTTAGAATAATTTAGATTGATTGGGAATTTTGACTATTGAAGTTAATTGGGACAGAAGTCTTAAGAATTTGGATCGATTTTCTAGTGAAACAATAATTTTTATCAACTAAAATGTGCCAAAAGTCTACATTAATTTTTTAAATAATATGGACAGGACTCTATTCTAAGTTAGTTTACAGTAAAATTTGGTTTTATACTGTGCAATTTTTAATCTTGAATAGCGTCGCGTGAGGCCTTTCTTAAAATATGAGATAGGCCGCCCTCATTGTATAAAGTGATGAGGGTCGCAATCCACGTTGTATTAAATGTAAATTTAATTTTAAATACCAAACGTTTCGACTTGTTGTCTTCTTCAGTGGATGAGATAATAATTGATGATTTGAAAATAGAATTAATAATTGCGTAAAGAAATTTAAAAATGTTGGATTTCACAATGGTAGAAAAGTTTTGTTTTAGTTTTTTGAATTTGAAAATCTTGTTGTTATGCCAATTTCCTTGGAACCGAGAAGTATTTAAAATAAAATTTACATTTAATACAACGTGGATTGCAACCCTCATCACTTTAAATCAATTACTCACCACGTTTACGCCTTATTTCTCAAATTATCTATCGCCCTCATGTATAACCCGCATCCAACCAGTTGACACTCATTGTAAAAATTGACGCGTTGATTGTAAAAATGATGACTTTGACACGAAAATTAATCACAAAAACTAAAAAAAAAGGAACTAAAAAGCTCAATTTCAGCGTATAAGCCGCANTATCTATCGCCCTCATGTATAACCCGCATCCAACCAGTTGACACTCATTGTAAAAATTGACGCGTTGATTGTAAAAATGATGACTTTGACACGAAAATTAATCACAAAAACTAAAAAAAAGGAACTAAAAAGCTCAATTTCAGCCGCGGCATATCCGTGAGGTTTTCTGGTACTTAAAATGAATGAATTTGGATTTGAATAAATCTTGCAAAAAAAAAATTTCCCGCGTTTTCTTTGTTTAAAAAAAAAGTGCGGTAAATTTATTATTTTTAAATTAATATCGTTAAAAAAAAATCAAAAAATCGTATAAAATTTCGAAATTTCTGGATTTTGATTTAAATTTCTTTGATTTGAAACTAAATTAGTCAAAATTAATTAATTAAAAAGTGTTATAAGAGAGAAAAGTATTCAACCATGTCCATCTGTCTACCACAACACAACACAACAACGGGATCTCCACCGCACCGTACCGGTGGTACCGCTTCCATGGGACATTTCTTACCGGGTAAAAATTACAAGTAAATACACATTTTTTTTTGCTAAATTGTTTAATTTAATAATTTAGGAACAGGGGAATACTTTAGCAATTTGTAGCAATTTCTAAGAAATCCTTGGCCTGTCACAGGTACCTATGAATTAAAAATTAAAATTACAGTACCTAATTATTGATTATTATAACAAAGTTTTAAAACGTTATTCAACATAATTAGGATTTAAAGGATAAATATAATACACAGCGAGCACAATGTTGCGTGGAAAAACTGACAACCCGTTGTTGTAAAGTAAACCTCCCAATAAAAGGTAACTTAAAGTTCAAATAATCATTTTTAAAACTTAAACTTACCATTCCGAATAATTATTAGACATTAATTACATATAATGCTCAAATTCTTCCGTTGTTATTATTGCCTCTTGTTCTGCTTGACCTTCAACAAAAAAAAAAGTACAGTTTTTGTGTATTTTTAACAACTTGTGAACTTTTTCTTAAAACTACAGGTTTGTTAATTTAAGATACCTAAGACACGACGCCACCTTGCCCTAATAACCTCAGGGTGCCAGGAGGTAATTAAATTAAGCTAAAACTACGACAAGGAAGATCCTTAAAATCTAAACGACCCATGACAAATTGACTTAACAACTTAAGTAAATTTCCCCTGGTAACCTAAACCAAAACCAAATTCTTTTACTACATCATGCATTTATGAATGATTAATTAACATAGAGCTTAAAAAACGGTAATTTTTGGTCCTCACTGCTTAGATATTATTTTTTGTAGTAAGTAAGTATTACATTTGGTAAAATATTGAGTCAAGATGCAGGCCGTGCACAATGAAGGACAAAACGGAACTCTAGAAAAATAGAACAACAAAGTTATATAAAAATTGTTTATAAACCGTATTCCGCATTTTTGTCAAAGAAGATGTTAATTAAGTTTAGTACTACGGGCCGTAGTACTAATAGTCAGATGATTTATTATTTATTTTACACTCGTTGTACATAATTCGTAGTAAAGTAAATTAATATTATTACTTTTAGAAAAAATACTAATGATTTTTCATCCATGGTCGGTTAGGGAAACAATCGGAGGTTAGGGAGAATATAAATCAACGGTTATATTTTAATTTGGAAAAATTGGATAATTAAATTTAATCACTGATTAACTGTGTGTGTTGGAGGGATACAGAATGATTGGTATCATTCCCAAAATCAACCCAACCCGCTAGATCGAGCGGCTATCGAGATGATTTAGTTTGAAGTATTTAACCGACGGTTAACTATTTCGGTAAACCGACGGTTAACTATTTGGGTATTTAACCGACGGTTAACTATTTGGGTATTTAACCGACGGTTAACTATTTGGGTATTTAACCGACGGTTAACTAACCAATCATGGTTGAACTGGCCATAAATTTAAAATTATTTCATGAAATATTTTACATCTGAACATTCGTAATCACAAAACTTTTGACTTTGTGGCTGAAGGCTGAAGATGATTAGCTTGTACATTATCCTATTGGGTAATTCTACACAACTTGATTATTTTTTTTGATTGGTTAAAAAAAATTATTTTACCACCTTACAGTTATTAGATTATTAGATTTACTAATTTAAAAATGGATATTAACTATAAAACTCGTCAGTAACTTGGGTACATTAGCAGCAATTTAGGCACAACTGCTGAAGTTACAAATGTACCTAATTATAAAATGAGATTTTTGGATTTTTAAAAATGAGACCAAATTTGACGATTAAGCGTACCGTAAACTAATTTAAAGTTATAATTTTATATGATGATGACTTAGATCACTTCAGGTGTTCAGGTATACAGACGAAAGTTTCTCATGAACGAAAGTTAGTCAAGAAAGCAGTTCCAAGGAGTTTTGAGACTAGTGGTCGTTTCTCACGTTCTGCACCAATTGTCTATAAAAATTTTTTTAGAAAGAATAGATTTCAAATTAATGATTGAGTAAATTGATTTTGAAACTTTTAAATTTTATGTGATTACTTGACGGAGGAAGGTTTTGACATCAGTTTCCATACTATTGAAATTCCAAAGAGAATAAGTCCCATTTTTGAAATTTGTCATTAGCGACAGTGCTTGAGTGAGTATAGGTGAAGTAATTGAAGAACTATGGGTTAGCGGGAAAAACGGATGTTCCCCATTTCGTTCCATCAGTTGGAATGCTACACATCCAATACTCCAGACATCGGCCTAATTATAAGCAAAAAACAAAATGATGAATTAACAATCAGGATTGAAATTTAAGCCCAAATTGATAAACTGGCAAATGAATACCTAAATACCTGAATACCTAAATATAACCAATAACTATACAAATGTTAAAATCAAACTAAAAAATTTGAATAATGACCAAACGAAATTATAAATTTTAAAAATTGAATAAATTGAAACTGAACTTACAGTGGAATCAAAGTGTTTGCTTTCAACTCGAAGCATTTCAGGTGGTCGGTATGACTTTGTACCACCATTATGATTCTTATGGACACACCGTGGAGTTTTCATTTCAATACAACATCCAAAATCAGTGAGTTTGATGATATCTTGAGAAGTTACCAAAATATTTTCTGGTTTGATATCCATATGGATATACTTGGTAGTACTTTGAAAGTAAGTCACTGCAGTCACAAGTTGTCTTAGATAATCTTGGTTTCTAAAATAAAATAACATTAATTAAATTCGTGTACCCTACCACTGAAAATGATATCTGAAATAACAACCTCAGAGTCTTCACTAACAAAAACTTTCCCTTATTTCGTGCAAGTTTTAAGTTTTCGATAAAAATTTTTAGAAAAAAAAATCTTTATATTTAGTAAAAATTTACCTCATAAAGGTTCTCGGGAAACTAATTCCTTCTGTATCTCGATGGATGTAGTCGTGGAGATCACCTCGGTCACAATACTCCATGACCAAGACCGAACTTGCCCGTGTTTCAAAGTATCCTATCAATTTTGGAATGTTGATATGACTCAGTTTTCTATGAAGCCATTGTTCCAAATGAACATCGTTGATATTTGCATTGAGTTTTATTAATTTCTCAAGACTGATAAACTTGAGAATACAGGTGATGCCTTTAGCAGGTAAAGAAGCACGGTAGACAATAGAAAAACCACCTCTTCCTACTTCAGTCAATTCGGTAAAACTTTCTCGGTTCAATTTTGATGATGGTGGTGTCCAACCAGAAGTAGGAAATCCACATTTTCGGGTTTTTGTCATCCGTTCTTGTTTTAACACCACATTGTTCTCTTTACCACTCTTCCGTTTCTGGATCCTACCACATTGAATTCTGAATCCACCACTACTCGGTTCAACTGTTCGGAGGACATTGACTTTCCCCATTTGTGAAAAAAACAACTCAATTTCTGCAAATCATAAGAAATAATTATAACTTCTAAAAATTGAAATATATAATAGTATCGGAAGTAAGTATTCCATACCGATTACTAAAATAAACTGAATACAACTATACAAATATATAATTGTGGTAAAAAACCTACCTGAAACGACGACGAGACCTTACAGATTTAATAATCTAATCTAACAACAAAACTTCCAGGACAAAAATAACCTTGGGTTGGAATACAAATACAAGCAACCAAGCGCAAGCGGGACAATTATTATTATTATTATTGAATTGAACAAGATTGATTGAGGTTAACTAAATACAGAAACTCTGTTTCCAAAAAAGTTCATTTCTGGTAGCTNTGAATTGAACAAGATTGATTGAGGTTAACTAAATACAGAAACTCTGTTTCCAAAAAAGTTCATTTCTGGTAGCTATGTCAACATTACTAACTTACTACAATTAACGTACATTTTTACTAATAATNTCATTTCTGGTAGCTATGTCAACATTACTAACTTACTACAATTAACGTACATTTTTACTAATAATAATAATTATTATTATTATTATTTTAACTTACAAAAGTAAAGACTTGTGAATCTGCTTCCAAACACCACCGTTGTTCCAAGCCTTTACATAAAGGTATGCAGTCAACGTAACTCTAAATAACATAGAACTAAATTTAGGTATTATTGGTCACCGATGCACTTTTTCAACCCCAAATCTGTTAAGTATACTAACAAATACAAAACACAACTTTATCGAATTTACATACAGAAATAAGACAGAGAGCATCAATATCAGTCATCAGTAGCCGTTGCCAGTTCCTTCTAACAAGTAGCCAGTGTCATTTTGTCGTTAGAAGATCCGTTGGTACCTTAATTTAATCTCTTGTACGTCATTACATAAGTACCTAGTCAACAAATTAATAAGTCTTACCTCTCACGTACCGGTGGTGATTTCTAGTCTCTAAGTTGATTAAAAATTATCGCATGTATTCTACCCGTAAAAGTACAAGTACAACTGACATGCAGGNATTATCGCATGTATTCTACCCGTAAAAGTACAAGTACAACTGACATGCAGGTTATCTAACGTATAAAACAACGTGTAGCTTTTCATAAACCAGAAGTATAGCGTATCCAAAAGTCACACTAATTCCTGCTCTGCTTGACATAAATTCGATTGAATTAATAATTATAACAATAAAATGAAATTTTTCGCTTAACTTTCTTCAATACAGTAGTGTATCTCGGCTATAATAATATTTAGGACTGACATAATAAATTTTAGGCGATATTCACTGTAGATACAAATTTTAGAGTCCTGCGCCGCTTGATTTACGGAATTTGACCTAACTTGCGTACTTCCGAGTTCACTGTGGAATAAATTTGAAAATAGTATCTCTAAAGATGAATTTTACTGTCTTTGACTATATTTACTTATATTTTGTAAAACATAATACAGAGTGTTTAAAATTTTAGAGTATCGTTGAAAGTCTGGTTTTGTTATCCCTTGGTTTTATATGTCGTGGCCAACTTACAAAATAATTAAGCAAACTAATCATTCTAAACTTAAGTACGAATGTATGTACACGAATGTACAGAATGATTAAAGTTATTTTGCAGTCTAAAAAGCATGACGTCATTTTTCACACTCTATTGCCAGCAACAACAATAGATTGGGAGGAGCAACAGTAAAATTGGAGAAAGTGGGTGTAATGCCCGATATATACGGGGAAAGAAAATTTACTGTGAAGGAAACTTTGANTTATTTTGCAGTCTAAAAAGCATGACGTCATTTTTCACACTCTATTGCCAGCAACAACAATAGATTGGGAGGAGCTACGGTAAAATTGGAGAAAGTGGGTGTAATGCCTGATATATACGGGGAAAGAAAATTTACTGTGAAGGAAACTTTGAAGGTTTGAAGGTTTTTCTTTCCTGTTTCGGAAACATTTCTTTCTTCCTTGGTTACACGAAGAAAGTTTATTTTATTAATTTTTGAATCGATATATTTTCCATGAAAATTCCCGCGTTCAGCTTGCCATGCGACATCCACGAGGGAGATGAGTTGAATTTATTTATTTTTCCCCCCGCATGTTTTCAACTAGCCCCAACTTCCAAACAAATCCATTTACACGAATTTAAAACCAGATATTTCTCAAAAACTTTCCTCAAATTAGAAACCGGTCCTATTTGAGGAGAAAATTTGCTGGAAAGAGTTGTTAAAAAAAGTTTCTGATGTGGATACATGGTAAAATTCGACTTTTCACGAACCTTTCCATCTTTGCAGATAGTTTCTTTCCTCGTGTATATCGGGAATAAGAAAAGATTAGTAACATTGTNACGAACCTTTCCATCTTTGCAGATAGTTTCTTTCCTCGTGTATATCGGGAATAAGAAAAGATTAGTAACATTGTATATTTAATTACATTCCACATTTTTAGTTTTGATATAAAGGAAGTTATTGATTTGAATACCAAATCTCCATTGTGACTTTCTGTGACATTCATTGCACCTCCTCATTATTAAATATTATCCAGCAACTATAATCTCCTTATATAGTATTTTAAACAATTGAAAGCTTACTGTGGATATACAGAGGGTTATTTAAATAAGTGTGATTGTGAAGGCATAAGAGTGACATAGCGTGGATTGGNTTTTGATATAAAGGAAGTTATTGATTTGAATACCAAATCTCCATTGTGACTTTCTGTGACATTCATTGCACCTCTTCATTATAAAATATTATCCAGCAACTATAATCTCCTTATATAGTATTTTAAACAATTGAAAGCATACTGTGGATATACAGAGGGTTATTTAAATAAGTGTGATTGTGAAGGCATAAGAGTGACATAGCGTGGATTGGTGGTGCTGCCATCAAGTACATTACTTTAGAACTAAAATTTTCTCACAGAATTTGCGCGGCAAACAAGTCTAACGGTTACTGGTACTCTCATTACTTTAAGCAACTCAACTCAATAACTTGGTTTACGTGTTCGCAGAATTTCAGAAAGGAATAAATTTAGGAGCACATGATCAGGTAAGAATTAGAAATATTACAAGTATCATTTCAAATAAATAATTTTCAAAAAAAAAAACGTATATTTTGAAGGATAATTGTTTAGATTTTGATCCCAATTTGTAGTGTTCCACCGGCGTATACTTCTAAACTTCTCAGACTCGTTGGGTTTTTTTGAAGTTTGAATGGAGAAAGTAAAATTAATATTTTATATAAATAACCACTGTATTAATTGCGATAATTAATTTCGATATCACCGTGTGGGTATTGTTTTGAAAATGTTGGGTTTAGATGTCAAATTATGAATTATGCATCCCCCACGCCACTCCCCCACGCCCCTCCCACATCAATGATTTTATCAGTCAAATATTAATTAAATATTTTGGAGCCAAAATTCAGTTTAATCGTTTTAAATAATGTGAGATTGGGAATTTTTTTTTAAAATAATAATTCGTTATATAACTTACTTTGCAGTGTTTTTAACTTTCGTCATGATTACATGAGTATCTTCTCGGGTATGTTTTAGGTAATAATTTACTTAAAGTTAACACCCCACATACAGATGGCGCTATTTTTTTTTCAATGAGCCTTACAATAATTTCATAAGACTAACTTGGTTTATTCAATCTGTATACAAATTATATTTTTTATCCGTATGGACTGAGAGAGTGCAGTGAATTTAGCATTGGAGGAAAAAACTTATATGTAAGACCAAAAGGTTATAATTTAATAAATGAAATTTTTCGCCTTCCAAACAATTTTCTTATTAGCTTATTTTAAATATGGTATTTCTTAATTCAGAACAGACAGAACAACTTGAATATTTTTCTGTTTCTAAAGTGTAAGTCAATGGGTAATGAAATATTTATATGAATTTGGAAATTTTTATCAGACATATTGAATTGAATATAACATAATATACATATAACTTCAACATATCCTAGAAGAAAATTGTTTGACTTATAATTTCTACAGAAGATTTATTAGGTATGGATTTGGTAAAGTTGGGATTCTCTTCTACATAAATTCTCTTGTAGAAACCATATACGTCATGTTAACGAGTTGCTGATCATTATATCCCAAAGTTATATTTGCAATGGAATATACCATTTGTAGCATCAGGGTTTTCGAAAAGCACTTCTTTTGGCACGAAAATGTTACCTTGCTCACTTACTCTCCATTTCTTATAAGCATCGGCACCCACGCCGTCCAGACAATTGTATAATCCTTCGTCAACTACCAAAATAAGCTTCAGTACGACAAAAAGATTAGCGTTGTAATATTTTGGTAGAGGAAGACTATCAAAAAATATACATAGGTTGACTTTATCAGATAAAGGCCCGTTGAGACTGATGATGATTGTATCGATGGTTTCCTTAACGTCATTCAATAAATCAGTAGTAAATTGCACGTCCTCTTCACTTCGTTGATCTTTCTTTTTTTCACCGTCACTGTGAGCTTCCAGGATGATATCAACCGACCTTATTTTAAGAAGGATATTAATGATTAATTAAGTTACCCACAATCATCCTTTCAATTCCTAATTTAAGAATGANCTTATTTTAAGAAGGATATTAATGATTAATTAAGTTACCCACAATCATCCTTTCAATTCCTAATTTAAGAATGAAAATGATCTATACTTGATTATTTTTGTTCGTCTACCTAACTTTAGAGAGAGACTTTTAGAGCTCTAAAATATAATCAACTTCCAAAATTTAGTTTAATGTAAATCAAAATGTACTTACTTTGCAGCCTTTTTTATGTTATCATATANAATCAACTTCCAAAATTTAGTTTAATGTAAATCAAAATGTACTTACTTTGCAGCCTTTTTTATGTTATCATATATAGAGTTATCTACGGGGTTATCGGGGACTTCTAAAAGAGTAAATCTATTCATAGGTGGCAATTGAGTTGCAGTCAATACATTGTACATCATGTGGCATACTCTGTGCTTTTCCCGTCTGCCTNGGTGGCAATTGAGTTGCAGTCAATACATTGTACATCATGTGGCATACTCTGTGCTTTTCCCGTCTGCCTTTGGTACTTGGGAACGATGCGACAGTCACTTCATACCCTTTTTCAATTAGAATTCGTGCCATGTAGAAGGCATAGAAGCCGAGATCCCCGTAACCACCAATCACCAAAANCCCTTTTTCAATTAGAATTCGTGCCATGTAGAAGGCATAGAAGCCGAGATCCCCGTAACCACCAATCACCAAAATTTTCTTCTTCTCAGGATACGGTTCCAAGTATTTTTCCAAAACTTTGAATCCACGTCTGACATTAGCAAGAAGGCGTTCAAATCTTGCACAATCATAATACTGTTTGGTTTTATCCAATTCCTCTGTCATATAATTCATAATTGTTATATTTGCGAAGATATCAATGCCTCCGTCGAGAGATATGTTGACTGTTTTATCATATTTATCGTACACTTCATGGTTTACAGACTTGTCCCGGGCTATGTTAATCTCATTTGTTGTCTCTTCACCTAATATCGGGAATGGATCTGGGATAGGAGCAACGGAAAGTTGGAAGATGACAATAATGGAAAAAAGAAAAAGATAAANTATCGGGAATGGATCTGGGATAGGAGCAACGGAAAGTTGGAAGATGACAATAATGGAAAAAAGAAAAAGATAAAATTTGACAGTGGAAAGTTCCATTGTTAGTTGACTTCAAATATTGGATTTTACGTTCTATTTAGTTGTAAATGACTACTCTGTAGGTAAGGAAATATTTGTGGTAACTGATGTTAGTAGATTTGATGATGATATTTATATTAATTTTTATATTTACAGTTGTTTTACTTGTGTAGTATGGGTTGATACATTGATTAATATCTTGACGTGTAAGTACTGTTGTTCCTGTTCGGTGGTGGCGCATATCCATTGCTTTGATATTGAACTGTGGTGGCATTTTAGTTTCAATTTACCAATAATTTTAGGCAACAGTATGCAAAAGAGTATGAATAAATTTATTTTATGTAGTAATTAGACAAGAACTACAGGGTCTTTAATCATTTTTTGCACCCACTTTCTCCAATTTCATTGTAGCACCTCCCAATCCATGCTGCTCCCAGGAATATAGTATGGAAAAATGACGTCATGCTTTCTAGATTGGAAAAAAAAATGTTAAACACCCTGTACTTATGTTAATCATTTGCTAAGGAATTTTGACGTTTTAAAATTGGTAGTTTTGTATAGGAATGGTTAATCATTTTTTAGGATTTTGAATAAGCGCATAACTCTGATTCATGAGTTTTTGCCTAATTACATTTCTCAGTCGTACATTCTGTCTGAAACACGACAACAAACGCTGTTTAACTTTTCCAATTTTTTTCCATCTCATCATCAATACAATACNATTCTGTCTGAAACACGACAACAAACGCTGTTTAACTTTTCCAATTTTTTTCCATCTCATCATCAATACAATACCTGTTGAGAGAAATAAGATTCTAATCACTGGATCAACTCGCTCGTGTAATCCAAATGAGTAATTTTTATCTATGTAGTAAGGAAGATACATGAATAATTTTTAAAGGGTGACCAAAAAAGTAGAATTTTTCTAAAAAGTTGATGGAAGGAAGTGTTCTACAATTTNAAATAATTTTTAAAGGGTGACCAAAAAAGTAGAATTTTTCTAAAAAGTTGATGGAAGGAAGTGTTCTACAATTTTAAGGCACTTTTTGAAGAAAACTTAAATTTTTTAAATTTAGGAAAATTCTTTATGCATTATATAGGATACCGAACTTAACACGCCACCTGCGACTCCAGTAGCAACAGAGNTTTAGGAAAATTCTTTATGCATTATATAGGATACCGAACTTAACACGCCACCTGCGACTCCAGTAGCAACAGAGAGTAGCAGTGATCAGACTTCACCGACGGACTACAAAGGCGGAAGATGACCTTCACTAACACTTACCTTGCCAAACTTTGTCAGACAACGAATAATTGATATCGACTAATAATTTCTAAATATTTAGTTAGTAGTAGTGGTGCCAGTAATTCAAAAGTGAAGAAATTGAAATTAAACAGCGAGACGAAAATCATATGCACGGCATGGTAACTATTATTATTATATTATTAGCTCTTATAAATCTATGAATGTTAATAAACTTGCGGTGATATTGGCTGAGGAGCCTTTGACAAATGGTTACCGCTAACTTCAAATCCAGATTAACCTATAAAATAAGACAATGAGAGGCATAATATTTTTTTCAATTATTACTGGCAGATTAGTAAAATATTAACACAAAAATCATTTGTGATTAGAAATTATCAGAAAACTTACTTCCACTCTCATCAATACATCGAAAAATTGATTTTCACAAGCTAAAGGTATTTTCTACTATAAATCTTGTTTTCCTCAACCTATTGTTAAATATTTGTTCCTGACTTGTTTCCTTAAAACAGGAAAACCCCAAGAATAAAGTTATGACCGATTTTAGTGGTTTAAGCTAGCTTAAATTTTTCCAAAATGTGGGATGTCCTAAGAAGATAAGTTAGGTTTCGAAAATGTGGATATTTCTAACTCCTCTCTTAACATTAAGTTAGGCCGATCTTAGCTTCGAAAATGTGGCGCCTGTTTCTTATTTGAAGCCTATTTTACTTAAAATTTGACTAAAGACAGAAAAAGAAAGTATCCGTTGTGGACATGTTTGAGAATGTAAGATTTAGTTAGAAAAAATTATTGTTTCAAACCGTTGATGCGACTGCTTTCACTTTTACCATTGTCTGAGAAATCAACAAAAGATTTGTGAATATGCAAAATCTTGAATGAAGTCAAAATAGTCTTTAAATAACAAATAGGAGTTTAATCAAATAAATCGTGATTACGATAAAACTCTTAAATTACGAAAATTTCAGTTTTTTTTGTTCTAAAAAGTGCCTTAAAATTTTGAAACACTTCCTCTCACTATTTTTATAGAAAAATTTCACTTTCTTGACCGTGCTATTACACACAATTTTGAAACTACGCACACAGTTTTCTAATCGCTTTGTACATCTTGTCCATATATTTGGCCTAAATCCATCAGTCAGAACTCTGGACATGACAAAGTTGTAAGGATGTCTTATAATTATGTACGGAAGTGTATGGTTTAAGGCATTTTAGAAGGTTTCATATGTCCACGTATTATATTTTTCAAGACTATGGTAAAAAATATTTTTTCGATTTTGTATTTTATTCCGCCTTCCTGAGTCATCACATTTCATCAAATAATCACCAATTGTACTTCCATGTAGCCAAAAATAAATAGAATTAAGAAATGCACTTCATACATTCTTGAATATACAGTGGAACACGCTTATAAAAACTTCGATTTTATACGGAGAATTCTGGTCTTATAGCCGTCATGGTCTTATAACGGATATAAGACCAATTTAGTCTTATATAAAAGCTTTGACGTTTTTGAATGAAATTAGCGTTTATATTTATTTTTTCGACGGGAACTTCAGAAGTTAAATGGAGAAACAATTCAAGAGTAAACTTGAGGCATGCTGCTTCAATTAATCTGTAATTTTCGTTTTAAAAATCCCATTTTGAATAGTGGAAACATGGTATTGAAATTAATTGTTAACCAACTTCTACAAAAATTATACCTTTAATCCTGGAGTAATTCGGACTTTCATAACCTAAGTTTATCTTTACCTCTTCTTTCGGGAAGGAATGAAGCTTAAATCTTAAGTCAACTAATTTTGTNATTCAAGAGTAAACTTGAGGCATGCTGCTTCAATTAATCTGTAATTTTCGTTTTAAAAATCCCATTTTGAATAGCGGAAACATGGTATTGAAATTAATTGTTAACCAACTTCTACAAAAATTATACCTTTAATCCTGGAGTGATTCGGACTTCCATAACCTAAGTTTATCTTTACCTCTTCTTTCGGGAAGGAATGAAGCTTAAATCTTAAGTCAACTAATTTTGTAACTTAAATTTTAAGAAAGTTTTAAGAAGCGAACGAGTACTGTCAGATTGACACTTTCGATGATAATCAAAATATTTTATCTCAAAGTTGGAAATACTTAGTTGCCTACATAAGAATACAAATTCTAAAATCAACAAAAATTCCATGATTTCCTATGGTTGCTAAAGCTGACCTTAGAATAACTTGGATATAAGTGTTTCAACTAATCTATGGTTAGTCCATCCTCAGCTGCAACTTGAGTTTTTTTTCAGCTTTCAGGAGGTGAATTGCTTCAATATTGAAGGATAACGAATAAGAATAACTCCACTTATTTACTTTATCCATTTTGACAATCAATTATTTTGAACATTAAAGAATTTAAGCGTGAAAAGTAACAAAAATTTTTTAAAGAGGGCAATTAGTAAACGCTAGCACATGTCTAGTTTGCAAAAAGAGGAAGAATAAAGTAAAATGTGGGGATAACGCATGTTTTGGTCTTATATAAGTGCCATCTAACACGAAATTGGGCTTAGAATTCGGGTCTTATATCAGTTTTGGTCTTATAACCATTGGTCTTATAGCGTGATATTTCTCCATGCCAAATACGTTAAATTTTAATTTTACGTTAAGATAGAAGATGTAACGTAAGATGTGACCCAAACTAATACATGTGGTAAACATCCTATGGTATATGGAGTCTCGTGTTTATTCGGCTTCTTACTAGTCTGGAGTAGAGCTGCCACCGTATCGTATCGTGACGTATCCAACTGGATATGGAAACGACACAAAACGAAACATGTCAGATACGGATACGATACGAGAAATGGGCAACGGAAACGGAAACGATACGATACGATACGGATACGAAGCGGAATTATATTTTTTGAAATGGGGATGGGAAGAGATAGGGATAGGGCAAATCGGTGCCGAACACTTGTTTTAACTCATTTTATAACTTCTAAGCGACCGAGAAAATCAATCTCAACTTTTCGTATCGTATCGTATCGTTTCCATTATAATTCCGTATCGTATCCACGTGGATACGGAAACGATACGAAAACTTTCGTATCCATAAAATTGGATACGGAAACGAAACGATACGGAACGAAACGAAAATTCCGTATCCAGATACGAAACGGTGGCAGCACTAGTCTGGAGATTACAGTATTCAAACACAATAGGCAAGGACGCCGTTGCTATGCATTTGCATAATTGTAGCGAAGCAACACTAATTGGTGATACTTAGGATCTTCACGACTTAGCAAACATGGAGCCGATTAACGCAATGTTAATTCGCATAATAACGCATAATCTCAACGTAAACGCATAATTTATTTTACGTAGCGCTTCTAGTTTTTAGTACATTTTGAACCATCGTAAGAGCACATTGTTGTTCGAATACCAATAATTTGACGATTTTTATTTATCACACATATTTAACCAATTTTATTTAAAATTTTTTGCTAAATCTAGCAATATGTGGGTGCGTTTCTTTGTCTGGGATAATAAATTTTTGAAATTCATGGGTCTAATTCAATTTGTTTTCAATAAAGAGACTGGTAAACTGAAGAGAAAAGTTATTTCAGATAATAAGCGGCTAACTGTGTTTACAAGTTAAGAGGTTCAAACTTAGAAATTACAGTTTTATGGTTATTGTGACTTTAATTATTTCAACATTGGGATCATCATGCTGTAGGACGGGATTTTCAACAATTAATTTGACAATTAGACAATATTTATAAAAAAAGATTGGTTGTGAAACAACGCTGAATGCTCTAGCCAAATTTTTTGAGAATGTTGCGCTTCGTTAAATCTATTTTTGAAAGGTACGACTTTGTAACTCGCAAAGGTTGTAGAGGTTTTCCACTTTAAAACTTCGCGTGAAAACGACCTTTAGAACTATTTAGTTTTGTGGGTCGGATTTCAGCGCATAAAATCGCATAAATTCAAATATTTAGCGCATAATTTGGCGTTGAAAAATCGCATAATTTGGTCGTACTTGGATGACCGTTTAGTTTCTAGTTTTTTTTTAATTTAAAACTTTTAGTATTGTCGCATTATCAATAAGATCAAACGTATTATCTCACAGTTGCAGGACAGCCTTACTATAAGGGGACTCAGAGCTTCCTAAAATCCAAAACTTTAATTCATGTATCTCACACGTCAGGTTGATACCTGTTCCGCCGCATAACATATGACGAAGCGGTGCCGTCGTGGTGGAACGTTGACTTCGATGTTAACTAATTTATGTAAGATAGAAAATTATCACTTAGGTTATTAATGGATATTGGTACTTAATGGATATGTAACTGTCACGTTTGTTGAACAAACTCGTCAGCATCTGTTAGTAAACAATCCGAAGCTCATTTGTTCATATTTATTTTAAAACCGTTCAGTGCACTTATACTTACTAATCCTTGCAACGAATGTCAAATTTTGCATCCGTTTCAATCCAACATAGTCAGATTCTACAGAAACACAATACTTTCCCTTAAATTCTATTTCCGGATAAAAGACCCAGGTTAATTTTTGGTTATTGTCATGGCAAACGAAAAGGCTGATTGCAGTTCAGCTTATGAGCATCTCGCATTGGATTAGTATTTCTCAAATAATGATTTGTGTAATGTCGATTGTAGAAAAACTTACTAACAATCAGATAGAGTAAAGATTACCAATATCGTACATTACACTAAAAATTTGTTTAATCTCATGAATCTCTCAAACTCATCCAGCTTTGCTATTCACGCTGTTAATAATTCAGCAAACAAGTAGAACCAACGCCGCTAGTATCAATGAGAATTTCTATTTTAGAAACTACACATTTCTAGCATCTAGCAACTAATAATTTCCCCCTTCATTTAATTAATTATTCCACGTGCCGAATATCACTTATGGATTTGATACTGCCATGTTTTTCGGAGCAAAGTTGAAGGAAAGTCTCATTCACTCATTCCTGCTCATCACCGCCATAGCAGACTGAATATTTATAGTTTGCTAGTATTTAGTTATATTAAACTAGACAAAAGAGATACAAAAACGGCCACACAATTATTTTCATACACTAATTTCTTATAGTTTTTTCCTATGTATTAACTTGTCAAACCAATATTATGTGTCTAAAACTTTACAGAGACCAATTAAATGATGTCAATTAATTTGTCTTGGAGAATTAGAATAATTGATTCTAAACAAGAAGGAAACAAAAAAGATCAAAAAAATCGGATATCCCTGACAGTACCCTCGGGGTTTAATTAATTACACACCTTGCGGCGCAACGTAATTTAAGCAATGTAGCAATTTTTAGTGGAATGTTTCTGAAAGAGATCCTAAAAATTGCTTCAAACAATGGAAAGAAATTCTCGTCCCGATTCCATGTATTACGCTCGAATTTATCAGATTGTCGCAAAATGAGTTTGCGAAAATATTGCAGCAGTGTACGTGGCAATACCGCCGGGGTGTAATTATCTACACACCCNCGTGGCAATACCGCCGGGGTGTAATTATCTACACACCCCTAACCTTAGTTTCTCGTCATTACCATCGGTGTGTAAACTTTTACACACTTGCGATATTGCCAAGCTTACAACATAAGATCTGAGAGCAATAGGGAGACATGTGAGTAGTTAGGAGGACTGTGGGTAGTAGGTTAGGCTGTGGGCAGTAGGGAGGGCTGCGGTCAGTGAGGTGGGCTGTGAGTAGTAGGAAGGGCTGCGGGAAGTAGGGTGGGCTGTGGGCAGTAGGGAGGGCTGCGGGTAGTAGGGTGAGCTGTAGGCAGTAGGGAAAGCTGCGGGCAGAAGGGGAGGTGGCGGGCAGAAGAGGGGCTGCGGGCAGAAGGGGGGCTGCGGGCAGTAAGGTGGGCTGCAAGCAGTAGGAAGGGCTGCGGGCAGTAGGGATAGCTGCGGGCAGTAAGGAGTGCTGTGGCAGTAGGGAGTGTTGCGGGAAGTAGGGAGTGCTGCGGGCGGTAGGGAATGCTGCGAGCAGTAGGGAGGGTTGCGGGCAATATGGAGGGCAGCGCGCAGTAATGGGAATGCGGGCATTAAGGAGGGCTGCGGGCAGTAGGGAGGGTTGCAGCCAGTAGGGAGGGATGCGGGCAGTAGTAAAGGCTGCGGGCAGTAGAGAGAGCTGCGGGCAGTATGAAAGGCTGCGAGCAGTAGGGAGGGCTGCGGACAGTAGGGAGGGCTGCGGTCAGTAGAGAGGGCTGCGGGCAGTAGATATGGATGCGGGCAGTAGGGAGGAATGCGGGCAGCAGGGAAGGCTGCGGGCAGTAGGGAGGGCTGCGAGCAGTAGGAAGGGCAGCTGGCAGTAGGGAGGGCTGCAGGCAGTAACAGGGCTGCAGTCAGTAGGGAAATCTGCGGGCAGTTAGAATGGCTGTGGGCAGTAAAACACATACTGTGCATATAATTGTTAAATGGGAATGCATACTTTTATTAAGTACGTCCTATGCCTACTGTGCATGTCAAAATCCAGTAAGCATATAAAATGTAATGAAGTGGCAACGTTAGTCCGCCAAGCCAAATCTCGCAACATGCCAGGGGTGTGTAAAATTTTACACCCAAGAAGTTTTTTACCCCTTGTTGCCATATGTGCTGATGTAAGGGATATACATCAATAAATTCGATTTTTTTATTTTTTTGAAAAACTCATGCTTTTTTCGAACTCTGACAGAAATAACCAAGGTGACTTAATGCGTAGAATCAAAACGTGGAGGGATCATGGCCAACATGCAACAAAAAAATTTCTGATAATGAATTTAATTTGTTTTTGACTCTGAAGATTATAGTGTATTCATGAAATTCCTTATATTCAGCATTCAATACCGCAGTTTCTNTAAGGGATATACATCAATAAATTCGATTTTTTTATTTTTTTGAAAAACTCATGCTTTTTTCGAACTCTGACAGAAATAACCAAGGTGACTTAATGCACGCGTAGAATCAAAACGTGGAGGGATCATGGCCAACATGCAACAAAAAAATTTCTGATAATGAATTTCATTTGTTTTTGACTCTGAAGATTATAGTGTATTCATGAAATTCCTTATATTCAGCATTCAATACCGCAGTTTCTGTATCACTGTCCTTGTGTAAGAATAAAGTTACCTAATAGTTCAAGTGTTTTAAAATTTAGTGCTGAGTTGCTTGCATTTCAATTCAGCTTACAAAATTTATTTTTACCCAAGGAAATGATGGTCCAACACCATAACAAATAATCTTCAGAATCCCAAATAAATTAAATTCATTTAATTATTAAANACAAAATTTATTTTTACCCAAGGAAAGGATGGTCCAACACCATAACAAATAATCTTCAGAGTCCCAAATAAATTAAATTCATTTAATTATTAAATCATTTTTTAAATGTCTTTCAAAATTTTCAAAATTCAAAANGTCCCAAATAAATTAAATTCATTTAATTATTAAATCATTTTTTAAATGTCTTTCAAAATTTTCAAAATTCAAAAATTAAAATTCTCCTTCTAATGAAATTTTGTTTCAAATTTGAATACTTATATCTAATTCGCTGACGTTAGTTATAGAAAACTACAAAATATTTGAATTTCTTTGGGTCATTACACCGACATAAAACGCACTTTGTATATCTTACACTCGTTATTGCTATACTAAGATTACGGTAAGTTTTTAGTAAAGTTACAAATTGTTTAATTAGTTTTTTTGATGAAATTGCCAATTTTGCAAAAAAAAAAAAAATTAATAATTTTCCCGCATACGTCATTACTCAACGGTGTCTCTGTGAGCCCTAAGATTTTCTTGTTTTTATAAAAATATAATCAACTGTGGACATTATCCACTATGTTCAATTTTTAGATTGTCTAATAACTTTTTTTTACAACTTTCTGCTGAGTATTNCTGTGGACATTATCCACTATGTTCAATTTTTAGATTGTCTAATAACTTTTTTTTACAACTTTCTGCTGAGTATTAAAGTGAGATTAGTAAACAAAGAATACATAAGATGAGATTTCATTTTTTGATATTTTGTGGCAACAGAGGATTTTAAATTAACGGAATTCACTCATTTCCGCAATTTTTATACGGATGAGGTCAAGGGCAGGTGATGACATACTTTACCAAGGTATTTCTTAAAATNCTGTGGACATTATCCACTATGTTCAATTTTTAGATTGTCTAATAACTTTTTTTTACAACTTTCTGCTGAGTATTTAGGTGAGATTAGTAAACAAAGAATACATAAGATGAGATTTCATTTTTTGATATTTTGTGGCAACACAGAGGATTTTAAATTAACGGAATTCACCCATTTCCGCAATTTTTATACGGATGAGGTCAAGGGCAGGTGATGACATACTTTACCAAGGTATTTCTTAAAATTATTGTTATTTATGTGTACAAGAGGAGTTCAATGAACTTGGATACAAAATGATGAATTATTCCGTTTTAAGCTTAAGAATTATAAAAATTTTAACCTTATTATGAAACACCCTGTAAATTTTCTATTGTTCAGAAAGTGCATTATTTCTATAAGAGACTGATAGTGGATATGCACCTGGATCAAATAATTGTTGAAGNAGTGATAGTGGATATGCACCTGGATCAAATAATTGTTGAAGATTAAAGATTACCATTTAGAAAAAGAAAAGAAAAAACTTGAACATATAATGACAGACAACAATATAGTTTGACAATTTTGTGTTTTCGTTTTGTCTAACCACAAAAGTCCCGTTTCCATTAACTCTCACTTCATGAACGCCCTAAAAAATTTTTTTTTGGAGCAAGAAANGCATTATTTCTATAAGAGACTGATAGTGGATATGCACCTGGATCAAATAATTGTTGAAGATTAAAAATTACCATCTAGAAAAAAAAAAGAAAAAACTTGAACATATAATGACAGACAACAATATAGTTTGACAATTTTGTGTTTTCGTTTTGTCAAACCACAAAAGTCCCGTTTCCATTAACTCTCACTTCATGAACGCCCTAAAAAATTTTTTTTTGGAGCAAGAAANTAACCACAAAAGTCCCGTTTCCATTAACTCTCACTTCATGAACGCCCTAAAAAATTTTTTTTTGGAGCAAGAAAGTACATCGAGATTGAATGTTGACCTTGTACTTGACCTCATAATTTGCATCCCGTTTAATTTCAATAATTAACTAAATGTAATCTGTTTTTTTTTGTTTTCAATCAGGAGAAAAATTACAATAATCGGTAAAAGCACATACAGGCACCTGAAAATTTTTATTGGGTTGTCGCTAAAATCACATCGGCATCCAAAAATTTTAATTGGGCTATCGCAAAATTCACACCTCGGCATCCGAAAAATTTAATTGGATTCTAAAAATCACATCAGTATCCGTTGTTAAATATTTTTCGGGATTTTTAAGTACCTAAAAGGGAATAACAACCACTGCCTAAATCCTACTGATCCATTCGTTTGTTCAAAAGTTTAGGCAAAACCGATTCTCATAGTTTGTGGATCTTAACAATGGAAGCACCGATGAACTCCCATGATGTCCTCTATCTGCATACTTCAGAATTTGAGGAAATCAATAAAAAATTTTAATTGTCGCTATTTGATTTGTATTGCTGATGTATATGGAATAGGAGAAGACATCTCTAGGATTTTATCGCTTGTCAATTATCAAAATTCGTCCCTATTTCAAAACTTACGAGTAAAAACTAGAAACTGTATNAGGATTTTATCGCTTGTCAATTATCAAAATTCGTCCCTATTTCAAAACTTACGAGTAAAAACTAGAAACTGTATAGTTTTTGAGCCGCTCAACCGTGTCGACATTTGCAGGATTTTTATTTTTAAAATTAAATTCATTAGACAACCATTCAAAAAAAATAATGAATTCCGAAATGGCTTTTTCTTCGTCGTAGCGGTTGAATTATTANAGGATTTTATCGCTTGTCAATTATCAAAATTCGTCCCTATTTCAAAACTTACGAGTAAAAACTAGAAACTGTATCGTTTTTGAGCCGCTCAACCGTGTCGACATTTGCAGGATTTTTATTTTTAAAATTAAATCCATTAGACAACCATTCAAAAAAAATAATGAATTCCGAAATGGCTTTTTCTTCGTCGTAGCGGTTGAATTATTATTAGCTTATGTAATGTAATCAAAAATAATGTAATTTTCTTTTTGGTTAATCAACTTACCTTAACTTTAGTAGTCTTCTTCAATAACTCGAGTCTAACCGCTGAAAATGTATTCACTTGATTTGTTCAAGTGAAGTAAAATTACACGGATTTATCAAACAATTAATTCTTAAAATAATGATTAAAAATTAAACTATCAAAGTGAGAAGTGAGAGAAGACAAGTGAAAAAAAAATTTTGAGTCAATGAGTTTCCGTTAAAGTAGAAAGAGTTTTGTCGCGCAATTGTCTGGAGAGAATCTAAGCTGGTGGAAATTAATTATTGGAAATTATCAAAAACATTAGTTTTAGCATTGGTTTCAGTACCGTAGGTCAAGTATTGGAAAAGTAAAAAAAAAATTATTTTTTTCTCTCTTGATTTCGTTAATAATGGCAAACAATACAGCTTGTAGGAGTTCATTCTGAGCAGCCTCAAAGCACAATAAAATAATTTTTCAAAGTTAGTGTAAAAATTTGCTAATACTAGATTTATAAACTTCATGCAAAACACTTAAGTTATAAATGATACGATATGACAGACAACTCGTGGGACTTTTGAAACTAAACGTCATTGCCAAAATTATTCAAATTTTGCAAACCAAAGGAATGCAAACCGTCTTCAGCCTTGACATATGAACTTGCAAATTTAACGCTCAATCGACATTTCACTATTTCACTTGATGACACTTTTGATGCTAAATGGTAATCGTCCATTCAGCCTCCAGATTACTTGAAGTTTACAACTTTTAAAACTAACAGGTTTGTTTATAAGTTCATAATTTACTTAAAGTTAACACCCCGCAACAGATGGCACTATTTTATTTTAAATATGGTATTTCTTAATTAAGAACAAACATACAGAACAACTTGAATATCTTTCTGTTTTTAAAAGTACAAGTCAATGAGTAATGAAATAATTAAATGAATTTTGAAATTTTAATTAAGTATATATTGAATTGAATATTACATAATATACATCACTTCGATATATTCTAGAAGAAACAAGTTTTAAATATGATTTCTACAGAATATTTATTAGGTATGGATTTGGTAAAGATGGGACTCTTTCCTTTATAAATTCTTCTTGTAGAAACCATAGATGTCACCTAATTGTTAATCATTTGATGATTNATGGGACTCTTTCCTTTATAAATTCTTCTTGTAGAAACCATAGATGTCACCTAATTGTTAATCATTTGATGATTCTCACTTGAAAGGAGGAGTTTGCATTCGAATATATCATCTTCAGCGTCAGGATTCATAAAAAGATCACCCTTTTTCACGTATTTGTTACCTTGCGCACTTTCTTTCCAATTCTTATAAACATCGGCACCCGCAGTGTCCAGATATTTGTATNATGGGACTCTTTCCTTTATAAATTCTTCTTGTAGAAACCATAGATGTCACCTAATTGTTAATCATTTGATGATTGTCACTTGAGAGGAGGAGTTTGCATTCGAATATATCATCTTCAGCGTCAGGATTCATAAAAAGATCACCCTTTTTCATGTATTTGTTACCTTGCGCACTTTCTTTCCAATTCTTATAAACATCGGCACCCGCAGTGTCCAGATATTTGTATAATTCTTTGTCAACTACCAAAGTCATCTTCGATACTCTTTTTATAAGTTTTTTGTAATAATCTACTAGTGGAAGACCATCAAAATATATACATAGGTCGGCTTTATCAGCCAAAGGCGCGTTGAGACTGATGATGTTTTTGTTCAAATTTTTCTTCATGTCATTCAATAACGTCTTAGTAAAATTCTCGTCTTTGTAATCATTATCTGGATCGTTTCGCGATTTTTCACCGTCATTGTGAGCCTCCAAGATAAAATCAACCGACCTTATTTTAAGAAGGATATTAATGATTAATTAAGTTACCCACAATCATCTTTTCAATTCCTAATTTAAGAATGAATATCATGCACACATGATTATTTTTTAAGTAAAAAAAAACATCTTTGACATTTACCTTCGTCTAACTAACTTTAAAGAAAGTAATTTTCACTCGGATTCAAAAATTTACTAACTTCTCTTTTTAAGCAATCGAAATTATATAATGCGAATTTTAACTTTATAAATTCATATAAATTCATATCGACTCTGATTGCTTCAATAAATTTTTGCTAGTATGCTTTTGTCATATTTACATACTTTACGTGGAAAATCAATTTCCGTAATTTGTGTTCAACCTATATTTAGAAATAATAATTTTATATTCAATTTTAGACATTTTATAAAACATTTAGAATAGTGAAATCAAATATTTAAAAAAGAGTATAATTTGGAGACAATATTTTTTCTCTTTGGGATATGTTTTCATATTTTATCACCCTGAATTCTAAAAAAATTAAAAATTAAAGTCAATTTGTTGTTTAATCAAAATTTCTCTACAACATTGAAGATATTAGTAATAAATTAAATGATTCTAAGATTGAAATACTGATATAATAAATATTGTTCATTGTTGTAAGTGGAGTTGTAAAATATAATCAACTTCTAAAATTTAGTTTAGTGTAAATCAAAATGTACTTACACTGCAACCTTTATTATCTCATCTGATTTCTTATCAAAACCAGTGACATTGTCCCCTACGGCAAATTCTAAGTCGTGTATAAGGTTAAATTTGTTATTAACGAGCAATTGAGCCGCCACTGTATTGTACATAATGTCGCATGCTCCATGCTTTTGACGCCTGCCTTTGCTGCTTGGGAACGATACGACAGTCACTTCAAATTCCTTTTCAATTAGAATTCGTGCCATGTAGAAGGCATAGAAACCGAGATCCCCGTAACCACCAATCACCATAATTTTCTTCTTATCAGGATACGATTCCAACTCTCATTTCAAAACTTTGACTGCACGTCTGGCATTAGCAAGAAGACGTTCAAATCTTCCACAATCATAACCGAGTTTGGATTTATCCACTGTCGTTTTCCTCATACAAGGACCACCAAATAAATCCGGGCCTTCTTTCTCCGCCTTTCACCAAAATCGGCTTGGGTCAGCCGNATTTAATTTATCTAACTTTTTTTGGAGAAAGCAACTTTCTACGGCCCGGATTTATCTGGTGGGCCTTGTATAATTCATAATTGTTATATTTCCAAAGATATCAATGCCTTCGTCGTCAGATATGTTGACTATTTTATCGTAATCTTTATTCTCTCCAGACTTGTCCCGGGCTATGTTAACCTCCTTTGTTATCTTGAGACTTAAAAACGGGAACGGATTTGGGGTTTGAGCAACGGACGATTCGAAGATGACAATAGTGGAAAAGACAAAAATATAAACTTTGACAGTGAAAAGTTCCATTGTTAGTTCAATTCAACTTTTACTTTTCTCAAAGAAAAGGAGAGTGAAATTTGAATTTTACGTTCTATTTAGTAGTAAATGACTACTACTTTGTAGGTAGGGAAATATTTGTGGTAACTGATGAAGTTAGTGGATTTCGTGATAGTATTTATATTAATTTATTTTGTATTAAGTTGTTTTACTTATGTAGTTGGGGATTGATTCATTGATTAGCGCAATGTTAATTTGCATAGTAACACATAATCTCAGCGTAAGCGCATAATTTATTTTGGGTCGCATTTTTACAGCTTTTAGTATATTTTGTAACATAGTAAGAGCACTTTGTTGTTCGAACATCAATAATTTGACGAATTTTATTTATCTAACACATTGAACCAATTTTATTTAAAAAATTTTGCTGAATCTAGCAATATATGGGTGCGTTTCTTTGTCGGGGATACTAAATTTTTTAAATTCATGTCTCTAATTCAACTTGTTTTCAATAAAGGAACGTCCGTTGTGCTCATTGCTCATATATACGCACACAAATTTTTAGGTATTGATGTCGATGTGCATCAAAAGATCAATATAAGCTTTTAAATCAACGCGCATAATATCGCATAATTTTTTTTTGTAAATGCCGCTTAATATTTTTAAATTTTACGTATAAAATAGGCGTCTTTGATCATTTGCTAAGGAATTTTGACGTTTTAAAATTGGTAGTTTTGTATAGGAATGGTTAATTATTTTTTAGCATTTTGAATAAACGCATAACTCCTACTCATAAGTTTTTGCCTAATTACATTTCTCAGTCGTTACATTCTGTCTGGAACGGTAGCAAACGTTGCTTAACTTTTTCAATTTTTTTCGTCTCATCATCAAAACAAAATTGACTTGTTGAGAGAAATATGATTCTAATCACTGGAACAACTTTGTCGGGTAACTGTACAAATGAGTAATTTCTATTTAGTAAGAAAGCTCCAGGAATAATTTTTAACCTACAGATCCATCAAATATAAAAGTTACACAATGGAAAGCTTAAGCAAATTTTTTTTAAATGAAATTCTTAGGTGAAAGCTTGAATTAGGCAGTGCTTGAGACTTCATGAATAGAAAATGGATATCTATTACTGTGTTAACTTCAGTTTGGATAAGTGATGACAATTGTACATTGACTTTTCGCTTCATGAAGCATAGTTAAACTTTTACGATGTACCATCTAGAAGAAGAAACTGCTTCCTACATGTTAAATTTTTTTGAAAATTCACATGCTATGGCTCTCTGGAGTCAGTAGACTTCATATGTCAATGTCAGAAGTTACTACTTCCATCAAGTGATCCATCAAACGNCTCAGTGATTGGCTATACCTGTTTGCTAAATTATTAACCTAAGGCTTGTTTTAGACAACGAAGAATATAAGTTCAATCAAGCTGACAGTTATGTTTGCTTGATTGAACTTTGGTGATTGGGAAGTAATTTTTGTAGCTGATTTTCACTAAAATGACGAAATTTGTAGTTATCTGATATTTTTCTTAGGTAAAATGATTTCAATTTTTGAATTTACTCTACTAGGGATATCAAAATACGATACAAGGTGTTAGGTGTTTTATCCTAATCGATGATTATTGTTGATGATTTAATAATAGTCGATTAATAGATGAGTTTCATATTTGATGAAGAGTTTTTATTAGGCAGATAAGTTGTTGCTCTCATGTTGTTATGAAATCTGATCTCGAAGTGAGATCCCAATAGCCTGAAAGACTCTACTATTTATACCCATTTGGATGAATCAAATCCATACTAATGGACTGGTAACGACTTCAGCATGCTTTACATGATGATGAAGTTGTCGATGTATTTTTGATGGATGTGTGTCATCCTATAAAAGTAAGGGGTGAGTAACCTAATAAAGGTGTGGCACTCAGATAATTTAAGTTAATTAAATAATTGACTCCTTTATTCCCAAACTAATGATACTAATAAGATTCAGAAGATCCATAGCCCGATGTAGTTCCAAAGAAATTAGCACACTACTAGATATTTGCACTAATTAAAAAAATATTAAAAAAACCATATTGGCTCGGTAGAAGCGAGTTGAATTATTGTATCCAATGCCCATCATTCTTCGTTGTCTAAAACAAGCCTTAGGTTAATAATTTAGCAAACAGGTATAGCCAATCACTGAGGATTTGGAAATTAGGAGGTAGAAAATTAGAGCACCTACCACCAAATAATTCTTCATTCAATTCATCAGTATTCAAAAATAGCACGTGTGGACTTGGAACTGTCTAGTTTTTTCGGAACAAAGTTGAGTAAATGTCTCAATTCTTGACTCATAACTAGTCATTAGCGCCACCACAAGTCTTAATAATGTTTTTATATACGATTACTTGCATATTAAAGTTGCCGCAACGAATTTTACTTCTAAGAGTCAGAATTATCATCGATGTGTTTGAAAAATTTGCTATTGATGAGGTAGTCACTGCATGAGATGTCATGATAGGTGAGATCACAAGTCATCAATGTAAAAATCAAGAACTTTAAATAATTCTCAGAAACAAAAATGGCTGAAAATAAAGAATTTTACTCTTCGAGAAATGAAAATTCTTTTGTTGCAAACCGTCGATGCCAATAGCATCAATGCCAATCAGGGAAGTCTAAAATCTATTTCTTTCTACTGATTCAATTTTTTTATTTTTAAATACACTACGCAAAATATTAATAGCCGAGGTAATATTTTATGGAATAATTACCAAAGTATAAAATCTCTCAATCTGAAATTAATATGACTTTTGGCAAATGTTATGAAAAATAAGATATCAAAATTTCAATTTTTTTGGTTGAGTAGATTATGAGATTTTCGTGCGAACATAAAAAATTGGCTATTAAATGTGCGAGCATAAAACTTAAAAAGTGCTATTAATAGCCGAGGTGGTGAAAATTTTGAATTACTATACACTACGACGATAAATTTTACTAAACTGGCAAGTTAACTACTAAATTAGAACATAACTATGTATATACATCTTTATTGGCGTCGTAAGTGTCTTAATTGGTTAAATATTTAACCAGAATCGGTCGGGGAGAATCGAAACAAAGAAACAAAATTACCTTAAACATATGGTAAATCTCGTGAAGAAAGGAAAGTTCGGATCAAACATAAAGCTCACAAATTCAGCGGAACGTCGAATTCTGAAAGAAGCTAGCAATAATTCGATTACAACTACCAAAATAAAGTACAACTTGGATCTCAAGGACACTCCACAGACAATTCGAAACGTTCTAAATTCACCGGAAATCTTAAAGTGCAGAAAAGGGCTTAAGAAACTACCCCTGAACGCCCTACACAAACGGAAAACCTTGTTTGGAAAAGAGAAAGCATATTTCTTGGAGATAAATGGGAAAATATGATCTGGAGCGATGAAAAATGTGGAATTTGAATTGCCCGGATGGATTTTCAGCATACTGGCTCGATGTAGGAAAGATTGAACACATTTTTTCCATACTGCATTCCTGCGGCTGATTGTTCATGATATGGATGCATTTAATTTTCGTGGATACTTAAATCTCCGTGTCGCAAAAGACTCAAAATCCATGAGGAAACCTTTGTTGCTTTAGTTTATTGGTTTAGAACAACATAATAGCATCTAAATGCAAGACTTCACAAGATTTCACACTTCCAACTGTACCAAGAACTTTCTCCAACACATTAATATCTTATGATTTTATTATAATATTCTCGGAACCTGAATTCAACGGTGAACGTTTAGGGTGTCATGGCTAGACAGCTGTATGCAAATGAAAACAATATAATTCACTGGATGAGCTTAGAACGGCAGAGAAAGCAAGCTGGAAACGAATACAAGATTCCTTGCTTCAATCATTGTCTTTATCGCTACCAAATCGAGTTTTCTACGTTATTTCCACTAAAAGATGATTAAATATTAAGTACAAAAAAGCTGATCCGATGCGTTGTTTAAATCCAACGTTTTACGTGAATTAAAGCAACTCGGCTATTAATATTTTGCGCTTTCTCCGCTTTTATTTTTACTTTCTATTGTATATTTTGGATACGGATTGTCCCAGGTGTCTGAGATTTTGTGAGGATATTTCTCATCTCATTATATACCTCTGATGTTACTTTCAACATGGCAGATTGAATACTTATCCCATTATTCAAAAGACATCCCCTCGGCTATTAATATTTTAACTAGTGTATGTCGACAATTGATACTTTCTCTGTCAGAGTTTAGTCGCTTGAATTTATGAAGTGGATGCTTGAGTCGTAAATTTTTTTTCATGACGTTTGAGATCTAGGTATCTTTATTTGTTTATAAACGAAAAGGCTGATTTCAGTTCACCTTATGAGCATCTCGCATTGGATTAGCAATTCTCAAATGTTGATGTGCGTAATGTCGCTTGGAGAAAAACTTACTAACAATCAGAGTAAAGATTACCAATATCGTACATTACACTAAGAATTTATTTAATCTCATGAATATCTCAAACCCATCCAGCTTTGATATTCACGCGGTTAATAATTCAGCAAACAACCAACGCTGCTAGTATCAATGAGTAATTTCTATTTTAGAAACTACACATTTCTAGCATCTAGCAACTAATAATTTTCCCCTTTAATTAATTATTCCACGTGCCGAATATCACTTGTGGACTTGATACTGTCGAGTTTTTCGGAGCAAAGTTGAAGGAAAGTCTCATTCACTCATTCCTGCTCATCATCACCATAGCAGACTGAATATTTATAGTTTGCTAGTATTTAGTTATATTAAACTAGCCAAAAGAGATACAAAACGGCCACCCAATTATTTTCATACACTAATTTTNTTGTAGTTATCTGATATTTTTCTTAGGTAAAATGATTTCAATTTTTGAATTTACTCTACTAGGGATATCAAAATATGATACAAGGTGTTAGGTGTTTATTTAATTAGGTCCTTTATTTAATTAATTATTCCACGTGCCGAATATCACTTGTGGACTTGATACTGTCGAGTTTTTCGGAGCAAAGTTGAAGGAAAGTCTCATTCACTCATTCCTGCTCATCACCACCATAGCAGACTGAATATTTATAGTTTGCTAGTATTTAGTTATATTAAACTAGACAAAAGAGATACGAAACGGCCACCCAATTATTTTCATACACTGAATTCTTATACTTTTTTCGTTGTATTAACTTGTCAAACCAATATTATGTCTAAAATTTTACAGAGACCAAGTAAATGATGTCAATTAATTTGTCTTGGAGAATTAGAATAATTAATTCTAAACAAGAAAGAAAATAAAAAAGTAAAAATACATCGGATATATATAAAATAATTTCAATTTTTTTTGAGTTTGTTTTTAAATTATGNACTTTTTTCGTTGTATTAACTTGTCAAACCAATATTATGTCTAAAATTTTACAGAGACCAAGTAAATGATGTCAATTAATTTGTCTTGGAGAATTAGAATAATTAATTAATTCTAAACAAGAAAGAAAATAATAAAGTAAAAATACATCGGATATATATAAATAATTTCAATTTTTTTTTGAGTTTTTTTTAAATTATAATTTTTTCGATCTCTGTTATAAATAACCAAGGTGACTTAATGCACGCGTAGAATCAAAGCGTCTTTCAAAATTTTCAAAATTCGAAAATTAAAATTCTCTTTCTAATGAAATTTTGTTTAAAATTTGAATACTTTTAGATCTAATTGGGTGACGTAGTTATAGAAAACTACAAAATATTTAAATTTCTTTAGGTCATTACACCGACATAAAAAAGCACTTGGTATATCTTACACAAAATTGTCATTTCGTTATTACTCTACTAGGATTACGGTAAGGGGTTTTAATAAAGTTACACAGAGGTTTAATTAGTTTTTTTGATGAAATTGCCAATTTTGCAATTATTGTAATGTGTACAAGAGGAGTTCAATGAACTTGGATACAAAATGATGAATTATTCCGTTTTAAGCTTAATAATTATAAAAATTTTAACCTTATTATGAAACACCCTGTAAATTTTCTATTGTTCAGAAAGTGCATTATTTCTATAAGAGACTGATAGTGGATATGCACCTGGATCAAATAATTGTTGAAGATTAAAAATTACCATTTAGAAAAAAAAAAGAAAAAACTTGAACATATAATGACAGACAACAATATAATTTGACAAATTTGTGTTTTCGTTTTGTCTAACCACAAAAGTCCCGTTTCCATTAACTCTCACTTCATGAACGCCCTAAACAAATTTTTTTTTTGGAGCAAGAAAGTACATCAAGATTGAAAGTTGACCTTGTACTTGACCTCATAATTTACATCCCGTTTAGTTTCAACATTTAACAAAATGTAATCTGTGGTTTTTTTGTTTTCAATCAGGAGAAAAATTACAATATAATCTATGCCAGATGTCATTGTTGGTCAATGTCAGGTCTCATTGTTGGTCAATTGAATTCTACCGGTGTGTCTATTCGTGTAAATTTTAAATTGAAATTAATCCAACAAGATTCTAACAAAATTTTAATATTCAAATTTGATTAGCTGTTGAAATTTTTTTTTAATTTTCTTGTCCGTATTCGTAAGATTGACTTAAACCAGTGTGATTTTAGGTTGTTTGTTGTCAAATTTATGAAAATGTTCAAGTAGAGCTGCTACTTTTAAAAGCGTTTTCAATCCCACCGAACATCGATAGTTTCGATCGCGACAAAGATGGAAATAAACTCAAACTAACCTTCTGGTAAAAAGTTGTATTTCCTTAATTTTTTTTTGTCTAACGACCAGGGCGCATGAGCAGAACTCTCTTTGCCGTTGAGAAAAGGATTTCCCAAAAGTTTCATCGCCTGTGCGTGTGAAATCCAAAATCAACGTTTTTTTTTCTGTGTGAATGTTTCCCATTATTTCTGGACACACCTGCGCCGGCGCTTTCTCTGATTGATGGAAGACAGGTTGAGTGAAGTGATTTCAAAATTATGTAGTTAATTCAATCATGTCTTATGCTCTTCGTATTTTTCTTACTTGGTAGTACATAGCAACCGAATTTATTCATATATCATTTTCACAGGAACAACAATGTTTTGGGTTTGTAAAAGGTTTATCATTCGTTATTTTTCATCGATAAATGAAGATCGTAGAATTTGTTTTCTTGGGTCATCAACTGTAGAACACAAAGGTGTCCAAATTATGAACACAAATTGTTTCTTTGAATATGTTGCCCTTCGTTGATCCATTTTTGAAAAATATACGACTTCATTACTCACATCACATGATGATCCGAAAGTTGTCAACCCTCTATATCATACAAGGTTGCAAGGTTGTACAGTTTTCACTTTTGAAGGTGAGATAGCGTGAAAAGAGTGAATAAATATCACAGCCAATGACCTTAATAATTAGTTTTATGACTCAAATTTCAGTGCATCAACTAAAATATTTAGTGCATAATTCTAAATTCCTGGCTCCTAATTTGAAGTGAAAAATCGTATAATTTGGTCGTCCTTGTTGATACGACTCAATTTTCTATGAAGCCATTGTTCCAAATGGACATCATTCATATTTGCCTTGAGTTTTATCAATTTCTCAAAACTGCTAAACTTGAAAATACAAGTGATCACTTTAGCGAGTAAAGAAGCACGGTAGCGAATAGAAAAACCACTTTTTCCCACTTCAGTCAATTGCTAAAAACATTCTCGGTTCAATTTTGATGATGGTGGTGGTGTCCAACCAGAAGTACCAAATTCAAATTTTCGGGTTTTCGTCATCCGTTCTTTTTTTAACACCCCATTGTTCGCTTTACCACTACTCGGTTCAACTGTTCGGAGGACATTGACTTTCCCCATTTATGAAAAAAAAAACTCAATTTCTGCAAATCATAAGAAATAATTATACTTCTAAAAATTGAAATATATAGTATCGGAAGTAAGTATTCCATACAGATTACTAAAATAAACTGAATACAACCATATAATTGTGGTAAAAATCCTACCTGAAACGACGACAAGACCTTACAGATTTAATAATCTAGTCTAACAACAAAACTTCCAAGACAAAAATAACCGTCGGTTGAAATACAAATACAAGCAACCAAGCGCAAGCGGGACAATTATTATTATTATTATTATGGAATTGAACAAGATTGATTGAGGTTAACTAAATACAGAAACTCTGTTTCTAAAAAAGTTCATTTCTGGTAGCTATGTCAACATTACTAACTTACTACAATTAACGTACATTTTTACTAATAATAATAATAATAATAATAATTTTAACTTACAAAAGTAAAGACTTGTGAATCTGCTTCCAAACACCACCGTTGTTCCAAGCTTTTTACATAAAGGTAGGCAGTCAACGTAAATCTAAATAACATAGAACTAAATTTAGCCATTATTGGTCTCTGATGCTCTTTTTCAAGTCCTAATCTGTTAAGTATACTAACAAAAACAAAACACAACTTTATCGAATTTGCATACAGAAATAACACATAGAGCATCAGTCATCAGTACAGTAGTAGCTGTTGCCAGTTTCTTCTAACAAGTAGCCAGTATCATTTTTTCTTAGAAGATCCATTGTTACACTTTAATTTAATCCCTTATACGTGATACGTAAGTACCAAGTCAAAAAATTAATAAAGTCTTACTTCTGACGTATCAGTGGTGATTTCTACTCTCTAGTTGATTAAAAATTATCCCGTGTGTTCTACCTGTAAGTACAGGGTGTTTAATCTTTTCTTTCCACCCTCTTTTTCTAATTTCATCATAGCTCCTCCCACCCCATGCTGATGCCAGCAAAAGAGTGAAAAAATGACGTCATGCTTTCTACTGTGCAAAAAAAATTTTAAACACCCTGTACAACTGACATGAGGATTATCTAACATATTAAAACAAGCTTTCATAAACCAGTGGTACAGCGTAATTCTTTCATAATAAAATATCAACTCCATCGAAAAAAATTTATCAACCCTGTAAAAACGTGAAATATTATTACTCAAAAACTTTTCTCCAGCAAAGAGTAATGTACCAAAAGTAACTTCTCACTCGAGTAAAATATTTTCCCACACTGTACTTCCGAATAGCTATATTTTGATCTTTTTGTATGATTATTTTCACTGAATATTTCGTTAAACAATTTAGTTAAATCTTTATTCACGGTTCAAGACTTTAAAATCTTAACGAGAATTTAACATTTCTAATGTACAACCCGTCACTGGATGTGAAAATTTCAATAAATAGATATTATTTCAGTTTAAATTTTTTTATTGTACATATCGAATTAAATAGACACAAAATAGTATAATTCACGTAATCTGAAAGCATAAAAAAAAACATTGAAAGTGATTTCTGCAAAAGTTTTTTGATAATCTGTTGGTTTTGTATGGATTATAATTTTTGAAAAAGTCTTATTTAGTAAAAATCACATTCAATGCATTGCCTAAGGGGAATTTGCCAGAAGCAAATGCTCCGTTCATACTACCGTTGATTTGCCAGAGGCAAATGCTACCGTTGATGGAGTAGAGCATTTGCCTCTGGCAAATGCCCCTCCATCAACGGTTTCTGTACATATTGTACACCATCTTTATAAGTGAAAATAGTGGAATCATAGAACGGTCTACCTGATTTAACTAGCACTCGATTTAAAAGTTTTATTTTTTCGCTAGATAATTTTGAGTCTTTCAATAGAACTTCTTGCTGTTTAATGATTTCCTCACGGTTGTCATCCATGAAATTATTAAATTCGTCGTCTGTCACAAGAATCATATCAACATTTTCCATTTGCCTACCGCACATGGTAATCCTAATGTAGTTAATAATGGTGTTATTATTGTTGTTATGTTCGTTCTTAGTAGTTGCCTTAAACCTCATATTCTTAGCCAATATGAATGAACGAAGAACATTTTTAAAGATAATGGCATTAGGAACATATGTATTCGTTGGAGTAAGTTTTCCATCTGCTGTACTTTTTGATAGACTCGCCATACCATTGATATCATCGTACATCATAGGAGAGTCAATGCTGATAATGTACGATTTTCCAGATTTTTTTGCATCATTCAGTATAGTTAAGGTCAAGTCTATATAATGATTACGAAGGTTAGATTCATCTCCAATACCCATATGACCCTCAAGGAATAGAGTGCAGTTCCTATTTAACAAAAATGAAAATAAAAGTATTAATAAACAGGTCAGTATGTTGGGAAGAGCTACAATAAAATTGGAGAAAGTGGGTACAAAAAAAAAGATTAATGACCCTGTATATTTAATTATTTCCTACGTTTTTAGTTTTAATATATTTATTGATTTGAATACCATTGCAACATTCTGTAACATTCATTATAACTCCTAATTATAAAATGTTATCCAGCAACTATAATCTCTTTATCGTATTTTAAAAAATTGAAAACACAATGGATTTATTTTTAAAAAAAATTTTTTTTTTTTGGTCGTCGAAGGGTTAAAAAAAAATTTTTTTTTTGGCCGTCGAAGGGCTAAAAAAAAAATTTTTTTTTGGTCATCAGAGGGTTAACTGCGCGATAATTAAGTTCGATATCACCGTGTGTAGGTATTATTTTTTAAATGTTGGGTTTAGATATCAAATTATGTACCCTCCCAAAACCAATAACTTTATCAGTCAAATATTAATTGAATATTTTGTACTCAAAATTCAGTATAATCGTTTTACAATGTTAGATTGACAATTTTTTTTTAATAATTCGTTGTATAACTTACTTTGCAGTGTCTTTAACTTTCTCCATGATTTCATTACTATTTTCGGCATTACTAGGGATTTCTATAAGTTTGAATTTTCCTAGATTGTTAATTTCTTTAAAATATTGGTTAGCTTTATCAAATTCATCCTTAGCTACAGCAATTGCTCTCTGACAATTAGCAATGTAAGAAGATCCTCCTCCTGAAGCTTGCAATTCATCAAATGTTTTTATAATTCCTACAAGAGCATTTTCAGCAGTCAAAAGTTTAGCATTTGCATTTTTTAGTTCGCTTTCTGCTGTTGCAATATTATCTTGATACTCAGTCCAAATATTTCTCAATACTTTCAAGAGTAAATGATTTAGAAATTTGTCTTCTTGACGTTTTCCGTCTTTTCCTGGTAGTGCAACAACTGTCACACTATAACCTTCTTGATTGAGAAGCAGCGCCATCAAACCGCTTGTAAAACCGTTCTCACCAAAACCAGAAAATACCATAATTTTACCTTGCTTGTTTATTGGTTTCAAGTATAGATCATCGTTACTATTTTTAAATTTTAGTAAAGCTTTGAATGAACCAAAGGCTTCACGCACAAGGCGCGGAAATCTTTGTATGGCCGTTTTGAGTTTTTTTGAAAAGTCTTCAGATATCGCTAATTTTTCTTCTTTTGCATTATTCGCTGCTTCGTCCCAAGTATCTTGACTTTCTTTTGCTAATGGTTTCAAAGGAGGCAACTTTATATCTAGTTTATCTTGAAATTCTTTTAAAATGGTATCTAGATATTCCTTCCAAGGTTTTCCCAAAATCTTATAAGTTTCGTCCTGATCCTTTTTGACCGTATTCCCATGGTTATCATCAAAAGTTTCGAAATTGTCGCAGACGGTGTAAAGGATTTTTGTGTTGTCGCTTAGATACAGAGGAGCTTCATGTAGACTGGCAAAGGAAACTTGGAATAAGCAACTTATGCAGTGAAAAATAAAAACTTGGATGAGAACTTGCATAATTCCGTTGGAATGAGTAGGTTGTCTGATGGAAATGATAATTGAATTTTTTTTTGTTAGGTGAAATTTTTGTTGTAACTGATGAAAGTTTATGGAGTTGATTAGTTGTATTTATACTAAAAAAGATTTTTCGCAAGGTTATTTAGTAAACCGGTGGAAATCTAGTTGGTAAAGCTCATTCATAAAATGTATCATGTCGGCTGGAGACAGAATTTTATATCTATTGGTAATCACAATATACACTTCGACTAGTGTTTTTGGGACGACTGGAAGTTACTTTTGGCCCATGCTATTTGCTAGAGAAGCGCTGTCACAAAAATTATTGTCAATTAAACTCTGTAAACAAATTTTTTTTAGATGATACTGTTTACATGTTTCAGAAAGATCATGCGAAAGTAGAGAGGAGAATTTTTTTAATCAAGTCTCTGCGACGTCTAGAAAAAAAGTTACGATTTTTTGAAAATTGTAATTTCGGAACATTCTTTTGGGACAATGTACACGAGAAGTTAAGTGTCCCAAACGAATGGTCCGAAATTATGATTTTCAAAAAATCGTAACTTTTTTTCTAGATGTCGTCACAGAGACTTGATTAAAAAATTCTCCTCTCCACTTTCGCATAATCTTTCTGAAACATGTAAACCAGTATCATCTAAAAAAATTTGCTTTATGGAGTCTAATTGACAATAATTTTTGGAGTACCGCTTTTTCCAGCAAACAGCATGGGTCAAAAGTAACTTCCAGTCGTCCCAAAAGCACTGGTTGGAGTGTAAAGTTTTGTACAGGGTGATTTCATATCATTTTTCACATTCTATTCCCAGCAACAGCATAGGATAGGAGAAGCTACGATAAAATTCGAGAAAGTGGGTGCAAAAAAAGATTTATCACCCTGTATATTGAATTTTCATGAGTTTTGAGTATGGGATATATCTAAATAGATATACTTTCAATTGGTCAACTGACCAATCGAATAATCTGCTTTTTATTAGTGTATCATTTGCTCTAAGTGACCTCCATTCACTTCAATGCACTGACCAAAACGATCATAAAATGTCTTTCTTACGTTCTGCAGCATCCGTAGATTGATGTTTAAATTATTATTAATAATCCAAATTGAATAGAATTTAATTCATGTTCAGCAAAGCCGAATAATCACACTCACTATTCTACCACACATCTAGGGTGGCCTGAGTTAATTTATAACAAAGCGTTCATTCATTAAACTTCTGTTCCATCATGAAGAGCAATCGAATTTTTTCATTAAATTATTAGTTCTGAAGTAAAGATTTGTTTGCCCATGTATACAAGTTGGACAGGGTGGGGGTTAGGAGTGTTGGGTATCCCCTGTCAGTTGTTATTGGTCACCTCTGTATTTATGTAACCTAATGCTATCTACAATTACAACATTTAACTTTCTGCACAAATTTTGATGAAATTTTGGATTGGAATGTTGACAAATAGTCTTTAGACAGGTGACTTTTTGGTAAAAATTTGTACATACGAATTATGAATATATTCTGTGGAGAAATGACCTTCACCTTCATGTGGTGAACGGGACTGGACTTCCCGCTCACCACAAGCAACAACAACATAGCTCTCCTTCCCTTTCACTCTCTATTACCCTCCTATATATATTATTATTATTATTATTACTATACTAATATATTTATATCTAGAAACTTACCGTTTGTTGAGTCTATCCATATAGATAGACTCAGTCCTTTTCTAACTTTCAATAAAGGCAGAGCTTCACTCTGCTCCACCATTTTGAAAAATATAATAATTTCATTTTTTTTTCCTTTTATTAATTATTATTAATTTATATAATTTATTAATATACTTTCTTTGTTGTTTCTGGTGACCTCGGTGACCCCACTCCACACAGGACGGATCGGAGGACCTATCTGCAACACCCAACTTCCCACAAGTGGGTCCTGTCATGGTCGTCATGGGTTGGGGAGTCTTTAAAAATTTCTGAAGTTGGGTTGGATTGGGTTGGGGAAACTTTAAAAAATTCCGAAGTTGAGTTGGGTTGGGTTGGGAGACTAAAAAATTTCGAAGTTGGGTTGGGGAGACTTTAAAAAATTTCGGAGTTGGGTTGGGGAGACTAAAAATTTCTGAAGTTGGGTAGGGTTGGGATAGGAGCTTGGGTTGCCCATCACTGCGTTTGGAAGATTAATAAAAAATAAGGAGCAAAGACAAAAACACACACAAAATCATTATCATGTCTCACACGACTCACACCCACCCCCAGAGTTGGACAAACTCATGGTCATTGTTTGGTCGGAACAATTCTACTCGGATTGACCTCGAACTAGTGCCAAATTGCTTCCTATGAGATATACATTAAAGAAAACTTTAAATAAATGTCAAAATACCAGGACTCGTGACGTATGCGTCATGATCCATGTCCCATTATGAATCAGAGTCGACTCAAAAATTTAGGAGTCGGACTCCGAGAGTCGACTCCAGGAGTTCAGAGTCAGAGTCAGTTACTCCGACTCAGGCCAAAGTGAGAGTCATAGAGAACACTAATACGAATTAATTATGCCCTAATATTATTTTATTTTGTTCGAAATTGGGTAGTCTAGTGAGTGAGTGGGAGAGTTTTGATGAAATGCGAAGTGTGGGGATGTGAGTTGGAGATGAACTACGGGTATCACTGGTGAAGCGTTATTTTTTCTCACAATAATTAAAAAATTTGAACCAGGACCAATTTTGAATTTCATGACTTTACGCGCCAAGAAACCTATGTTGTGGCGGAAAACGAATTTGGTGTAAAAACCTTTCCGCCACAAATATTTTTGAAAAAATGTGAAAGCATGCTTTCACCATAACTAAAAAACTGTAGACACCCTGTACAGCATGAACCACTTTAACCCGGGCCATAGAAAGTCGCTTTCACCAAAAAAATTTGAGACAGCAAATAAATAGCACGAAATACAAAAGTTGGAGGGAATGAAGTTAGCGTGTGTTTGAGAAAACATTCCTCTGCAAGAGCAGCAGAGAGTTGAGAAAATGAGTGCAATAGGGTATGGTCCCTTCTCATCTACTCCAACTCACTTAACAGAGAACCTGTCGACCCCTCTCCCTACTTCTCTGCTTTTATCCTTTGCACTGCTTTGCAATAACTTGTCTAATAAAAATGACTTTAATTTTTTTTTTAAACACGGTATTCTGTAATGCTCAAAGATGGGTAATTGAGAGAAATGAGCAACTAGAGGAATGGGGTACGATCCCTTGGCATCTATTCCACCTGACTCAACAGAGAACTCGCCGACCCCTCTCTCTGTCTCTCTGCTTTGCTCCATTGCTTTACATTAGTGTATCTAATCGAGACAGATATTTTATAGATTATAATAAAATTAACTTCACTTCCATTATTTACTAATTGTGTATCGCCTACCCCAAGCCGTTTTTGGTGAAGGGCGAAGAGAGAAGGCCCCGGTTAAAGTGGTTCATGCTGTACATGCTGAGTGATTATATTTATATAACATCTACTGGATATCACTGAAATTATTTATGGATTTTATTAAATTAAATACCATTAGTAGACGCTGTATAAATATAATGATCAACCAATTTATCTTATCGGGTGGGTAATGTAACATTTGGTAATAGATTTTAACATCTAAAGAAAAGTTTAACCAATTCAAAAACAATAAATTACCTGACAACCTGACAGAAATAGAATAATATGACCTAGAAGCAAATAGGATTAGCAGAGAATTAATTTAGTTTATTTATTTATAAAAATTTGAGAATCAATCAAGTTTTACTCAAATCTATCAATGCGTTTGTAGTATTTACTGTGTTAAATGGTTAAGAAAAAAAAGAAAAATATCAGAATTTTTTTTTCTTCAAAAATCTTTTAGAATCAATTCAGAAGGTCCTGCAACAGATTTCTATGCGACAAAACAAAAAATATTTAGGAAATATTTCTTTTTGCCTTGCCCCCCAACTATAAGTGATTCAACTAAGTAAGTTTTTTATCATCGGCGTCAAATTGTCAAAGTAATTAATTAAAATTGAATAACGTCATGAGTTTCCATCTTCGAAGAGCAATATCTTATGAAGTGTGAGAGGTCAAATCACAACTTTTTTGATTTGTTACGAAGAAGACACATTGTTTACTTTTATTACAAAATGAAGCAAAATTTGAACAAAGTATGGATTCAACTATTTTATATCGGTGTAAGTATTAAAAGTTAAGCATTATTATTGCAATTTTTGAAGAAAAAAAAAAATTTTTTTTTTGAAGTGTACAACTTGGTCGAGCAAAGCACAATTCAAACCTAAGTTTGACACTTTTACTTGTCCCAACTCTGGCCTCTTTCTTGTGGCAACTGACTGTATAATGTTACTATAGATGTCTATTCGCATCTATGCCTCCTGTCATCACTTCGCGCTGCGATTATGGACAAATATTTTATTTAGATTACGATAAAATTCTTAAATTCAGTTTTTTCCTAAAAAGTGCCTTAAAATTTTGAAACACTTTCTCCCACTGACTTTATTGAAAAATTTCAGTTTCTTGACCGTGCTACTACACACAATTTTGAAACTATGCACACAGTTTTCTAATCGCTTTGTATATCTTGTCCATGTATTTGGCCTAAATCCATCAGTCAGAACTCTGGACATGACGAAGTTGTAAGGATGTACTGAAGTGTAAGGTTTAAGGAATTTTACAAGGTTTCGTGTGCCCACGTATTATTCTTTTCTAGACCATGGTAAAAAATATTTTTCCGATTTTGTATTTCATTCATCCTTCCCGAGTTGTATCTTCTTTGACTTCCTTCGTTTTGCATTTCTTCCTAGCTCTTCTACCAATTTGACATATCTTGGCTGATACTTTGCTCATAGCTAGCTATATACTAACTTACTGAGAGCAATGTTAGAATTTGTATCAACGAAATCGGTTGATTTCCAAAGATCATCACATTTCATCAAATAATCACGAATTGTACTTCCAAGTAGACAAAAATAAATAGAATTAAGAAATTCACTTCATACATCCTTGAATAATTTATGATTAACATAATGCTCATAAAAAGACGCATACCTCCTCAATTCCTTAAAAGGAGTTAACTTATCTTATGGAATGCAATGTATTCCGTCACCGGGCCCAAATATTTATACCTGAAACTTTATTTGTATCTGAAACAATTGGAAATAGTTAAAATGGAGTAACTTGAGTCCAAACTAAAGATACTGATTATTAGATACAGGAGATCCATAGCAGGAAGCAGTTCCCTAGGAATCAGCATACCAATGTTTGAGCATATTGGTGCGTTTCACGGAAAGTGTGAAACAAGAGCTATTAGCTCGGTGGCGCATGTTGAATTTTGTAATCAAAAATTATTTAGACTCTCGCTTGGAAAGTAAACTTTTTGCCGGACATACAGGTTATCATATCAGGATAAATCTGTCCAGCTTTGCTAATCACAGCAAATAATTTAGCAAACAGATAGCACCATTGCCGCAAGTATCGATGAGAATTTGTGTCTTAGAAGCTTCACATTTCGATCACTTACCAACTAATAATTCCCCCTTTATTTAATTTATTAGTCATCGTGCCAAAGATAGTTTGTGGACTTGATGCTGTCTCGTTTTTTGGAACAAAGTTGAGCAAAAGTCTCATTTATTCACTCATTCCCTCTCATCACCTCTACTGCAGTCTGAAAATGTAGTTTGGTAGTTTTTAATTAAATTAAACAACCCAATAAATCCTACAAGAGATACGACTTTGTTTCATGTAAGGTTTTACTTTTTGAAAGCAAAAGTTCGTGCCGTCGAAGTTACTTAGGAAAAAGTATCATTTAAATTATGATTTAGAAATTTTACTTTTACGTTAAGATAGAAGATTTAACGTAAGATGTGACCCAAACTAATACATGTGGTAAACATCTTATGTTATACAGCATGAACCAACTTAATCCGGGCCTTCTTTCTTCGCCTTTCACCAAAAACGGCTTGGGGCAGGCGATAGAGAATAGTAAATGATGGAAGTGAAGTTAATTTTATTGTAATCACTATAAAATATCTGTTCCGATGCAAAGCAATGGAGCAAAGCAGAGAGACAGAGAGAGGAGGGGTCGGCAGGTTCTCTGTTGAGTCAGGTGGAATAGATGCCAAGGGATCGTACCCCATTCCTCTAGTTGCTCATTTCTCTCAACTACCCATCTTTCAGCATTACAGAATGGCGTTTGTTTAAATTAATTAATTTGTGCAGAGGAATGTTTTCTCAAACACACGCTAACTTCATTCCTTACAACTTTTGTATTTCGCGCTGTTTATTTGNAATGTTTTCTCAAACACACGCTAACTTCATTCCTTACAACTTTTGTATTTCGCGCTGTTTATTTGCTGTCTTAATTTTTTTTTTGTGAAAGCGACTTTCTACGGCCCGGATTAACTTGGTTCATGCTGTATATGTCTCGTTTTTATTCGGCTTCTTACTAGTCTAGAGATTACAGTATTCAAACACGCTAAGCAAGGACGCCGTTGCTATGCATTTACATAATTGTAGCGAAGCAACACTAATTGGTGATACTTAGGATCTTCACGATTTAGGAAAAATGGAGCCGATTAACGCAATGTTAATTCGCATAATAACGCATAATATCAACGTAAACGCATAACTTATTTTACGTACCGCTTCTACAGTTTTTAGTACATTTTGTACCATCGTAAGAACACATTGTTGTTCGAATACCAATAATTTGATGATTTTTATTTATCGAACACATTTAACCAATTTTATTTAAATTTTTTTGCTAAATCTAGCAATATGTGGGTGCGTTTCTTTGTCTGGGATAATAAATTTTTGAAATTCGTGGGTCTAATTCAATTTGTTTTCAATAAAGAGACTGGCAAACTGGAGAGAAAAGTTATTTCAGATAATAAGCGGCTAACTGTGTTTACAAGTTAAGAGGTTCAAACTTAGAAATTACAGTTTTATTGTTATTGTCACTTTAATTATTTCAACATTAGGATTATCATGCTGTAGGACGGGATTTTCGACAATTAATTTGACAATTAGATAATATTTATAAAAATATTGGTTGTGAAACATCGCTGAATGCTCTAGCCAAATTATGAACACGAAATGTTTTTTTTTTTGAGAATGTTACGCTTCGTTAAATATATTTTTGAAAGTTACGACTTTGTAACTCGCAAAGGTTGTAGAGGTTTTCAACTTTAAAACTTCGCGGGAAAACGACCTTTAGAACTATTTAGTTTTGTGGGTCGGATTTCAGCGCATAAAATCGAATAAATTCAAATACTTAGCGCATAATTTGGCGTTGAAAAATCGCATAATTTGGTCCTCCTTGGATGACCGTTTAGTTTCTAGTTTTTTTAATTTAAAACTTTTAGTATTGTCGCATTATCAATAAGATCAAACGTATTATCTCATAGTTGCACGACAGCCTTACTATAAGAGGACTCAGAGCTTCCTAAAATCCAAAACTTTAATTCATGTATCTCACACATCAGGCTGATAACCTGTTCCGCCGTGTAACATACGACGAAGTGGGGCCGTCGTGGTGGAACGTTGACTTCGATGTTAACTAATTTATGTAAGATAGAAAATTATCACTTAGGTTGTTAATGGATATTGGTACTTAATGGATATATGTAACTGTCACGTTTGTTGGACAAACTCGTCAGCATCATGGACGCTGAAAGTCTGTTAGTAAACAATCCGAAGCTCATTTGTTCATATTAATTTTAAAACCGTTCAGTCCACTTATACTTACTAATCCTTGCAACGAATGTCAAATTTTGCATCCGTTTCAATCCAACATAGACAGATTCCACAGAAACACCATACTTTCCAGGTTAATTTTTGGTTATTGTCATGGCAAACGAAAAGGCTGATTGCAGTTCACCTTATGAGCATCTCGCATTGGATTAGGAATTCTCAAATAATGATTTGTGTAATGTCGCTTGTAGAAAAACTTATTAACAGTCAGATAGAGTAAAGATTACCAATATCGTACATTACACTAAGAATTTATTTAATCTCATGAATATCTCAAATCCATCCAGCTTTGATATTCACGCGGTTAATAATTCAGCAAACAAGTAGAACCAACGCTGCTAGTATCAATGAGTATTTCTATTTTAGAAACTACACATTTCTAGCATCTAGCAACTAATAATTTTCCCCTTTATTTAATTAATTATTCCACGTGCCGAATATCACTTGTGGACTTGATACTGTCGAGTTTTTCGGAGCAAAGTTGAAGGAAAGTCTCATTCACTCATTCCTGCTCATCACCACCATAGCAGACTGAATATTTACAGTTTGCTAGTATTTAGTTATATTAAACTAGATAAAAGAGAAACAAAACGGCCACATAATTGTGTTCATACACTGACTTCTTATTAACTTTTTTTCGTTGTCAAAACAATATTAGTGTCTGAAAGTTTACATAGACCAGGTAAATGATGTCAATTAATTTGTCTTTGAGAATTAGAATAATTAATTAATTCTAAACAAGATGGAAACAAGAAAAAAAATCAAAAAAATGAGATATACAGTGAGTCCATTTGAAACCTCCCATAAACAAAAAATCGAAACCATGGCGATTTCAATGTTTGCGTTGTTTTGTGAGAAAAATTACATCCCAACAGTTGTAATCGGTCAGTGAACTCTCTAAATTCTGATTTCTTTTCTCATTCTTGTTTGATTTGTAATCATATCATATTTTCAATAAATGATCGCCGCATTTCACTGTAGTTATTGCGGAATTTTTATTTTTAGAAAATAACAAACTACAAAAATGGGAGGTTTCAAATGGACTCACTGTATATCTATAAATTCGATTTTTTTTAAATGGTTTTTTAAAAAATCATGATTTTTTTGAACTCTGCCAGAAATAACCAATGTGACTTAATACACGCGTAGAATCAAAATGTGGAGGGAACATGGTCAACATGCAACGAAAAAATTTCTGATAATGAATTTAATTTGTTCTTGACTCTGAAGATTATAGTGTATTCATGAAATTTCTTATATTCAGCACTCAATACCGCAGTTTAGTACCTGTCATTACTCAACGGTGTTTATGTGAGCTCTAAGATTTTCTTATTTTCATAAAAATATAATCAACTGTGGACATTATCTTCTGTTCAATTTTTAGATTGTCTAAATTTTTTTATAACTTTCTGTCACGGATTTAGGTGAGATTTGTAAAGAAAGAATACATAAGATGAGATTTCAGTTTTTGATAATTTGTGGCAACGCTGTGAGAGAATTTTAAATTAACGGAATTCATCAATTTCCGTAATTTTTATACGGATGAGGTCAAGGGCAGTCGATGACATACTTTACTTAGGTATTTCTCAAAATTATTGTTATTTATGTGTATACGAGGAGTTCATTGAACTTGNAAGAGGAGTTCAATGAACTTGGATACAAAATGATGAATTATTCCGTTTTAAGCTTAAGAATTATAAAAATTTTAACCTTATTATGAAACACCCTGTAAATTTTCTATTGTTCAGAAAGTGCATTATTTCTATAAGAGACTGATAGTGGATATGCACCTGGATCAAATAATTGTTGAAGATTAAAAATTACCATTTAGAAAAAAAAAAGAAAAAACTTGAACATATAATGACAGACAACAATATAATTTGACAAATTTGTGTTTTCGTTTTGTCTAACCACAAAAGTCCCGTTTCCATTAACTCTCACTTCATGAACGCCCTAAAAATTTTTTTTTGGAGCAAGAAAGTACATCGAGATTGAATGTTGACCTTGTACTTGACCTCATAATTTAGATCCCGTTTAGTTTCAACAATTAACAAAATGTAATCTTGTTTTTNGTTGACCTTGTACTTGACCTCATAATTTAGATCCCGTTTAGTTTCAACAATTAACAAAATGTAATCTTGTTTTTTGTTTTCAATCAGGAGAAAAATTACAATATAATCAATGCCAGATTTCATTGTTGGTCAATGTCAGATCTCATTGTTGGTCAATTGAATTCTACCGGTGTGTGTATTCGTGTAAATTTTAAATTGAAATTAATCCAACAAGATTCTAACAAATTTTGAATATTCGAATTTGATTGGCTGTTGAAATTTTTTTAAATTTTTTTNTTAATCCAACAAGATTCTAACAAATTTTGAATATTCGAATTTGATTGGCTGTTGAAATTTTTTTAAATTTTTTTGTCCGTATTCGTAAGATTGACTTAATCGAGTCCAAATTTATGAAAATGTACAAGTAGAGTCGATACNATTTTTTTGTCCGTATTCGTAAGATTGACTTAATCGAGTCCAAATTTATGAAAATGTACAAGTAGAGTCGATACTTTTAAAAGCGTTTTCTATCCCCCCGAACATCGGTAGTTTCAATCGTGACAAAAATGGAAATGAACTGAGCTTCTGGTTAAGAAGTTGTACTTCCTTACTTTACTTTTATTTTTGTCTAAAGAACTATTGCGCANATGAACTGAGCTTCTGGTTAAGAAGTTGTACTTCCTTACTTTACTTTTATTTTTGTCTAAAGAACTATTGCGCATGAGCAGAAGTCTCTTTGCTGTTCATGGAAGGATTTGCTTAAAGTTTCGACGCATGCGCATGAGAAATCCAAAATCAACGTTTTTTTTTCTTCTGTTACAAGGTGTTAAAGTTATCCCATGTGAATGTTTCCCATCATTTCTGGACACACCTGCGCCTGCGCTTTCGCTGATTGGTGAAGGACATGTTGAGTGAAGTGATTTCAAAATTATGTCGTTAATTCAACCTTGTACTTTTCAAACTTGGTAGTACATGGTAACCGAATTTGTCCATATCATTTTCACAGGAACAACAATGTTTTGGGTTTGTAAAAAGTTTATCATCAATTATTTATCATCGATAAATGAAGATCGTAGAATTTTTATTCTTGAGTCATCAATTGTAGAACACAAACGTGTCCTGCAGTTGATGCCCCAAGAAAATTCAAATTCAACCAATCAGATTTGAATATTCTAATTTTCCTTAAATCTGATTGGGTGAATTTGAAAATTTGAATTTTTCTGGGTATCAACAACTGCGTAGGTGACCTGCAAATGGAGGTTTGTACTTTGCATTTACATCCTAACTAAACTCCTCAAATTCTTAAAATACTATATAATAATAAATAATTATAATTATTATAATTAATAGTCGTTCGTAATTAATATTTGGAATATGAGAATGCAACCTAACAATTTCTGTGAACAATATGAATTTACCTTAATAAATTATTTGTTTTATAGTTTTATNTATACCTTAATAAATTATTAGTTTTATAGTTTTATGTACTTTTCAGACTTTCAAAAACAATGTGTCATTTAACAACTTTTGTAAAAAAATTTAAAATTCCGATGGTAATTAGGTTAATTATAGACGCCAAATCCACAGCAAGCATTTTTCACGCAAATGCATCATTGACGCATGCGCTTGTTGCACGCATTCGCTTTTTACCCTTGTTGCACCCACTGCGTCCATATTTGGAATAATTATTGAATCCATGATACATTTCCAATTCAAATCAAACCAATTTGAAAACATTGAATTTTTTATGATAATTTTCAAACACAATTTTTTTATAATTCCATCACAAACAATTTCGCAAAAAAAAAACTAATTTTTTTTTGCAATAAGCGAAGAGCCACCAGCAAGCAATAAGCAGCAATGCATCGCAGCGNTTAATCCAACAAGATTCTAACAAATTTTGAATATTCGAATTTGATTGGCTGTTGAAATTTTTTTAAATTTTTTTTGTCCGTATTCGTAAGATTGACTTAATCGAGTCCAAATTTATGAAAATGTACAAGTAGAGTCGATACTTTTAAAAGCGTTTTCTATCCCCCCGAACATCGGTAGTTTCAATCGTGACAAAAATGGAAATGAACTGAGCTTCTGGTTAAGAAGTTGTACTTCCTTACTTTACTTTTATTTTTGTCTAAAGAACTATTGCGCAAGAGCAGAAGTCTCTTTGCTGTTCATGGAAGGATTTGCCTAAAGTTTCGACGCATGCGCATGAGAAATCCAAAATCAACGTTTTTTTTTCTTCTGTTACAAGGTGTTAAAGTTATCCCATGTGAATGTTTCCCATCATTTCTGGACACACCTGCGCCTGCGCTTTCGCTGATTGGTGAAAGACATGTTGAGTGAAGTGATTTCAAAATTATGTCGTTAATTCAATCTTGTACTTTTCAAACTTGGTAGTACATGGTAACCGAATTTGTCCATATCATTTTCACAGGAACAACAATGTTTTGGGTTTGTAAAAAGTTTATCATCAATTATTTATCATCGATAAATGAAGATCGTAGAATTTTTATTCTTGAGTCATCAATTGTAGAACACCAAAGTGTCCTGCAGTTGATGCCCCAAGAAAATTCAAATTCAACCAATCAGATTTGAATATTCTAATTTTCCTTAAATCTGATTGGATGAATTTGAAAATTTGAATTTTTCTGGGCATCAACAACTGCGTAGGTGACCTGCAAATGGAGGTTTGTACTTTGCATTTACATCCTAACTAAATTCCTCAAATTCTTAAAATACTTTATAATAATAAATAATTATAATTATTATAATTAATAGTCGTTCGTAATTAATATTTGGAATATGAGAATGCAACCTAACAATTTCTGTGAACAATATGAATTTACCTTAATAAATTATTTGTTTTATAGTTTTATGTACTNTTACCTTAATAAATTATTTGTTTTATAGTTTTATGTACTTTTCAGACTTTCAAAAACAATGTGTCATTTATTTAACAACTTTTGTAAAAAAATTTAAAATTCCGATGGTAATTAGGTTAATTATAGACGCCAAATCCATAGCAAGCATTTTGCACGCAAATGCATCATTGACGCATGCGCTTGTTGCACGCATTCGCTTTTTACCCTTGTTGCACCCACTGCGTCTATATTTGGAATAATTATTGAATCCATGATACATTTCCAATTCAAATCAAACCAATTTGAAAACATTGAATTTTNTATATTTGGAATAATTATTGAATCCATGATACATTTCCAATTCAAATCAAACCAATTTGAAAACATTGAATTTTTTATGATAATTTTCAAACACAATTTTTTTATAATTCCATCACAAACAATTTCGCAAAAAAAAAACTAATTTTTTTTTGCAATAAGCGAAGAGCCACCAGCAAGCAATAAGCAGCAATGCATCGCAGCGCCAGCGCCTCTGCCAGTATTTTGAAGAGTTTCCATATGCCGCTGACCGCTCATCTGTCTCTTTTTATCGTTTTAAATATACTACACTCTTTCGACCCTACTTATGTACTACTTGCACAATTTGTTATAAAGTGGGGTTCAGTCGTAGATGGATTTCATCAATTATTTTTCCTTCGAGAAAGACAGTTTTCTTCTGCCGAGTAAATACTTTCGAACTAATTTTAGTCAAAATACTCAATTATATACCGACCTTAGTACATAGAATGGCCCAAACACTCTGAAAAAGTAACGTCTACTCAAAATCTACAAAAAAAAAAAAACTTTTTTTTTNACATAGAATGGCCCAAACACTCTGAAAAAGTAACGTCTACTCAAAATCTACAAAAAAAAAAAAACTTTTTTTTTTTCTCTAAAATCTAGCCATAAATGTAACCTGAAACCTGAAATACCTACAACCTAGTAACCAAATAGAACCTAACATTCTAACCTAAAATATCTAACCTAACAAACTAACAGCCTAAAATGTGACCTAAATCCTGAAACACTTTAACTTTAACCCCTAACAAACTAACAACCAAAAATCTAACCTGAAACCTAAAATACCTAACCCTAACAAACTAATAATCNACATAGAATGGCCCAAACACTCTGAAAAAGTAACGTCTACTCAAAATCTACAAAAAAAAAAAAACTTTTTTTTTCTCTAAAATCTAGCCATAAATGTAACCTGAAACCTGAAATACCTACAACCTAATAACCAAATAAAACCTAACATTCTAACCTAAAATATCTAACCTAACAAACTAACAGCCTAAAATGTGACCTAAATCCTGAAACACTTTAACTATAACCCCTAACAAACTAACAACCAAAAATCTAACCTGAAACCTAAAATACCTAACCCTAACAAACTAATAATCTAATATCCCACCAAAACCTAAAATCAATAAAATTTACCATCTAAAATAAAATTCTAGAATCCTAACACTAGCTTAAAATCGGTAAAATTTGATACTTTGATCCCTTGAAAGAGACCCTTAAGAGCATTCTTCCCCATCCCCCAATCAATAAATAAATAGCCTAAAATGTAACCTAAATCCTGAAACCCTTTAACTTAACTAACAACTTAAAATCTAACCTGAAACCTAAAATACCTAACCTAACAAACTAACAATCTAATATCCTAGCAAAACCTAAAATCAATAAAATTTACCATCTAAAATAAAATTTTAGGATATAATTAAAGGAAACGCACTCCTCGCGAAATTGGGTAAGTCACTATATAAAAATCAATTTTTGGCACAAATTTGCATAAATTTTGAAAAATTTGACTTGACCGCCAACAATGGATGTTGCATCCTTAACCACCTACATTAAATTTATGATCGATTGATGTATCACTTACCCAATTCCATGAATAGTTCGTTTCCTTTAATTTTTCCAATTAGATTAGAATTCTACAATTACTGTAGAATCTCTAACCTAACCTAAAATCAATAAAAATTTCATACTTTGAACCCTTGAAAGAGACTCTTAAGGGCATTCCCTTCACCCCCCAATAAATATTACATTCTGAATCAGCGTGAAAAACTGAACAAAATCATCTAACCCTTTTTTTTCTAAATCGGTGTGAGGCTTCCAAGTGCTCGGGTAATTCTGTGACTTTACCTGGGTAAAAAGTCGAATATTTTGACTCTAGTTTCAAATTAATCAGAGAGATTTTGATTAATTTGAAATTGTTACATTTAAATTAAGTTAATTAGAAGGTAAGGAGCGGAGATAGAGCTTGAATCACTTGAAGAAAGTATCCAGTACCCATCCAACGACAGAAAGAAACAAAAATATCAGAGATTAACATGATGGTAAGCATATTTTTTTATATTTAGGTCAAGGTGTATTTTTAAGATTAGAAATGTTATGTAAGTTAGTATTATTAGAAGACATTAGAAGTTCAACGGTTGCTTATTGCATCGTTCAGTAGTTACTTTGAATGAAACTGCTAAGACTAAGACTAAGATATAATGCATTAGAAAGCGGATATGAAGTGATANAGTAGTTACTTTGAATGAAACTGCTAAGACTAAGACTAAGATATAATGCATTAGAAAGCGGATATGAAGTGATACGTTGCTACTTATTGAAATTGAGCGAGCGAACACATGGAATGTGAATCAGTTTCTAATAATTAATTTTTTTTTGTGTAGGCCGAGAAGACGGCCTTGGCAGTTCCCGGAGGGAAGCAACTTGAGGTTAGAACCCCAGNAGTAGTTACTTTGAATGAAACTGCTAAGACTAAGACTAAGATATAATGCATTAGAAAGCGGATATGAAGTGATATGTTGCTACTTATTGAAATTGAGCGAGCGAACACATGGAATGTGAATCAGTTTCTAATAATTAATTTTTTTTTTGTGTAGGCCGAGAAGACGGCCTTGGCAGTTCCCGGAGGGAAGCAACTTGAGGTTAGAACCCCAGAGAATGAAGGAGCCAGTGGAGATGTGGAAGAAGGAGTGAAACATGTTCTTCAAAATTCCTGGAAATTTTGGTATTTTGAAAATAGTAAGGATAAATCATGGGAAGAGAGTCTTCGTGTTGTGAGTCCTTTCCAAACAGTTGAAGACTTTTGGTCAGTTTACAATCATATCAAGAGTGCAAGTGAGATTAGAGTCGGTGGGTCATACTTTGTCTTCAAGGATGGTATAAAACCCATGTGGGAAGATGATGCAAATCGAAAGGGTGGTAGATGGCTCATTGCTTTTGGTAAACAAAGCAGACAGCATCTTGACACTTATTGGCTTGAAGTGGTATGAATAATGACTATATTAATACCTCTTGAATTTTATAAATTTTTATAATTATTTTAAAATTAAAATGATACAATTTGAATTTTGTAGTTGCTATGCCTCATTGGTGAAGCTTTTGATGACGATGGGGATGATATATGTGGTGCTGTTGTGGATATCCGTCCTAAACAGGATCGAATCTCCATTTGGACTGCTGATTGTAAGAATAAAGAACGAGTTATGGCAATCGGGTAAAAATAAAATATAATTTGAAGAAAGTTAGAAAAATTGAAAGAAAAAAAGCTAAAAAGAGTATGACGAATCAAAATGACGAAACAAAATGAGATTGGTCTAGTGTTCCACAAGGCTCAGCTTTTGGCGTGAGCCAGAGCAACTGGCTCACCCGAGCGGTGAGCCAGCTCATGAGCCATGGCTCTGGCTCCGCACTTTTGTTGAGCTGGCTCATGAGCCAGAACTATGGCTCAACAAAAAAAAATTTTTTTTTTTTTTTTTCCCCCCGTTAATATGCACATTTTGCTGAAAGTGAGAATGACGTAGTGAGAATAAGCCAAGACAAATCATAATTATGAACTGGCTAAAGGTAAATTGACTTTCAGTTACCAAAAATTCCGAAAATTAAAAAAAAAGTGATGATTTGGAAGAAAAAAAAATGAGAAATTAGTGGAAAAGTGGAAGAATTTAGGGGAAAACTTGAGCCATTGAGCCATGGCTCACAAGTTTCGTTGGGCTGGCTTATGAGCCATAGCTCTGGCTCAAAATTACTACATGAGCCAGAGCCATGCACTGACTCTGGCTCAGAAATTTTTGTGAGCCAGCCAGAGCCATTGGGCCAGCTCATGAGCCAGAGCCATGCGGAACACTAGATTGGTGTTACAAATTAGTAAAGTTTAGTAGATTTTGATGAATCATAGTTGTTAATTGTTTTGTTTTGTTTTGTTATAAAGATTATTACTAATTCTTATAAATTTTTATATTTAGACGAAAAGTCCGAGAACGNTTTGTTTTGTTTTGTTATAAAGATTATTACTAATTCTTATAAATTTTTATATTTAGACGAAAAGTCCGAGAACGACTGTCTCTTCAAGGTGTGAATCAACTATCGTATGAAGCACATGAGGCGACAGCTATCAAGTCTGCCTCATTTGCCAAGACGTTGTACGTCTTGTAACCTCCTCAATATTACCTAGGTCATGTCAACTCTGAAATTGGGTCAAGAAATAAGAGAAAAAATCTTCCTCACACTGTTACACACCAAAATCTACTTAGGGTTTATATTTACATAAAAAATAAGTTTAAAAAAAAAGAGTTCATTTTTTTCCTAAATTTAAGAGTTTACAATGTAGGCGACTTATACCGTAGTACTCCAACTAGGGTAAGAGAATGTGCTATACGCTGATTGTATGTGGTCTCGGAATGGAATTGATTGCGATATTCTGTGTGTATGATTTATGTTATTATTACTACACGGCTACACTGGAAAATAAAATGGTTAATAATTTATACCAACCAAAAAAAAAAAAAAAAAAAAAATTTTGAAATTTTATAAAATTTTATAATTTTATAATAATTATTTTAGATTTTGTTACCTTGGAGAGATTTTTTGAAAGTGATGTTAGGCGGTTTGTTATTTATCGACCAAACTTTCACCCCGAGTAGTCGGGAGGGAGTAGTGCGACAAAAGTTCATTGACTTTTTAGTTTTTGCAAAACAAAATCAGGTATTCACATTTTGCACTTCATCGACACAACATCAATAATAATAATATTTTTTTGAAGTTTTCGATTCTTGAATTTTGTTTCATTTTTGACAATTTTTTTTTAAAGTTTTAGGTTCTCACAATAGTTCAAGAGCTTGTGGACATGTACTGCATCAACGCTTGTAATTTACCTTACAGCGACATCAATAAGGTAAGAATTATATAAAATTTTAAAATTTTGTATTGTTTTTGTCTAAAAAATGTATATAATTTTGATAATTTTTTTTTTCATAGATTGACTATGGTCCACGAACGCATGCGTGTGGTTGGACAAATGAGTGTAAAGGAGAAGGTTGGATTTCAAAAGTTGACCGTTGTACTCGACCTGGAGTGACATCACTTCTGCGTACTCTTCCTTGGCGACATGCCCTCGTCCAACGACCTCCAGAGACATCAATGTACTCAGGCATGTCCAAAGAGTATTGTCAGTATGACAGTGGATACTCTGCCAACGGATGTATTACAGAACCACTCAAATTTCCTAATTTGGTCACGGGGTTCAATGTTAACGCTCCACATGCAGCAAGAACTGCTCTCTATACACGGTAAACCAATAGGAGTTTTTGTATTAAGTCAATGATATTGCGCGATATGACACTGGGCGATATTGAATACTTATGCAAAGGTCGCAAGATTTGGAACTTGCAAATCCAAATTACAAATTGCAAATTCAAAAAAAAAAAATTTTTTTTTTGTTTAGCTACTCTCCAGCTGACTGGCAAGCAAACAACCAGCAGCTCTACACTGGAACCGATTGTACTCGAAATACTGCGGAGTTAGTCCGAGCCGAAGCTATTCGATTGGTTCGTGAAACCGACGACCGCTCATCACGTGGTCAAACGGATTCAGGGAAGAAGCTTGGAGAGCGCCTCAACGATATCAATTATTGGAAGCAAGAAATCATGCGTGAACTTGACCTAAACGTTAATGACGGTCATAAACTTCTAGAAACACGTCAAGCACTCGAGCGCATGATCAAGGAACTTGATGGACCGCTACATATTGCACAAGAGAATCTCTACGCGCGAGAGAGTCGCATGGGTATGATTTATTATATATTTTTGAATATAATTATAAATTCTATACTTTTGTATTTTTACTACTGGGTTATAATTTATAAGGTGTGGATTTGGTTCATGACTCTCCGGAACAAGCGCTTTTGTGTGAAGTCGAAACAATTCGGAACTGGCAACAAAAACTTTGTCAACAGCTCGATGGGATTAATACTCAACTTGCGCGCGCACGGTGAGTACTCTTTAGAAGTTGATAATTTGATAATTCTAATTGGGTTGGAATTATTTATTTATTTTTTGAAATAGTGCGGCAAGATTTGAAATGGAGCGAGACTTGCAACGAAAGGAACAAGCGTATCAAATTGATACAGGCGCAGCTCAACTTAACAATCACTCACGTGATATTTACTTTCACTCCGGTATTGAGAAAGTTGACCCAACTGTAAGTATCCCAGAGACATGGGCTGGATTTACGCAGGCGCTTGTACGACGGAGTCAAGCTGAGCGCGCAGCTGGTCAGCGCATTCACGCCATGATAGACAACCTCCTTGTTCAAGCAGCAAATGAAACATGGGCCGCTTGGAACAACACCAACAATGCTTTTTCATTAAGAATTGCTGAATTACTCGACGCTAAAAATAAAATTCAATGTCGAATGACGGGAATTCAACAAGAAATTTTTGATATGGAGAAGCATATGGATCTCATTCGAAAAGCTATTGAAGACAAGGCACCTGCGCTCAAGGTCATCATGTTCAGAAACAATTGCTTATTAGAATTTACTTAAAAATTAAATATTTTTTTACTGATNTTTTGATATGGAGAAGCATATGGATCTCATTCGAAAAGCTATTGAAGACAAGGCACCTGCGCTCAAGGTCATCATATTCAGAAACAATTGCTTATTAGAATTTACTTAAAAATTAAATATTTTTTTACTGATTTTTTTTCTTTTTTTGCGCACAGGTTGCACAGACACGTCTGGAGAGACGTACTCATCGTACAGATGTAGAACTCTGTCGTGACGATGCGCACTTTCGAATCGTCCAAGAAATTCAAGATATCAATGAAACTCTTGAGCAGTTGCAGCGGAAGTTGGGTGAGGTTGAAGCAGCTTATCAACAGCTCGTCAAGACAAAGGCTTGTGTGGAAGCTGACCTCGTAAGTCAAACTGCGCAAAATGAATTACAGCTTAGTTAATTTAGTTTTCTAAAAAATTTAATTTTTACAGAAAGTCAAGGCAAATTCAATCTTTATTGATCGGGAGAAATGTCTAGGGATTCGCAAGAGTTTCCCGATTTCAAGTTTCGTGACGCAGCGGCAAACTTGTAACTAAAGGTCAATGACCTCAAAAAAATCCGACAATGATTGAAATGAACTTATAAAAAACTAAAACCTTAAGGTAATGATAGTAATAATGCACCATGCACAAAACCATAAATAAATAAAATGGTGCAAGTGGTAGATGATACGAAATATAAAAATTTAAGCTGCTATATTGTGTATAATTTTTCAAAATTTTCACAAATAACCTCCCTTCGCCAATCCGCCACCACTAAAAAATTTCACAAAAAATGAATTTCATATAATCGTTTTTGTGAAAAGCACCATTTGAAAAAGCATTTCCCCAATTTTTGCAAAAATTGAGATTGAATGAAACCCATTTCCTTTCATTCTCAATTTTTACCATAATTTATTAAAATGGTATAAAAAATTTTGGAATTTATATAAAAAAATTTTTTTTTTTGGATTAATTTTCTTGAATTATTACTGGATCGGCTTCCATTCCAAGAATACTCTCGTCAATTTCAACAGTTTCGTTACTGACCATAATGGTTGTGGCGTGATCACTAGAAATATCATTTGTATAGATGGTATAGTTAGTATAGACATCAGAAGGTGAGACTTTGATAGGTTGTGGTTGTTGCGCAAGCGCAGGAGTTTTAATCGTAGGTTTCTTCTCAGAACCTAATTTTCGACGTCTTGATTTTTTTTCATGATTTTTTCGTATATGTAGTCTCAAGGCAGCACCGACTGGAAAACCTTTGAAGCAGTACGGACAATTGAATCTAGATTCTGTCTGTGGGATAAGTTTTGTACCCAAATAATTTGTTTGTGGATTTGAATTTGTAAGAACATTATCTCCAACAGTAATATGTTCAGATTCATGGATTTTTATGGAATGAAAATCTTCGAATGCTGAGTCACAGAAGGAACAGTGATAAATTATTAAAAGTTTATTTGGATTTAGTCTTGCTTTCTTACGAAGAAGATCAGGAGTGAGTACCCATGGATTTGTTGGACGGAGATTCATATTTCTTACATGTGTACCTGGAGATGGAATAGTTGAATTTGATTTACTACCTGGATTTGTAGCAACAAGATAACCTTCAATAATTTCATAACTTTGATGTTGACTCAAATGATTTTCTTCTTTGATAATAATAGTTTGAAATTGTTCCTTAGTTCCTGTTTCATATTCTTGAGTATTTGATACAGGGATTGAGTAAGTAAAAACAGAGTCTTCATCTTCTGTTTTAAAAATTACAACTTCTTGATTAGAATTTTCTTCTTGTGTATCATCTACTTGCTCATCTTCGATAATTTCTTGACCTCGAGCTTCAAGTATTTCTTCTGTTAGTACTTCATGTTCGATAAGAATTTTTTGTTCCATTCCTTCATCCTCTTCAAACAATTCATTCTCTTCTAAAATATCCCTATCATTGTGTTCTAGAATTCTTCTCTTTTTATTTTCTAAATAATCTACTTCTAGAATTTCAACTTCTTGATCAGTATCGAATAGCTCATGTGTGTGTTCATGCTCGCCGTCATTAATAACCTCTTCATGATCTGACACAAATGACTCTGTAATTAATCCTTGACCTACTTCTGTATTCTCCATAAGTATTTGTTCCATTCTTAATCCTGCTCCTGAACCTTATGGTTACTGAGAGTAAGGATTGACCTACGAAATGAAACAAAAAATATTCTAATTAATAATTAATNAATCCTGCTCCTGAACCTTATGGTTACTGAGAGTAAGGATTGACCTACGAAATGAAACAAAAAATATTCTAATTATTAATTAATATGCAATTCATCCTCTGTCGAGTCAAAAACTAAGTTTATAAATTAGATTTGTTTAATATGACACAAATACTAATACTTACCTAGATAGCTACTTGCGTGTCCAGTTCCTATTTCAGCGTACTACATGGTTGGATTCGGCGATACGGTGGCCACGAAAATTTTCTAAGTTTTTTAACGTTGTATTCCCCATCTCGAAATNTGGTTGGATTCGGCGATACGGTGGCCACGAAAATTTTCTAAGTTTTTTAACGTTGTATTCCCCATCTCGAAATGTTTCTAAGTTTTTCTCCATAAGGTTATGTACAAAAAAATTTTCAAAGTACACAAAATTTTTTCATGCACTATATGACCGATAATATGACCCTTACAAAAGTTGTTAAACTTGTTAAACTGAGTAACTTTTCCCTGTGACAATTTTTTCTGTGATGACCCCTTGAGGTCAGAGGGCAAGGTCAGACCCCGGGGGTCTCCCGTAAGCGATGAAATGACCCATACAAAAGTTGTTCAGCATGTTAAACTAAGTAACTTTCTCCAGGAAAATTTTTTTCCGTGATGACATGTTGAGGTCATAGGTCAAGGTCAAACCTCTGGTCTCTATTAATCAATAAAATAACCCATACAAAAGTTGTTCAGCATGTTAAACTGAGTTAGTTTTCTCTGTGAAATTATTTTCTGTTATGACCCCTTGAGGTCATAGGTCAAGGTCGCACCCGGTGTATCCTTCAGGCGACGAAATGCCCTTTACAAAAGTTGTTCAGCATGTTAAACTGAGTAATTTATCGCTATGAGGGTTTTTGTCTCTCATGACTCCTTGAGGTCAAAGGTCAAGGTCAACATCCTAATAAGCAGGAAAATAACCTCTACGAATATTGTTGGGAATGTCAAGATGAGTAACTTTTATATACAAAATTTTTCTCTTTGGTGACCCATTGAGGTCAGGTCAAGGTCAGCATCCTGATTTTCTCATAAACAAAATTAACTCTACAATATCATTATCAAACTAATGAGTAGCTTTATAAGCGAAAAGTTAATAAGTTTAACACCCGCAACAATTTTATATATGATCATTTTGTCGCTACGGGAGACTTTCGGGGTCTCACCTTGACCTTGACCTTGACCTTGACCTCAAAGGGTGATAACGGAAAAATAAGTTTCAGAGGAAAGTTACTCAATTTAGCACGCTNCCTTGTTTCCCCTAATCGATGAAATGACCTATACAACAGTTGTTCAGCATGTTAAACTTAGTTACTTTCCTCTGAAATTATTTTGTTATGACCCCTTGTGGTANTCCTCTGAAATTATTTTGTTATGACCCCTTGTGGTAATAGGTCAAGGTCGCACCCGGTGTATCCTTCAGGCGACGAAATGCCCTTTACAAAAGTTGTTCAGCATGTTAAACTGAATAATTTATCGCTGAGGGTTTTTGTCTCTGATGACTCCTTGAGGTCAAAGGTCAAGGTCAACATCCTAACAGAAAATAATTTCACAGAGAAAACTAACTCAGTTTAACATGCTGAACAACTTTTGTATGGGTCATTTTATTGATTAATAGAGACCAGAAGTTTGACCTTGACCTATGACCTCAACATGTCATCACGGAAAAAAATTTTCCTGGAGAAAGTTACTTAGTTTAACATGCTGAACAACTTTTGTATGGGTCATTTCATCGCTTACGGGATACCCCAGGGGTCTGACCTTGCCCTCTGACCTCAAGGGGTCATCACAGAAAAAATTGTCACAGGGAAAAGTTACTCAGTTTAATAAGTTTAACAACTTTTGTAAGGGTCATATTATCGGTCATATAGTGCATGAAAAAATTTTGTGTACTTTGAAAATTTTTTTGTACATAACCTTATGGAGAAAAACTTAGAAAAATTTCGAGATGGGGAATACAACGTTAAAAAACTTAGAAAATTTTCGTGGCCACCGTATCGCCGAATCCAACCGTACTACACTACAATGGACACAAAGTAGTTTAAATTTAAATATGTCTTATTGTTTCAATAATAATAATAATTATTATTATTGAAACAGAATTAGTATTCTTAAAATTATCTTCATAATTCAACAAATTTGATTTACCGATTAAAAATACTAGTCAAAATAATCGACTCTTATCCACAACCCGGTACACAACATAGACCAACAGCAGAAGCGAAGCACTCGAAAACTTTTGCTATATTTTTACTTGTTTAAAACCCATAATTAAAATCAATGTTTCAAACTGAAATTTTGGTAAACGTCGGTTATTTTGACTCCTAAAAAAAATTTTTTTTTGTCTTAAATTCAAATTTTTAATTTTTCGCGGGTTTTTTTATGCTCTTACTTTTAAATTTTAAGTCGATGACCTTCAACTTTCAATTTTTGAGAACGTCAAGATCAGACTGAATGAACCGATAATTTATTCATAGTTATGAATTCAAATAACTCGATCAAGAACTTACAGCTTAAAAACTCCACTAAGTTGAAGGATAAGATTTAATTGGATTAATTGAATAATTGGAAGTGGGATTTATTCTTACCCACTAATGAAACTCCAAGGAAAAGGATGTACAGACCTAGTAGAACGAAAAGGAAGAGTGTGATTGGTTGGTATTTGATTGTATGCTAGGCTTCAAAGAAGGTGTCATCTATCATAGTCAACGATTCATTCTCAAAATGACCTAGATCAAAATTTAAATGTAAGAATAATATTGAATTCAAACGGATCAAACTTATGTTGTTCTCACCGCCTTCTGGTACGTTATGCTTGGGTCCTACGAGGCACTCCTTTAGTACAACATTTGCTCCAATTTTAGCTCCAGCGGATACGATACAGTTTTCTAGTACTGCTCCATTTCCCACTTCTACATTGTCCATCAACAATGAATTGACAATTTTCACTTTCTCACCAAAAACACAGTGATCACCAATCACAGCACTTTGAAGTTTGACTTTTCCTTTCAATCCTTGCTCTCTCTCCGTGTTTCGTTCTATTCCAAAACTTTTTCTTAGCCAATCAACCTAAAATAAAATTCAACTTATTTCTCAATTCAGAAAACTAATTGTAAGATAAATTTTTCTGTTACTTACAGATTTATTTACAACAGTGTATGAAAAAGTTGTATTGATCCGAGTACATTCTTTTGTTCTATCAATAAAAGCAAAGGATCGGACTTTTGTTTTGGGTTTATCCTCTTCAAATTGGGAATTGATGAGAAGTGGTAAAAATTCACCTTTGAGACTAATGCAATTTCTGAAAAACAACAAAATAGGTATCTAAAAGAAGTATTCATAATTATTGTATAACATTTATAACATTACTTGTTTTTGGTGAGATACTCTTCGAGAATTGATTTTCGAATAATGTAAATGTGACTATCAATGAAAGTGGTGTGGAGCTTGACGTTGAGACAGTGACGGAGTGTAGCCAATGGGAATTTGATGTATTCTTCAAAATCTGCTTCAGATGCTAAGAATAAGAGTTCTGAAGTATCTGGATTCACTCCCACTATGTCTTTTTCTAAATATATGATGAACGGTTACTACGTGTAGGTCTTCTACAGTATGTTACTGCATTTTTATGTTATATATTTTTTTTTTAATAAATACAAAAATTAATTAATCTAACGAGTCTGGAGAATTTACCTGGTTTAGATACTACTTTTGGTCCTGGCGGCCTTACAGTAGGTACTGGAAGATGTTTAACAAAAAGTGCGGTACAGTCAGACTCATGAGATTGATGGAAGTTAACGAGTAAATTCAACGAAGCATTTGTAATAGTATCACAGGAAACAGCAACAATGTCATGCTAAACCAAAATTAATGAGTGAGATGATCTTATAAATGGTCAGTAGTACTACATTTGGATTATTTTAAACTTAAAACTAACTTATTTTTTTTAATAACTTACAGTTATTTTTTTAGCTGTAAGTGCTTCACGAAGAGATTCACATGGTCCAAAATCTTCATGGTCTTCTGAAACTGGAAAGAGCTCAACATGAATCCCTAATTTCTCACCAATTTTGTCAGTGATACGCTTTACTTCGTCTCGATGTTCTTCTTGGACAATGACTAATACTCCTACAATCCATATTTCATATAACATAATTAATACTTAAGTTTAGAACCTATATATGATCGTTGAAATGAGCAAAGACATAAACCATTCAATTGTTACCTTGTTTCGCAAATCCATTTTGAGCTAACAGCTGTAACGGATAGAAAATCAGAGGATGTCCAGCAACCGGTAACAAGCATTTTATTACGGATGATCCCAGAAGTGGATTCATCCGTGACCCTCGTCCAGCTGCCAAAATTACAAATTGAAGTTGATCCGTCTGCATGACCGGTTTTTTACTTTGTGTATTAATTAGCCTCTTAAATTATAAACTTTTGTGTACAAAACATGTAAAAACTAAAAAAAATTGAAACAATTCAAAAAATTAGCACTATGACAACTGTGCACCCAAGTAGATGGGCATTTATGAACCGGTTACACAAAATGTTCACGACGAAACTAGAGACAAGAGTAGTGTTTCGCATGGCTCAGCTTTCGGTGTGAGCCAGAGCCATTGGCTCAATGAGCCATGGCTCATGGCTCATCCGAACGGTGAGCCAGCTCATGAGCCATGGCTCTGGCTCCGCACTTTTGTTGAGCTGGCTCATGAGCCAGAGCCATGGCTCAATGAGCCATGGTTCATGGCTCAACATAAAAAAAATTTTTTCCCCGTTAATATGCACATTTTGCTAAAAGTGAGAATGACCTAGTGAGAATAAGCCAACAAAAATCATAATTATGAACTGGCTAATGGCAAACTGACTTTCAGAGACCAAAAATTCCGCAAATTAAAAAGAAGTGATGGTTTGGAAGAAAAAAAATGAAAAATTAGAGGAAAAGTGGAAGAATTTAGGGAAAAAGTTGAGCCATTGAGCCATGGCTCACAAGTTTCGTTGAGCTGGCTCATGAGCCATGGATCTGGCTCAAAATTACTACATGAGCCAGAGCCATGCACTGGGTCTGGCTCATAAATTTTTGTGAGCCAGCTCGAGCCAGAGCCAGAGCCAGAGCCATTGAGCCAGCTCATGAGCCAGAGCCATGCGAAACACTAGACAAGAGCTTCAAATTAGTGTACCGCATGGCTCTGGCTCATGAGCTGGCTCAATGGCTCTGGCGGTAGGAGTAAGGCAGAGCCCGCTGCTTGCTACAGCCCAGCAAAAAAATCTCCTTACTACAGCCCATTACTACAGCCCAGCATAAAATCACGTTACTACAGCCCATTACTACTGTCCTTTGTTATAGTCCGTTGCTACATCC